>JAJTWQ010000282.1:0-350000 GCA_029007595.1 Solanum commersonii | reverse complement strand
TATCAATAAGAGCTATAAATTCTTTTTTATAATTATAATCAATTAGCAAAGTAATTTTAGTATAAAACTTTTGGGAAGTAAAAGCTTTAAGACTATATAAAAAATCGGTTTTATCATTTTTTAAATAAATATTTTTTATAAAATCAAGGCTATCATTCTCTCCTTCCATGGAAGAAGATGATTCGAAGCTTTATCATTCAAGCTTTGAAGAGTTCGTATAGCATCAAGCCTTACCTTGATGACGACATTCTTTTCTTTGAGGCGAATAATATCCTCTTTGAGATTATCAATCTCTTCCTTAAGATCACTAATTGTTGTAGGGGAACTTGTCATTTTCCTCCTTTCCAGTAAGAGGTTTTTAACCTCTACCATGGTATATGAACCTTCTTTGGTTGGGATATCTTTAGGAATATAATCTTTTTCTGTATGCTCTTTTTCCTTGGAATCACTGATCTTATCAATGATTTGAGCCCTGATTTCAGGGTCTTTGATGGTTTGGAGAAGCTCTATAACTTTGTCATTATCAATGACATTAAGACTCATCTCCTTGAATTGTTCATAAATCTTATAAAGATCATCTCCATCATCTTTTTCGCATGCCATTCCTTGTTGGCATGGCGAGTATTTGTCATCCGAAGTCAGATATTCTTCCTGTTGAAGAGCTTTAAGATCTTCACTTGTTGACGAATATTCCCTGCTGCTATATGAGCCTGATTCAGAGTCGGAATTAAGCATGATCTTATAAAGAGAATCTTTTAGATTATCATCTATGTCAAGATTCTTAATTTTCTCCTTGACTCTGCAGTCCTTGGCATAATGGCCATACCTTCCACATTTGTGGCACCTTGGACTTCGCTAGGAATATCAAACGCGAATTGTTCGCGAGAATTCTCCTAATTGTTTCCTTTCGTGCGATGTCGCTTAATTTGTTGATTCAACTTGATTTCATTACATAAGGCTAAACCTTCCTGTACACAGGCACTTATTAATTTGCCATAACTATAATTATCATAATTAATACTATGATCATCTCCTCGTAGAGATCTCCTGACTCTTTCTGCAAATAAAGTTGGTAATCCGTCTATAAATTTGGATTTCCAATGAGTGCTATTACACTCTGGTAATTACATAACTCTACACAGGAAAACATCTTTATAGTATCTGAATGAGGTTAACGACTTTCACCTCAAGTTTTGAAGAAGAGTTCTGATGGTTTCACTATTATCTGACCATCTTCCTGAGAAATGTTCAATAATATTCAGAATTAGTGTATAAACTGCGTTCTGAGTAATTTGATCCCCTTCTTATTTTACGGCCATAAGAACAGTATCCCTTTGGGTCTGGTTGAGATAATTGTCCCACCAACCCTTTAATTGACCCGTAAAACCTGCTGTTATCATATCAGCAATAGTTTTATCACTATTTTTGTTGGTCTTACAGATAGTACTGTACATCAATATTCTATGGACAGCTTGTAAAAATCTGTCTGTCAGTATAATCATCTATGTTCCATTCATAGATTTTTTTTCCATTATAACTATTAGTTATAATATGTTCATGTTCTTCAAGTAGAACATCCTGAGGAGTAGGTCGAGGATAGTAGAACATCCTCTGGACAGGTTTCCTAGCATATTTTTCTGATATCTTATTAAAATTATCATAGAATTCTTTCTTATTGCTAGGTTCTCCTTCAATAAAGTTTTCCGTATCTAAAGGTTGTACTCCACCACCTTTGAATTTCTTTTCCAGAAAACTCTCAAGGTCTGAATAATCCTTGATTTTGAAGTCCTCTATATCAGGAGGGGGTTGTGCTACTATGAGTAACCTTTTTTCTTTACCTTTTACCTTAGTAGGTAAAAGAGTAAGGAGTCTATCAACTTTCTCATGTAAAGACATAATATGTTCACCTGCAATGCTCATATAAATATTTGCATAATTATTTTGTTTAATAATGGCATTCACATGCCGAACAGATTACTAATGCAGTGTCATTTTCTAATAATTTAGAAAAAGCATTAAAGTTAACAGTCTTATCATTTTATTAATTTGAAAAGACTGTTGTGGAGGAAAAACAGATCTAGTAATTTCTCCATTGCTTAAAGTAAAATCTCTTTCAAGCATAGAAATATAGTTATGAACATGTTTGCACATAAACCATGGAACAAATGGAATTAAACGATTTATTCCTGAGTCTATAAGATCTTTATAAAATTCTTCTTGAAATTCATATTGTTCCTCTTTAGTAAAGTTTTTAAAAAACCATTTTCTAAAAAGTTTCCATTTTTTTCGCTCAAAGTCTTTAGCGATACGAGCTCTTGCCGGAGATCCCGGACTAAAATCAATAATTTTGTCAGTCATAAAGAAACAAAATTAACCTGTTATTCCATCTGGAAAATTCATTTCAAATTCAGTTATATCTAAATCAGAACTAGCTCTTCGAATAGGTTTAACAATATTATCTCTATCAATTTTTATATTATCACATCTATAAGTCTCTCTTATTTGAGACGTAGATGCACGAGAAGGAACCTGAACAATATAATCAACAGGAGATATATAAGAAGAGTTAGATCTACTGATCCGCGAAGACATGCTGCGATTATCATTAAGCATGTTAGATGGTTCATGAAATCTAATTTTTATAGTTCCATCATTCAACTGTTCGATTTCTGAAATCTTAGTATTAACATTATTTTGTGGTTGGGTAGCATTTTCAATGACCCACTCTTGTGGAAAATCAATTTCTTCCCACTTGATAGGTCTTCTAGTAACCACCTTAGATTTATCAAAATTCGTTTCTATTAAAATAGTTTCATTTTTGAAATCAATAATTTTGCACATAGGATTTAAAGTATGCAATAATTTATAATAAATCCTATAACATATGCAAACAACTTCAGTACCAGGCATATAATCATAACCATGAAGTTTTACATTTAGCATAAGAGAACTTAATGAATTCTCATCCTGCAAAGAAATTTGTAGGTTAGGATATGCATTAAAATAAACTGGTCCATAAGCAAGACTAGTTTGAATTGTCCCTATAAGGGACTTCTTCCAGTTATGGTTTCTACCGTCACGTAAAGCTGCAATAAAGCTTTCAGGTAGACCACGCAGAGTAAGGGGCTTGAAAGCCACCTGAAGCCAATATGCATAAATCTATAAATATCTTTATAAGGTGCTAAATCATTATCAGATAACAATCTAAAAGTTTGATTTTCACTATCAATGGTGATAGTTTCTTCAGTGGTTTTAACCACATGTTTGAGACCAAGTTTCTCAAAAGTACCCATCTGATATATAATTCTAGGTGATATTTTTGGAATAGTCCACTTATTAAGTAGATCTAGATGCTGCGGTATATCATATTCTTCCTTTCTACTGTTTTTAACAGTAGATCTCCTCTTTATGATATTCATTAAGAAAACTGTGTTGAACTATAACTACTATAGTTACTAAAAGTCTATGGCTCTGATACCATTTCAACTCCGGATCGCCCAGTTAAGACAATTAGGAACCTTTAATTGCATAGTTTCGGCCTGGCAACAGTGTATGAAAGTCCCTACTATTCGGGTCCGCCCGGGTCCGCCCTCCACATGGGTAATCCAACGGATTTCTTCGGCGACCTTTCATAAACTGGCCTGGTTGTACTATGCTTGACCTAGTCTTACTGATTAATCTGTTGTCATAATAGACACAACGCCATTTTCTATAGTAATCTAGTATGTTATAGTTCAACACTACAGTCTAGCCCATCATTGGGCTTATGAATATAAAGAAAATAACTATAAGAAGCGGAATATTACCTTGATGCAAGATCTTCAAACCAAATTCCAAACTTTTATTCACAATACTGAAACTTAAAATATTACAAAGAAAATATTTAGAGAGAAAGAGAGAGAGAGAGGGGGTTCTGAAAATCTGCCTCTAAACTAATACACACTTCCTCTTATATAGAGGTTACAAACTTCAGAAGTGGCCCACACCTTTATATTGGCCAATGAACAAACGATAAGGCCGACAAACACAAATGGCCTTCACATGCTAAGGCCGACAATCACAAATGGCCTTCAGATGCTTTTATTCTTTACCCACTATCTTTATAAAAGATATAAAGTAAAGTTTGACAAAGACATCCACTATATTTTGTTTTTTCCTTCGTCTGTCATGCTTGTGGAAGATTCTTCCATCTGTTGCTGGTAACGCTTGAGAATAGTCTCAAGGTCTTCTTCTTCATCATCAAGGTCTTGCCCTTCTCCTGCAAGACATGTATCATTTGTATTACTGGCTGATGCCATGGAAGTATCATCTTTTATATCAAAATCGAGATTCTTCATTAAATCCCTTTTTACTTCCTCCATATACAGAGCGATTGCCTCTGATTTGGAAATAATTCCCTTTTTCATTTGGAGTTGTCTGGCAATTTTCTTGAAAGGATCTGTATTATTATCCTTGACTTGAGATTCGGTTATTGTATTTGTATCATAATACCTGCTTATTGTTACATTTATTAAATCCAGGATTTCTTGTCCATGCAATTTTCCTTCTGGGTTTTTCTGAAGTAATTTACTCCAGAATTTAGTGTAGAACACTCTTTGTAAGCATGGGAAGCCTTCTGAAGTAGTATTAACTTCAATTGACCATCTCATAATCCATGGAATGGAAAACTCAATGAAAAAATACATCACTGAAATTCCTTCAAAGAAAATATTATCTTCTTGTAATCTAGTCAACTTTGGGGATATATCTATCCATTCTAAATATAATTTTTTATATGATTCTGGCAATATTTTTATAGTTGGTCCATATAATGTCCACCATTTGCAAAACCAATTAGGAATATGCCTGTCAAAGATGTTTGCACATAGTTTTATAAACCATGAATGCTTCCTATTAGCATTTTCATATAAAAGGACTCTATTAAATCCATCAATATAATCCCAGTAGTTATATTTAACTGGAACTTTTTGTTCTGGATGGATATAATCCAATTCCTTTAGGGTGCTCATACCCCATTCTTCTGGTGATATAATCCTTTTAACTACCAATTTTGAAAAGTTATAAACTTTCTTGGTGTTGGCAGGATAAAAATGCTGAAATTCACATCCCATAGATGAGAGTATTATCTCATAGTGCATTCTGTATTTGTATGCCGTAGCCGTATAAGCTACTGTGTCTAAATACCTGGTCATTATCTGCCAGGGCTCATTTCTCCATCTGAGATCATTTTCCTCTAACAGAAGTATAACTTCTTTTTTGCTGTTCATATCAAATACTTCTATATTTTCATCATCTATTAGTACTGAAGAGTATGTTGTTGATGAACTAGTCTCTTTCTTGGATTTCATAAAATTCATGAACTCTTTATACATTGGGTGGTTGATATCAACTCCTGCACTGGTTCCACTACTTGATGAAGCAGTTGTTTGACTAACATTAAATGATGTTAGCGTTCTATTTCCTTGTTGAGCGAGGATATGACCTCCTCTTCCTGAGTTACCTCGTCCTCCTCTTCCTCTCCGGGAAGGAGGGGGCCATGCCGGTCTCATCCTGAAAAGAATAAATAAATATAAATTTAGATATTCTCTAGTAAGAAAATCAGGCAGACTATTATCCTCTCCTTTCTTATAATGTATTTCGAAATCGAAAGGTGCTAAAAGGGCTTGCCATCTGGCAAACATATGTTTAGAAACATCATGTTTACAATCCTTGTTAAACATAAACTTGGCTGCTTGGCAATCAGTTTTTATCAAAATCTTTTGGTTATAAAGATCACCCTGGAACTTAAGAACATATTTAAATATAGCCAAAATTTCTTTAGCTATTGTTGCATAGTTTTTCTGGGCTGGATTCCATTTACCAGAGTAAAACTGGACTATATAATGTCGCTTAGTATCTGGGCAATATTGAGTAAGAACTCCACCATAACCGATATCTGAGGCATCAGTTTCTACTGACTTTTCCCAGTTTGGATTTGCCAAAGTGAGACAAGGAAGGTTTTTAACCTTCTCTTTAATCCTTCTAATGGCTTCAGTGTGGTCATTTGACCAAGCCTTAGGATTTTTCTTCAATCTATCATAAATGATAGCTGTATCCTTAGCTAAATCCTTTATGAAAGGAGCCACATAATTAAGACTTCCAAGAAATCTCTGTAATTGAGTTTTATCAGTAATAACATCAGGAAATTTAGAAGCAAATTCTATGCTCCTATTAATAGGACTGATGCTACCTCTTTCAATATTATGACCTAAGAATCTGACATTCGTTTGAAATAAAGCCATCTTAGGTTGAGAGATAACCAAACCATTTTGCATTATAATTTTCTTAAATAACTCTAAATGTTTAAAATGAGTTTCTAAGTTTTTAGAAAATACTAAGATATCATCTATATAAACAATGATGAAATTAGTATAAGGTAGGAAAATATCATTCATTATTTTCTGAAATTCTGATGGAGCATTTTTCAGACCAAATGGCATCACATTCCATTCGTATTGACCCATAGGGACATTAAATGCTGTTTTAAAATGCCCGATTCGGATATCCGACTGCCAATAACCTGATTTCAAATCAAATTTAGAAAATATAATAGCATCATAAACTCTATCAAGTAAATCCTTTTTATTAGGAATAGGATACCTGATCCACTTAAGTGCCTTATTAAGCGGTTTATAATTGATGACTAATCTAGGAGCTCCTCTTTCTTGTTCTGCATGTTTATTAACATAAAAAGCTGTACAAGACCAAGGAGACTTAGAATGCCTTATAAGGCCTTTCTGAAGCAAGGAGTCAATTTCTTTTTGCAAAGTTCCGATAATCCGCATTCATCCGCAAGGTCTAGCTTTAGTAGGAATATTATCCTCCACAAAGCTTTCTTCATAAGGTAGGCCAACAACATGCTTTTTCCCTGTTCCAAAAGCATTAGGATGATCTCCGCAAATATCAATGGAGAACTGATTTTTAAAATGGCAATTTTTTTCCGTAATTTAGGATTTTGTAAAATATGATCAACTTCAATACTGTTAATCTCTTGTTTTATAAAATTAACTTGATTGTTTTTTGAAACTAATAATTTTGCAGTTAAATCATTTATCATTCTAGTAAATGGTTTAGTGACAAATTCCAAAGATAAAAGGTTTGTCATTCCAAGTACCCACAATTTTATTATTATCCCAATGAGTAAGCGGAAAAATATCATTTATGAAGGGTACTTCCAAAATAATTTGGTTGGTAATATTTTTTACTAAAACAAAGCTCTGAGGGACACAACTTTTCCCTCTACAAATAAAAAGCTTTTGGCAATTTAAACTCAATATTCATTTTACTACCATTAGCCGATCTCAGACTATGGGTAGTTTTATGAAAATATCTAGAAGGTATAAGTCCTTCTTGAATACAGTTTAAATCAGCTGCACTATCAATAAGAGCTATAAATTCTTTTTTATAATTATAATCAATTAGCAAAGTAATTTTAGTATAAAACTTTTGGGAAGTAAAAGCTTTAAGACTATATAAAAAATCGGTTTTATCATTTTTTAAATAAATATTTTTTATAAAATCAAGGCTATCATTCTCTCCTTCCATGGAAGAAGATGATTCAGAAGCTTTATCATTCAAGCTTTGAAGAGTCTGTATAGCATCAAGCCTTACCTCGATGACGACATTCTTTTCTTTGAGGCGAATAATATCCTCTTTGAGATTATCAATCTCTTCCTTAAGATCACTAATTGTTGTAGGGGAACTTGTCATTTTCCTCCTTTCCAGTAAACAGGTTTTTAACCTCTACCATGGTATATGAACCTTCTTTGGTTGGGATATCTTTAGGAATATAATCTTTTTCTGTATGCTCTTTTTCCTTGGAATCACTGATCTTATCAATGATTTGAGCCCTGATTTCAGGGTCTTTGATGGTTTGGAGAAGCTCTATAACTTTGTCATTATCAATGACATTAAGACTCATCTCCTTGAATTGTTCATAAATCTTATAAAGATCATCTCCATCATCTTTTCGCATGCCATTCCTTGTTGGCATGGCGAGCATTTGTCATCCGAAGTCGATATTCTTCCCGTTGAAGAGCTTTAAGATCTTCACTTGTTGACGAATATTCCCCTGCTGCTATATGAGCCTGATTCAGAGTCGGAATTAAGCATGATCTTATAAAGAGAATCTTTTAGATTATCATCTATGTCAAGATTCTTTATTTTCTCCTTGACTCTGCAGTCCTTGGCATAATGGCCATACCTTCCACATTTGTGGCAGGTATCAGATTTATTAAATCGATACTTTTTCTTTCTCTTAGAAGAGTCTCCTTTACCTTCTTCTGCTCTTCTAAGTTTCTTCTCTATCTTCTTCTGTTTCCATTTTTCATAATCTTTCTTGGAAGATTTTTTCTTTTTATGAGAAGAAGAATCCACATCCTTGGACTTCTGCTTAGGAATATCAAACGCGAATTGTTCGCAGAATTCTCCTAATTGTTTCCTTTCTGTTAAGCGATGTCGCTTAATTTGTTGATTCAACTTGATTTCATTACATAAGGCTAAACCTTCCTGTACACAGGCACTTATTAATTTGCCATAACTATAATTATCATAATTAATACTATGATCATCTCCTCGTAGAGATCTCCCCGACTCTTTCGCAAATAAAGTTGGTAATCCGTCTATAAATTTGGATTTCCAATGAGTGCTATTACACTCGGTAATTACATAACTCTACACAGAAAACATCTTTATAGTATCTGAATGAGGTTAACGACTTGCACCTCAAGTTTTGAAGAAGAGTTCTGATGGTTTCACTATTATCTGACCATCTTCCTGAGAAATGTTCAATAATATTCAGAACTAGTGTATAAACTGCGTTCTGAGTAATTTGATCCCCTTCTTGTTTTACGGCCATAAGAACAGTATCCCTTTGGGTCTGGTTGAGATAATTGTCCCACCAACCCTTTAATTGACCCGTAAAACCTGAAGGGGATCAAATTACTCAGAACGCAGTTTATACACTAGTTGTAAGCTACCATATCAACTCCGGATCGCCCAGTTAAGACAATTAGGAACCTTTAATTGCATAGTTTCGGCCTGGCAACAGTGTATGAAAGTCCCTACTATCCGGGTCCGCCCTCCACATGGGTAATCCAACGGGTAATCCAACGGATTTCTTCGGCGACCTTTCATAAACTGGCCTAGTTGTACTATGCTTGACCTAGTCTTACTGATTAATCTGTTATAATAATAGACACAACGCCATTTTCTATAGTAATCTAGTATGTTATAGTTCAACACTACAGTCTACTATAGAAAATGGCATTGTAATAATAATAATAATAATAATAATAATAATAATAATAATACAACAACAACAACAAATGCATCAAGACGCTTATTAACAGCCTGGACCCTCCGGTCCATCATGCCCACCATCCTTCGCTCCACTCTGGCCTCGGACTCGGCTATCGATTTTTGCATCCACGGCTAGATGTGATGCAGCAGTGTGGCCATTTGAGCCTCTAATTTCTGTACTCTGGCCAATTGGACAACATTAGCTCCTAACTGTGGTGTGGATCGGGATGAACTAGGAGCCATACTAGCGGCCTGGGAAGAGGAGGCCGGGACAGTATCAGAGTGCTCTGGTATAATGGGGTCACCGCCCTGTGCCTGCCCCACTGTGTTTGTAAGATCTACGCCCAAGAGAGGTACCTCAACCTGGGGCTCTCTGCGAGGTGCTGCCACATTTGCCTCATCCCGAATGAGGCAGATATCCAAAGTCCCAGTAGGGTGGATCAACCTATCACAATGCCAGATCGGCATTCCAGAGTCCCTGCACAATTGGAAAATCAAACACGGAAAGGGGTAAGTAGTGGAGGTCTTGAATGCCCTCTCGTGAATCTCTGCCAGCAGCATGCGGACAAAGTCAATCTCCACTCCTGCTACCAGTGCTGCAACCATGACCGCTCTGTCCCATGTGAGTTGGTTGTCAGCTTTTGTCGGCGACACCCTGTTACGCACCAACAACCAGAAAAACTTGGCCGCAAAATTTAGTGTGGCCTTTCAGATACCCAATCGTGGTGTGGCGACCCACTCCGCACGCTCGCCATTTGCAACAATATACTTAGCCAACCATAGTATAACAGCCTTTCGCTGCTCAGCATTTCTCTGGAAAGCACCGCTCCGCACGATGTCCCATATGTAATCAAATTCCGTTGTGTTTAGTGACCAAGAGTGACCTGTGGTAGGCCCATAGAGAAAGCGGCTGATGGTGGCCTGTGATATGTCTACCGGACAATCCCGGACCATAGTGGAAGTGAGAGGGTCCTGGGCTATGGGCTTTGACTGCTTGGAGATCGAACCACGAAGAGTGGCGGCATAGGAGGCGTAGAACTCCCGTACAATCTCCTCACTATAAGTACCTGGGTCTCGAGCCATCCAGTCACACTTGTGAAGGTTAAAAAGCTGGTGGATGTTGGGGACAGTGTGTAAGCTCTATATGAGGACTCTGCGCTCCTCTGTAACAATTCAGGCCATCTTCTCTTTGTCATTAATCATCTTGGCATCTCAATAGATTTGCTATTGGCCCTCAACACACCATCTGTTTGGCTCACCGGCCACTGGAGTAGGGTTCTCATTCCTTGGTATGGGTAATGACTCTGAGCTAGTGGCTTCATCAGACGAGGCAGCTTGTTCATTCCGGCTGGACCTTGTGGCTGACTTGGCATTGGACCCCGGCGGGGCGGACTCGGAGCGACGCGCAGACCCAAGAGCTAACCGAAGCAGCCCCGCCTGGTGACCCGATCAGTGTGTGCTCCTTATCAGATTAGGAGACAGTGACTATGTCGGGAATCACCTTCCGGGGGGTGCCTCTGGTGGTTCGGGGTGCAGTGGGAGAAGTCCTTATGTTAGGAGGAACGTATGCTGGATCTTTTTCTGTATCCGTGTCCTCATCGATTAGCCTAAAGCTAGACGCAACATATTTTGACTTGCTCTGTTTTGAGTAGCTGACTAGCTTCTTGGGTGCCATCGTACCTGTGGAAGCGATATTAGTGCCAAAACTAATCATAAACAAACTATTTTTTTTAGAACTATAAATGAACAGTAACAAAGTCCTATGAAAATTTCAGATAGAGGCTACAGTAGTTATCGACGGAGGAGACCTATGGTCCATAGACTAATCTACGGTTCGTGGAACCCTTTTGTGGATCAGAAGACCAACAACCTTGGTCGCAGATGGAAACCACAGATGTACATAACGGTCTGTAGATTGATCTACGGACCGTAGTCCACATCTGTGGTTTCACACTTTGTGAAATTTCAGGTGCATCCAACCACGAACCTAATCTACGGTTCGTAGATTGATCTACGGTCTGTAGACGGGGTATCGTGGATGTGATCTGTGCCAGATTTCAGCCATTTTTTTATTTTTTTATTTTCAGGTCCACATTGTGGACCATTTTCAACAATATCCTAGTCTAACCATGCATTTCAACATTGAATCATGCTAGTTTGTCATTCTCAGGATTCCGATTAATCATTTTAACATGTATTTAAGACAAAATTTGGAGCCCTAAGTCGAAACTGACATTTAGACTTATAGTCACATACAACAAGGCAACACAATCACTATCTATCGTTCCAAGGGTATTGTAACTTCCAATTTTATCATGCAATTTCATCTAACAATTACCCAAGGTCAAGACCCAACTCCCGACTTTCTATATTCAATCTATGAACCAAAATTCAAAGTGAAGGGAAAGTCTATTACCTTACAAGCAACGAGGAGTGGGGTGATTGTGTGACGACACTAAGCTTAGCAAGACCAAAGAATTACCTTTTCGTTACTAACCCAACACCAAACTCTTTTGTGGAATATGGAATGAGTTGTATTCGGAATGGAAAGGAATTTTGGGAATTATGGGGGAATGGAAGGGATGATTTTATGGGGGATTTATGGAGTGATTTAGGGAGGTTATGGAATGGTTGAAACGGTTGGAGAGTGAATGGAGGGAAGTGGAAATGATTTGAAATTAGGGGAGTTTTAAATAAGGGGGTCCGGGTTGGGTCAGATAGAATTAGGGTTTGGACCCACGAGACCCTGTCTATGGTCCGTGAGTCGATCTACGGTCCATAGATTAGGACCGTAGATCACTCTTACACTTGGAAAAGTTTAGGGGCTTACCTGGGATCACCTCTGCACTAGACCATTTTCTGCAAAATTTTCATAGCGTACCTGCATATGTAGCAACCATTAGGCTATTCTTTTTACACTTTCTGGGTGCTTTTTAGACACGGACCCTATGCTAATTCTAGCCAACACAAAAAAACTAAAATACCTATCTAACTTAATACAGAGAATAAACAAAACACGAAAACTGCTAGATGGAAAAAACAAAAATCTATCGTTGGTTAGATTGTACATCTTGGGTTGCCTCCCAAGCAACGCTTGATTTAACGTCGCGGCACGACGCAGGCCTCTTGATTACTCAGACTTCATCAAGATGATAGGCCTCAATCACTTCTTGCACACTTTTAGCATTTCCCAGATAGATCTTGATCCTTTGCCCGTTTACCATGAACCTAGTTTCTTCACTATTTTCAAGCTCAACCGCTCCATGGGGGAGCACTTTTGTGAGCAAAAATGGCCCAGTCCATTTGGACTTGAGTTTGCCTGGAAACAAGCGCAACCTAGAGTTGAATAGAAGCACAAGATCACCAACCACAAATTCACTCTTTTCAATTCTTTGATCATGATACCTCTTCATTTTCTCTTTGTACAAGGCTGAACTTTCATAAGCTTTTAGGCGAAACTCATCAATCATATTCAAGTCATTCATTCTTTGATTCGATGTGGCACCCCAATCCAAATTTAGCTTCTTCATTGCCCACATCACCTTATGCTCTAGTTCTACCGGTAAATGACAAGTCTTCCCATAAACAAATTGGTAAGGAGACATGCCTATGGGGGTCTTGTATGCAGTGTGATAGGCCCATAGGGCATCATCAAGCTTCCTTGACCAATCCGTTCTATTAGCATTCACGCCTTCACCAAAATCTGTTTGATCTCTCTATTGGACACTTCAACTTGTCTGCTAGTTTGTGGATGGTAAGGAGTGGCTACATTGTGGCGGACACCATACTTCTCAAGTAGCTCTTTGAACAACTTATTACAAAAGTGGAAATCTCCATCACTGATGATCACCCTCGGGGTACCAAATCTGGAGAAGATATTCTTTTTTAAAAATGCGGCGACACTTTTGCCTTCATTGTTGGATAGCGCGACTGCTTCTACCCACTTCGATACATAATCAACTGCAACAAGAATATACTTCATCCCATGTGAACTCACAAATGGACCCATAAAATCAATGCCCCATACATCAAACAGTTCTATCACCAATATAGGATTCACAAGGAGCTCTTGCCTCTTTGATATACCTCCTTCTCTTTGGCAACGATCACAAGACTTGGCGAAATCATGACTATCTTGGTGGATGGTAGGCCAGTAGTACCCACACTGCAAAATCTTATGCGCTGTCCAAATACCACTATGATGCCCTCCAACAGGCAATGAATGACATGCTTCAAGTACACTCAACATCTCGACCTCGGGCACACAGCAACGAATAATCCCATCAGCACAACTACGACACAAGTAAGGCTCATCCCAAAAGAATTTCTTCACATCATGCATAAACCTTCTCCTTTGGTGAAAAGACAAATCTAGGGGCACAATATCGCTTGCCAAATAATTAGCAAAGTCAGCGAACCAAGAAATCAGATCATGAGAAGCAGCCAATACCTGTTCATCTGGAAAAGTATCATTAATTTCAGCCCTATCACCAAGCTTTAGCATATCCTCTTTCTCTAATCTGGACAAATGATCAGCAACTTGATTTTCAGTCCCCTTTCTATCTTTTACCACAAAATGAAACTCTTGCAGCAATAATACCCATCTAATCAACCTCGGCTTTGCATCCTTCTTTGCCATCAAATATCTCAATGCAGAGTGGTCAATGTGTACTATGACCTTGGTACAAAGCAAGTAGGATCGAAATTTTTCAAATGCAAAAACCACTGCAAGAAGCTTTTGTTCAGTCACAGTATAATTCTTCTGGGCCACATTTAGAGCCTTGCTAGCATAGTAAATAGGGTGAAGAATTTTTTCTCTCCTCTGTCCCAATACCACACCAAGCGCCACGCCACTTGCATCACACATTACCTCAAATGGTTGTCCCCAATCCGGTGAAATAATGATAGGGGCAGTAACTAACTTCTCTTTCAACTCTCCAAATGCTCTAAGACAAGCATCATCAAAGTAGAACTTACACTCCTTCTCGAGCAGTTTGCACAAGGGATGTGCAATTTTTGAGAAGTCTTTGATGAATCTCCTGTAGAAACCTGCATGCCCAAGAAAACTCCTCACACCTTTTACAGAGATAGGTGGGGGAAGTTTTTCTATTACTTCAACTTTCGCTTTATCTACCTCAATGCCCTTTTTAGAAATTCTATGACCTAGAACTATCTCTTCTTTCACCATAAAGTGGCACTTCTCCCAATTCAGCACCAGGTTGCAATCTTCACACTTTTTAAGTACCTCAGCCAAATGATTCAGACATCGATCAAAAGAGTCCCCTACCATAGAGAAATCATCCATAAATACCTCAATAGTGTCCTCCACCATGTCAGAGAATATCGACATCATACAACGCTTGAAGGTTGCTGGAGCATTGCACAACCCAAAGGGCATTCTTTTGAAGGCGAAAGTCCCATAAGGGCAAGCGAAGGTGGTCTTCTCTTGGTCCTTCGGAGCTATAGAAATCTGATTGTAGCCCGAATAACCATCAAGAAAACAATACCAACCCTTACCAGCAAGTCTATCCAACATCTGATCCATGAATGGCATAAGGAAATGGTCCTTTTCTGTCCATGCATTTAGCTTCCGGTAGTCCATACAGATTCTCCATCCAGTCACGGGCCGCATCAGAACAAACTCATTTCTCTCATTAGGAACCACATTAATCCCACCTTTCTTGGGCACACATTGAACAGGGCATACCCAACTACTATTTGCAATGGGATAAATAACTCCAGCATCCAACCACTTGATGACTACCTCTTGCATAGGTGGATTTAATCTTCTTTGGTTCTCAATACTAGGTTTGTGATCTGGCATGAGTTGTATTTTGTGGGAATAAATACCGGGAGGAATCCCAATAATATCCGTGATAGTCCACCCAATAGCTCGCTTGAACCTCTTTAATACAGTCATCAATCACTCTACTTGTCTCACATTCAGATATGCCGCAATGATAACCGGCAAAGTGTTATCTCTGCCCAAGAATACATGCTTCAAATGTGGTGGTAGAGCCTTAAGCTCCAATTTTGGTGCCTCCACAATGGATGGTCTCGCTGGTGGAGACTCACAATTCTTCATGTCTAACTCGTACTTCTTTTGTTTTGACCGATATTCACACCTATCGAGTGCAGCTACCAACTCATCGTACTCTTCAATACCATCACTATCAAAATTCATCATAACTGCTGCTAGTGCCCCAACACCGAGTCACTCTTCGATTTGCACTTCTGCTCCACTATCAACTCTGTAAGTTATAGTAGATATCGTTTGGAGCTCATCACTGTGCTTCATGGACCTACAAATATTGAAAGTTGCTTATTCATTATTCAGTCTGAACTTCATCTATCCCTTCTCCATATCAATCAATGCACGACCTGTAGCAAGGAATGGTCTTCCAAGGATGATGGGAACATCAAAATCAACCTCACAATCAAGAATCACAAAATCTGCTGAAAAATGAACGATTCCACTTTTACTAGCACATTATGGAGTACACCAATGGGCCTTTTCACGGTACGATTGGCCATAAGTAGCCGCATCGTAGTAGGCTTTGGATCCCCTAGACCTAACTTCTTATAAATCGATAATGACATGAGGTTGATGCTAGCACCAAGATCACACAATGCCTTAGCAAAGTGTAGCAACCCTATAGTACATGGGATTGTGAAAGCACCAGGGTCTTCCTTATTCTGCACAAGAGATCTTGTAGCAATAGCGCTACAATGCTGCAATCTATCATCATCTTCAAAACTTACAGACCTTTTCTTTGTCACCATATCTTTCATAAACTTCGCATACCCAGGCATTTGCTCCAAAGCTTCAATCAAAGGAACATTGATGGAAAGCTGCTTCAACATAGTAATAAACTTGCGATATTTACCATCTTCAGTCTTCTTCACTAACCTCTGTGGAAAAGGTGGTGGAGGTCTAGGTATGGGGACCACTTTCTGAGATATCTCCGCTTCTTTCTCTGTCGCAGTCTCAGACTCGTTTCTAACCTCGACCACATCATCTTCTTTTCTAATCTTAACATCCACCACAGATGACATAGGTGGATCTATGGTTTTCTTACCCCCTTGAGTAGTAACTGCCATACAATGACCATCATTCGTTGGATTCTGGATGGTGTTGCTAGGAAGAGTGCCAGGTTGACATGGGTTTACTGTAGTAGACAACTGAGTCATCTGCTGCTCTAGATGCTTTATTGACACTGTATGGGAATCAACCTTTTGACCAATACCAAACAAGTCGTTTCTCATCTCCTTCACATTCTCATCAGTTGCATCAAACCTTCTCATCATCTTATGCATCATAAGTTCATTACGCGCCATATTGCCTCCAGCTTCCCTAGTACCAGATTCCCAATTTTGAGGGGGAACATAAGGTCCAACCCGATCGTTTCTATTGCGATATTTGTTTCAGTTGTAGTTGTTGTCACGATTAAAGTTCCCATCCCGAACATATTGACCCTCTCGGTTGTAATTGCCATAGTTCCGACCTTGGTGCCAATTTTCCATGTTGGATCCTTGGGCGTTTGGTCGGAAACCCCCCGTCTGATTATTCACCGCATAAGCATCCTCTTCATAGTAACACTCTTCAATTGGTGGTGGCGTTCTAGTCAAGTAATTCACAACATTTACTTTCTCTGCACCTCCGCTCATATACTTCAATACCAACCCTAACTCGGTCCTCATCTGAGCCATCTTCTCACGAATCTCCTCTATAGACTGGTTGTTCGTAGCATGAACGGCAAATGTGTTTCTCCCAGTATCTGACCTCTTAGTGCTCCATGCTTTATTGTTACGAGAGATCTTCTCCAATTTTTCTACAATCTACGCATATGTGCACTCACCATATGATCCTCCAACAATAGTATCAAGCACTGCTTTATTATTGTTATCCTGACCTTGATAGAAATATTCCTTTAGTGACTCATCATCAATACGGTGATTCGAAACACCTCTTACAAATGCCGTGAACCTGTCCCAAGAGCTACTCACAGACTCTCCAGTAATGCTACAAAATTATTGACCCTATCTTTGTGATTGAGCTTCTTGGACACTGGATAATATCTTGTTAAGAACACATCCATCAGTTGGTCCCATGTATATATTGAGTTATAAGGAAGATCAGTAAACCATACAACAGCATCGCCTGTTAGTGATAAAGGGAACACTCGCAATCCAATGACATCCATATTTAAATCCGGTCGACCTACATAGCTTTTGCAAACCACCCTTAGCTTGGCTACGTGAGCATGTGGGTCCTTTGATGGTGACCCCGAGAACAAGCCCCTTGCTGTAACCATCTTCATTAAGCTACTAGTCACTACAAATGTGTGCCCCGGAGGCAAAAGGGGTAGGACAATAGGTCCATCTGAGTAAACAATATTGACGTTGCCCCTATAATTGTCATGTAGTCGTGGGCCTGGTTGATCCTGCATCCTCAATGCATTTCCCAATTGATTCTCAGCTGGAACCGGTTGTCCCCATCAACTACCCTCGGAGGTTGAAACTCAACTTCATTACCTAGATTGCCTCCAATAGGATTAACTTGAACTCCTTGATTGTTCATCCTTCGCAAAGTTCGGTTCAACTCTGGATCGTACGGAGTAAGTGGTTCGCCCTGGCTTCGTGTACTTGGCATACACTAGAGTCAGAACCTGAGAGAGACAAAAAGAAAAAGAAAAAGTAAAATTAGGAAATATTTGACTAACGTTCAATAATGTAGTTAAAATAAAACTAAAAGCCAAATTTACCGGCAGCGGTGCCAAAATTTGATACGCTCAAATTACACCTCCCTAAAGAAGCATAAGCGATTGTTATCAAGTAAAGAACCCAACCTAATCCTTTCCTAGTGTACTACATGCAAAGTCATAAGTTAGGTATCTCTAAATCCTTGGTTCGACATTTAGAGAATTTCACCTCGCACCTTGGTCCGGCTACGTGTGTATAATTTACTAGCCTTTTCCTTTACCTCATATTAGACATCATAATCAATGTTTGGCTTAGTTATTACTTCACACCAATCGACACTAGCCTATTAGATAGTATCACACTAAATCTATGTTGATAATTCTTTTCTTGTTGATTACCTCTTTGGTCCGGCAAGTAGCAACAAGGCGAGTTCTAACGCGTGCACTCGTTAAAAAGACTTCTAAATGAAAGAATTATCAATGCATGCAAAACACTATTCAAGAATTGCTTATTTACTATTCATACTTTGTTAATCGCTCATGGTTCCCACAACCCTAGTTGTGGAGTTTAGTTACTCATAATCATATGAACACAATTCATTGTTTTAGATGAAAGAATTATGAACTTACGTAAGAAGAATAATAAACCCAGAAATTCAACTTGAATTGCAATACCAAAATCTTCAAAACGAACTTAGGAAATTAAGAATTGCTAAAGTTGCAAGCTAATCTCCCAAGTCAAGAACTAGAATAAAATAATAATGTCTAACCCCCAAAAATGAGGTTTACATGCCCTATTTATAGAAAAAAAAGTCCTAAAATAAAAGGGAAACAAAATAAGGAAAGTTTGTTACAGGCACGCGTCTTCATTCCACGAGACTGACTCACGGACCGTCAATGGATCTACGGTCCGTGAGTCCCTTCCGTCAGCCAAGACTTAGAAAATATTTCTGCTTCCAAAATTTAGCTTCTCTGAAATAAACGACGGAACTGCAATACGGACCGTAGATCGATCTACGGTCCGTCAGTCCCTCTTCGTAGCTCCATACTTAAAATCTTCACAAATCAGGTACTGGAACCCTAGCAGTTTCAATCTATGGATCAACAGTATGGTCCGTAGATCAATCTACGGATCATCAATGGTCACCGTGGTTCCACACTTGGTCAGATTTCCCTGATTTGGCTTCCATGCCTTGGCTGCTGATCTATGGCCACTATCTACGGAGCGTTAATGGACCTACGGTCCATAGATCACCTCCGTAGATGCCTTTTTCTGCATTTCTTTTAGCTGTCTTTTTAATTTCGCGCCTGAACATCTTTCCTGCAAACTATGATAAAAATACATAAAACCCAATACATAAAGACCCTAGACAGACACAACTTGTAAGTGAAATGTAATAGAAATACCGTAAACTCAAGGTATATCAGACATCATCACTCGTTTCACTCCTCATCGAGGTGTCTGATTTTTCATAGTGAGTTATGTTGAGAAGTAAATTCTTTCTGACTTCTATCAAATACTCCTTTATCATTTCTTCTTTATTTCCATCTCGAATGGAAATTCTCCTGGCAATATGCTTGACGGAGTTGTCAAGAACTAATCCTTTGTGAGGCATAGTACCATAATCTTGGATTTTTTGAGAAATAGAGTCCAACAATTCTTGACCACATAATGATTTAGTCTTGGGATCCTTCTTCATTAATCTATCCCAGAAATTATTATAATAAGTCCGATATAAACACAGAATTTGTTCTTTGGTAAAACCTACTTCTGGAGTCCATTTATGGATCCATGGCATCGAGAACTCTATGAAGAAATAAATTTGTTCAATTTTTTCCATATAACAAATATGATCTGAGTGGTATAAATCATTAAAGTCTGGTGAAACCTTAACCCAGTTTTTGTATAATTTTAAAAAGGGATCAGGCAAAATCTTTGTCGTTGGACAGTGGTATGACCACCAGTTCAAGAACCAATTAGGGATCGGGTCAGCAAATATCTTTGCACAAACTTTATTGAACCAAGTATGTTTATGCTTCTTATTATTATAGTAGAGGACTTAATATAATCCCAATAAGTGAAGCTAGTAGGGACTTTGTTCAGGTTGATCTGCCTTTCTTTCATCGAGGATATACCCCAATATTCTATTGATATAATCTATTTTATAATAATTTTGGAGAAGTTATAAACGTTCTCGCTGGTGTTGTAACCTGAGAAGTGCTGAAATTCCACATTACCCGTGTTTATCAAGATGGTCTCGTAATACAAGCGGGTTTTGTATGACTCACCCGGGAGAAATATATCTGTTAAGTAAATATCGCTGGAATATCTTCCAGGGTTCTTATTTCCTCTGAATCTCAGAGTTTTCGAGAAGAAATATCATTTCTTTCTTTGCTGCTCTTTCATACGATCTGATATCATCAATATCGTCTTTAGCAATAGAGGCAAAAGTATCACTTTGCTTCTGTGACAAATATGCCTGTAGTTCTGCATATAACAGACTACCTTCTAGAATATCTTCCAGATGTACAGACGATGATGTCGCCTTTTGAGATACTTTAGAGTTTATCAAACTCATGCCTCCTCGCTGTAAAATCGGGGAGTTCGATGAGGACCTGTATGAAGATTCTGATGATGGTCCGGGGAATGATCTTCCCCTTCGTCTAGGGATATGTTCCTTGCTTCTTCCCTTAGTAACCCAAGGAGAGTCCATCGTACAAACAAAACATTTTGTTTTAATCATTGTAAAGATCGTAAAAATCATAATTATTTTGATAGTAGTAAGTTTCATCCTTAAAATCAATGATTTCTTCAAAGTTATGAACATTGAAGATATCTATCACCATGCTATCAATGATTTTCCACAGGATAATCTCCTGTACATCTTGGTTGAGGGGAGCCATCACTTTTAATATGTTGACTAATGTTTTATCGGTAAAGAAAGGATTTAGAAAGCTCATTGTGAAGAAGAAAGATATTCTCCGAATAAGAAATTTGGAAGAGAGTTATCACTTCCCTTTCTGTAATGGATTTCGTAATCAAAGGGGGCTAACTGTGCTTGCCACCTGGTGAATATTAACTTTGAAGCATCATGTTTGAAATCTTTATCGAACATATATTTCACAGATTGTGCATTCGTTTTTATTAAAAACTTTTGGTTGTATAGGTCATCTTGAAATTTCAATACGCATTTAACAATGATTAACATTTCATGTGCTACCGTAGCATACTTTTTATGAGCATCACTCCATTTTCCAGAATGAAATCGGATCAAATATTCGGTTTTATCATGAGGATTAATTTGTTTCAATATTCCTCCATAACCAATATTAGACGCATCTGTCTCGACTATCTTCTACCAAGCAGGGTTAGCAAAAGTTAAACAAGGCAAAGATTAAACACGACGTTTAATATTCTTTACCAACTCAGTGTGACTATTAGTCCAAAGTGCTTTGTGATCCTTTTTAAGCCTGTCATATAAATGGTCTAAATCATGAGATTAAGTTTTTGTAAAAAGAGGAAATATAATTTAAACTTCCCAAGAATCTCTGGAATTGCGTCCTATCTGTAATAACATCAGGAAACTTTGAAGCAAAATCAATCGATCATTGAATAGGGGTAACCTTTCCCTGACAAATGAGATGTCCTAAAAATCTGACTTCTGTTTGAAATAAATTCATTTTTGGTTTAGAAATTACCAAACCGTTTTGTATAACTACTTTCTTGAAAATGTCCAAATGTTTAATATGCATTTCAAGAGTCTTTGAATAAACCAAAATGTCATCAATATAAACGATGATAAAATCCAAATATGGGTTGAAAATATCATTCATAATTTTTTAGAATTCAGAAGGAGCGTTTTTCAAACCAAATGGCATAACATTCCATTCGTATTGTCCAAATGGGACGTTAAAAATAGTTTTATAAGAGTGCTCCTTAGAGATTTGGATCTGCCAATAACCTGATTTTAAATCAAATTTAGAAAATATATTGGCACCATATAATCTTGATAATAAATTCTTTTTATTTGGAATAGGATACCTAATCCATTTTAAATATTTATTCAAAGGTTTATAATTTATAACTAACTTGGGAACCTCGTTCCTTTTCAGGTGCATTATTGACATAAAATGCAGTACATGACCAAGGAGATTTTGAAGGTTTTATCAAACCCTTTTGTAATAAACTATCAATTTCCCTTTTGTAGAATTCGACCAATTCGGCGTTCATCTGGCAAGGACAAGTCTTGGTAGGGATATCATCCTCAGAGAATTTTTCTTCATATGTGCATTTTTCGATTCCAAAAAAGCACTAGGATGATCAACACAAATATCAATGGCCATTTTTTTGGAAATTAATTAAATTTTTCCTTTACTTTAGTAGATTTTAAAGTACGAATATATTCATACTAAATAATTCAAGTTGTAAAGAATCAACATGCTTTTGTTTCATAATAATCAAAGCATTAATATCACAAGAAATAGGATCAGTGATAAAAAATATAACTAATATCTTGGTCTTTATAAGTAGCAGAAAAACCTTTAGCCGTTATTCTAGTGAAAGGATAAATAACATTTATAAACGGGGTTCCAAGTATAATTGGAGGGTATAACTGATTTTTAACCAAGAAAAAGAAATGCAGAATGCAAACTTTATTTTGGCAAATACGCGTATTAGGCAATTTATACTTTATATCTAAAGTATGTCTGGAAGTAGATTTAACCTTGTGAGTTGTCTTCTCAAAATACTTAGTAGGTACAAGACCTTCCTGAATACAACTAACATCAGCTCCACTATCAATCATAGCAATATCAGTTATTGAGAAAGTATTATCAATCAAAATAGTGCACTTAACATACCATTTATGCACAGTAACAATTTGTATCATTCCTAAAAATATATCGTTTCTAGGATCAAAGTTCACAGGTTTTGCAAGAGTATTATCTTCAACAACAGTCTTACCTTTGCTATTAACCATCTCAATCTGAGTAATGCGATGATTACAAATCATTTGATTTTGTTTGAGAGATTTGATCTCCCTTTTCAAATTTTCAATTTCTCCTTTAAATCATCAAAAGAAGTATCTTGTATAACAACATGTTGTTTAGCAAGTCTAGTATTAACTTCAGACAAAGAATATGGCGCAGAGTACTCAAATTCAAAATCATTTTTTGGTTTTTCAACCGGTTTTGAAGAACTAGTACTGTTATTAACAGCAAATTGAATAATTTTATCACGTAAATCATTATTAGTAACTTCTTTCAGAAGTTCAATCACATTATAAGAAGTAATAGTATGAATGTTCAAATCTTCGAATTGAGATTGCAATTTATAAAATTCATCATTATCACATGAGCAAATATCTTCATGACACTTGCAAACATTCATAGTAACAGGCTGCTTATCATTAGAAGACTTAGGCAAATCTATGTCTTCTTCTGATCCGGGATCAGTATCATAATCGGACTTAGAACCAGAGGTGTATAAGAAAATATAAATCTTATTATGAACCTCTTCATCCAGATCCAAAGACTTCAGCTTTTCAAGCTTACAATTGGGTGCTATATGTCCAAATTTACCACATTTGTAGCATTTGATCTGAGCAAGTTCTCGCCTAGATCTATTCTTTGTAAATCGATTAGATTTACGATGAGCTCTCCGCTCCTCACATTCTTCCCTAGATCTTAGTCTAGATCTTTTTCTCCTATAAGTTTTATCAGGAGTGGAATCGCTAGAATCTCTATGTTTGGTCTGCTTTACTTTACCTGAATCTGGTAAACCAAACTGGGTACAAAAGTCTCCTAACTGAGATCTTTCTCTAAGCTTATCTATCTTAAGCTATCGAGAGAGCTTTAGTTCATTGCACAAGTTTATACCTTCCTGGGTACAAACTCCTATCAATTTACCATAAGTATAAGTGTTGTAAGGAATTTCCCCTTGAGGATTCCATAGAGTTTTTCTAACTCTTTTCGCAAATAAAGGAGGAAGACCATCTATAAACTTAGTTTTCCAATATGCAAGTTTGTTTTTGGGTAGTTCCATCACCCTACTCATATAGGTATCCTTATACCGACGAAATTCTCCCAAGTGCCTACATCGTAGGCCATTAAGCAGGGTACGAACAATCTCATACTGATTGGTAAATCTACCATTAAAATGTTCTAAAATCGTTAGAACTAGGTATAAACAACATCTTCTCTATTTCTAACTAGAGCCATGCCTAAGTTATCAACACCTTCATTATCAGCTATAGCATTTACCACAACAACTTTTGCCTTCAAGCTCATATAACTGTCCCACCAACCTCTGAGTTGGCCAGTAAAACCTGCAATTATCATTTTGCAAATATTTCTATCTATATTTTTAGTATTTTTATAGATAGTAGCAAACATCAGCATACGATGAACAAGAATAGTTAACTATCTATCAGTCAACCCATCAAGATTCCATTAATAAATCTCAGCACCACTATAAGAGGTATTGGTCTGATTCCAGTTGCGTTCCTCTATCAGCACATATTGAGGAGTTGGTCTGGAATAATAATAAGTTTGCATGCTAGGTTTATGAGCAAACTAAGTAGTATTACCACTATTCTTTTTCGGATACCCACGAAGTTTATTAAATTCTAATGCAACATGCTCTTTATAATCAAATGCCTGTTCTAATTCATCGGCAAATGTTTCGGATAGATTCATAGGTTTAGCACTGAATTCAGAAAACTTTTTATCAAGAAGTTCTTCTAAATCAAAAAGAGGTTTAAAAACAAAATCCTGAATTTCAGGGGGTCTTTTTGCATGAGTAACAAGTTCTGAGGGCTATTTTCAAGTAGAAACTTTCTCAGAAGGTTTTAAATCCGTTTTTATCTGAATTATCAAAGCAGTTAGTTCATCTAATTTTGTATCAAGAGAACTGGTATGTTCACCCAAAACTTTAACATAAAGTCCTAAATAATTATTTTCACAAATCAAATTATTAATATCACTGATGCTGATTGCCGCAACTTCTTCTTCAACAAATTTTTGAAAGGCAGTAAAAGTAATACCAGTATTATTTGGTAAAATAAAAGATGCCTGGGGAGGATAAATTGCTTTGACAATATTTCCAGATTCATCTTTATAAGATCGTTCAAGAACATTAATATATAAAGGTAAATAGGTGGTTATAAACCAAGGTACAAAGAACATAATATGATTATGCAATGCGCAAGTTTCATAAAATTCTTGAAAAATATTATTTAGATCATCTGCACTATAAGTGTCAAAAAACCAAGTTTTAAACCGGTTCCATTATCACTTGAAAATTCATTTTGAATATATTTTATTGCCAGTGAACCTGGACTAAAATAAATTTGGTGTGCATCCATCATCAAGTATCGTTAGGATTAAAAATCCATTTTGGATGCAAAAGGAATATCCTTATCAGAAACATCAGAAGATTTATTATTTATTCGAACTATATTCAATCGAGGATCAATTTTGATTTTATCTTTATCAGCAGATATAACAGATGAAAAGGTATGCAAAAAAGCAATACGATTACGAGTTGGACCATATATCGGTTCAATTGGCGAGATATGATGGATATCAAGAGATCTTTTATCAGAAAATGAATGTCTATTATAAGGAACACTTTTTTCATCAAACTGAATACAAATCTTTTCGTCAGAATTTTGAGTAATATGAAAATATTTTGAATTAGTGACAGCATCAGTCATCTGTTTAGGAGGTATAACAGAATCCAAAGTTCAAGTAGTAGGAACAATAATTTCTTTCCATTTTATAGGTCTTTTAGTAGTGACCTTAGATTTAGCGAAATTAGTTTCCACCAAAATAGTTTGATCAGTCGTATCATATAACTTACATCTTGGATTCAAAGTAGCAAGTAATTTAAAATAAATTCTATAAGATAAACAAATCAATTCAAATCCAGGTGCCTAATTATAACCATGCGTTTTAACATTCAAAGTCAAAGTATCTAAAATATTAGAATCAGTCAAAGATAACTGCAAATTAGGCTGAGTATTGAAATAAACTGGGTCATAGGCTACCGTAGATTCAATCGAATCCATCAATGATTGTCTGAAATTCATGCATCGCGGAGAGCAGTTAAAAATGTCTCAGGTAACCCATTAAGAGTTAATGGTTTAAAAGCGATCTAAACCACGCCTATATGCAAGAATTTATATTGAGATTTATACAAATCAATAGCTCGCTTATTTAATAAACGAATAGTATGTTCAGACGAATTTAACGCTAAAGATTGCTCAATTGTTTTAATTAACTGTTTATGAGAGATTTTGTCGAACCAACCATAGTCATAAATGGTTTTAATATCAATTTTTGGAATAGTCCATTTGTTTAACAAATCAAGGTTTTGAGGTATATCTACCTCTTCTAATCGAGTACTTTTAGTACTAGTATCTCCTAGATCCATGATCAAGAGAATATATCTATGTCAAAATACTTCACATCAAAATAATAATAATAATAATAATAATAATAATAATAATAATAATAGTAATAGTAATAATAATAATAATAATAATAATAATAATAATAATAATAGTAGTTCATGGTATATATATAATTGATGTGAAGAATTTCGGCATAGATATATTCTCTCTTTTATGGATCAAGAAGATATTAAAAGCACTCGACTAGAAGAGGTTGATATACCTCAAAACCTTAATTTGTTAAACAAATGGACTATTCCGAAAGTTAATATAAAAACCATTTATGATTATTTTGGTATACTCAAAGACTCTTGAAATGCATATTAAGCATCTCGACATTTTTAAGAAAATAGTTGTTCAAAATGATTTGGTCATATCTAAACCTAAAATGAGTCTTTTTCAAACAGAAGTTAGATTTTTGGGTCATTTGATTTGTCAAGGAAAAGTGACTCCTATTCAGCGATCCATTGAATTTGCATCAAAATTCCCTGATATTATTATAGATAAGACGCAATTGCAGCGGTTTCTGGGAAGTTTAAACTACATTTCCCCATTCTAAACAATTTCTTAAACAAAATCATATTATTTGTGATCACCGTCTTACTTAGATTGAGTCTGCTAATAGCAAAGGAAAAAATAAGGTTGATGATTCTACTACTGAAGAAAATACTCTTGCCAACACTTTGAATATTGATCCGAAACAAAATATGTTTTTAGGAATGATGCAAATTGTTACAGCTCATAAAAGGTGTTCCCAGGTTAGTTATAAACTATAAACCTTTAAATAAATTTTTAAAATGGATTAGGTATCCTATTCCAAACAAAAGGGATTTATTATCAAGATTATATGATGCTAATATCTTTTCAAAATTTGATTTAACATCTGGATATTGGCAAATCCAAATATTTAAACACTACTCTTTATTCCTCCGGCCAAAGTCCGATAAGCTTACAATACTTGAAAATATTTTACAAGTGGGGAGAGAGAAAGTAGAAAGAAGGAGAGAGGGTTTCTAAAACCTGCCCTCAATTAAAGAAAAACAAGTCTATTTATAGAAAAAAGAAAGCATCTTTGTACAGGAAACTGGGCCCCTATCTAGGTCCTGGTAACAGTGTATCTACTGTGGTGAACAGTGTTGCTACAGTAGCGCGGGCCCGCTACCGACGCGCATAAGCTTTACACTTTGTTTTTTAATATTTTGTCCTTCAATTTTGCCAAAAAATCTTCGGCTTTCTTCAGTGCATCCACTGGACTTTCTTCTTCATATGGTTGGGCTTCGTGCATATCTTCACTTGTTTTACTACGCATTGACGAATCTGATTTTGCGTAATGACTTATATTTAGAAGAATCTTCTTCTTCACTTCTTCTAGATAATTCATAATCATTTCATTTTGTTCTCCTTCATCATGATTAGAAAATTTTCTAGCCATATGTTTTACGGAGGTTGAGTCATCAGTCATAATTCCTTTATTAGGAATCGATTTATAATCGTGTACCATTTTCGTAATTAGATCCAGCAGTTCTTGTCCGTATATGGACTTTGTTTGAGGATCTTTCTTCATCAGCTTGTCCCAAAAATTATTATAATAAGTTCTGTATAGGCAAGGGATTTGTTCCTCAGTGAAATCTACTTCCGGAACCCATTTATGAATCCATGGAATAGAGAATTCTATAAAAAATATATATCTGTTCAATTTGTTGAAAATAACAAATATGTTCTTGATGATATAACTTGTTGAGATCTGGGGAAACCTTGACCCATTCTTTGTATAACTTGAGAAATGGTTCGGGCAATATTTTTATTGTTGGCCCGTGGTATGACCACCAGTTTAAAAACCAATTTGGTATAGGACTGGCAAATATCTTGGCACATACTTTTATAAACCAAGTATGTTTATGCCTTTCATTGTTATAACAGAGAACTTTATTAAATGCCTGAATATAATCCCAATAGGTAAAGCTTACCATGACTTTGTTTAGACTGAATTGTCTTTCAGTCATTGAGGAAATACCCCAATCTTCAATATGAATGACATATTTTATAATCATTTTAGAGAAGTTATAAACATTCTCACTTGTATTATATCCTGAAAAATGTTGAAATTCAACACCTGTGCTTATCAGCAGAGTCTCATAATATTTTCGAGTTTTGTATGACTCACCCGGAAAATAAAGCCCATTAACTAAATACCTCTGGAATATCTTCCAAGGTTCTTCTCTTCTCTGTATGTCAGAGTTTTCTAAGAGAAATATCATTTCTCTTTTTTCTACCTTTTCATATGTTTTGATATTATCAACTTCTTCTTTGGCGATTGAAGCAAAAGAATCACCTTGCTTTTGAGTTAGAAACTCTTGTAGTTTAGCATATAATGGATCGCTCTCTGGAATATCTTCCAGATGTATTGATGAAGCTTTTTCTTGTGCTCTAGAGTTTAAGTTATATAAACTCATTCCTCCCTTTTGTATAATTGGAGTACTAGATGATGAAGATCGGTATGATGATCTTGATGAACTTGGGGATGATCTTCCCCTTCCGTGATTATAACTGCCTTTTCCTCTAGCCTTGGTTATCCAAGGAGGATCCATCCTGCAAACATAGCATTTAATTTTAATCATTCAAGAGGTTATATTTTTAATCATTAGAGAAGTTATAAACTTCATCACAATAAAATCTTTCATAAAGCTCTTGTTCAATCATGTAATTATTGACGATATCTATCACCATTCCGTCAATAATTTTCCATAATATAAGTTCCTTTAAATCTTTATTAAGAGGAACTGCCTTCAAAATCGTAACCAAATCTTTATCAGGAAAGAAGTCAAGAAAACCCATCAGAAGAAAGATATTCTCTTGATAAGAAGTCTGGGAGGGAATTATCACTTCCCTTTTTATAATGAATTTCGAAATCAAAAGGGGCTAATTGTGCCTGCCACCTAGCAAAAATTAATTTAGACGCATCATGTTTAAAATCTTTATCAAACATATACTTAACTGATTGAGCATAAGTTTTTATCAAGAATTTCTGATTATATAAATCATCTTGAAATTTTAAAACGCACTTAACGATAGTTAACATTTCATGAGCTACCGTTGCATATTTTTTCTGAGCATCGCTCCATTTTCCTGAATGAAATCGAATAAGATATTCATTTTTATCATGCGGATTAATTTGTTTTAAAATACCTCCATACCCAATATTAGACGCATCCGTCTCTACAATCTTTGGCTAAGCAGGATTAGCAAGGGTTAAACAAGACAAATATTTAACTCTTTCTTTAATAGTCTTTACAAGATCTGTGAGACTATTAGTCCAAGGCTTTTTATGATCCTTTTTTAGCCTGTCATATAACGGAGCTAAATCTCGAGACAAATTCTTGTAGAATGGGGAAATGTAGTTTAAACTTCCCAGAAACCGCTGCAATTGCGTCTTATCTGTAATAATATCAGGGAATTTCGATGCGAATTCAATGGATCGCTGAATAGGAGTCATTTTTCCTTGACAAATCAAATGACCCAAAATCTAACTTCTGTTTGAAAAATACTCATTTTAGGTTTAGATATGACCAAACCATTTTGAATAACTATTTTCTTAAAAATGTCGAGATGCTTAATATGCATTTCAAGAGTCTTTGAGTATACCAAAATATCATCAATATAAACTATGATGAAATCCAAATAAGGATTAAAAATATCATTCATAATCTTTTGAAATTCCAAGGGAGCATTTTTTAAACCAAAAGGCATTACATTCCATTTGTATTGTCCAAACGGAACATTAAATGCCGTTCTATAAGAATGGTCTTTAAATATTTGGATTTGCCAGTATCCAGATTTTGAATTAAATTTTGAAAAGATATTAGCATCATATAATCTTGATAATAAATCTCTTTTGTTTGGAATAGGATACCTAATCCATTTTAAAAATTTATTTAAAGGTTTATAGTTTATAACTAACCTGGGAACACCTCGTTCTTTTTCTGCTGCGTTATTAACATAAAAAGCAGTACACAACCATGGTGATTTGGAAGGCTTTATCAAACCTTTTTGTAATAAATTATCAATTTCTTTTTTGTAGAATTCAACCAATTCGGTATTCATCTGACAAGGACATGATTTGGTAGGGATATTTTCCTCAGAGAAATCATCTTCATATGGAAGAGTTACAATATGCTTTTTCCGATTCCAAAAGGCACTAGGATGATCAGCACAAATATCAATGGCCATTCTTTCAGAAATGAGTTTAATCTTTTCATGTACTTTAGTAGATTTTAAAGTATCGAATATATTCATACTAAATATCTCAAGTTGTAAATAATCAACATGCTTTTGTTTCATTTCAATTAGAGCATTAATATCTCTAGAAATAGGTTCGGTGATAAAAGTATAACTAATATCTTGATTTTTATAAGTAGCAGAAAAGCCTTTAGCATTTATATTAGTAAAAAGATAGATTGCATTTATAAAAGGAGTTCCTAGAATAATAGGAGGGTATAACTGATTTTTTACTAAGAAAAAGAAGTGAGGAATACAAACCTTATTCTGGCAAATATGAGTATTAGATAATTTATACTTTATATCTAAAGCATGACCAGATACAGATTTAACCATATGAGTTGTTTTTTCAAAATATTTAGTAGGTACTAGACTTTCTTGAATGCAACTCACATCAGCGCCACTATCGATCATAGCAATGTTAGTTATAGAAAAAGTATTATCAATTAATATAGTACATTTAACATACCATTTATGAGCTGTAACAATTTGCATCATTCCTAAAAATATATTTTGTTTCGGATCAATATTCAAAGTGTTGGCAAGAGTATTTTCTTCAGTAGTAGAATCATCAACCTTATTTTTTCCTTTGCTATTAGCAGACTCAATCTGAGTAAGACGGTGATCACAAATAATATGATTTTGTTTAAGAAATTTAATTTCTTCCTTCAAATGTTCAATTTCTCCTTTTAAATCATCAAAAAAGGTATCACGAATAATCATGGTCTGTTTAGAAGAGAGTCTATTATGAACTTCAGACAAGGTGTAAGGAGCAGAATAATTAAACTCATCCTTAACCCTTTTATCATTAGGATTATTAGATGAAGTGCTAGTTTTACCAGCAGCCAATTGAATGATCTTTTCTCGAAGAGTATTATCGGTAACTTCTTTCAGAAGTTCTATCACATTGTCTGCAGTGATAGTGAACATATTCATGTCTTCAAACTGAGATTGTAGCTTGTAGAATTCATCATGTTCGCAGTGACAACTACCACCATGACATTTGCAAGCATCATTCGAATTTTGTTGAACCTTACTAAATGACTCAGGTTGCTCATCCTCTGTTGCATAACTTGCTTCAGAATCATCATAATCTAATTCGGAACCAGAAGTATATATAGAAAACTATAAATCTTCTCTTGAATATCATCATCAAGTTCTAGAGTCTTAAGCTTTTCTAGCTTACAATTTGGAGCTATATGCCCAAATTTTCCACATTTACAACACTTAATCTTATCAAGATTTTGCCTCGACCTATTCCTGGTAAATCTATGAGATTTACGATGAGCCCTACGCTCATCTCTTTCTTCTCTAGTCCTTCTTCTAGATCTTCTTTTCTTATGATGAGATCTATGAGATTCAGATTTAGAAGTTTCTCGATTGATGCTTTTTGAAGCATCCGGTAAACCGAATTGAGTACAAAAATCTCCTAATTGAGACTTTTCTCTAAGCTTATCCATCTTAAGCTATCTTGAGAGTTTTAACTCATTGCACAAATTTATGCCTTCTTGCGTACAAGCCCCAATAAGCTTTCCATAAGTAAAATCATTATAGGGAATAATTCCTTGAGAATTTCTAAGAGTCTTTTTTACTCTTTATGCAAATAAAGAAGGTAAGCCATCAATAAATTTGGCTTTCCAGAATTTTAAACCATTTTCGGGAAGTTCCATGATCCGACTTAAATAAGTGTCTTTATACCATCTAAACTCACCTAGATGTTTACATCTAAGACCATTTAGAAGAGATCTAATGGTTTCATATTGATTGGTAAATCTACCACTAAAATGTTCAAGAATAGTCAAAATAAGTGTATACACAGCGTCTTCTCTATTTTGAACAAGGGCAAAGCCTAAATTGTCATGACCTTCATTTGCTGCCTTAGCATTAATTACTGCTGCTCTGGCATCAGAGGGCATATAATTATCCCACCATCCTCTTAGTTGACCGGTAAATCCTGCAATAATCATCTTGCAGATGGTCCTGTCAGTGTTATTGACACTTTTGCAAATAGTAGCATACATAAGCATCCTATGAACCATAATCGTCAACTGCCTATCAGTTAGCCCATCGAGATTCCATTCATAAATCTCACTTCCACTATAAAAAGTGTTAGTTTGATTCCAATCTTTTTCCTCTATTAAAACATCTTGAGGAGTAGGCCTGGGATAGTAATATGTTTGCATGCTAGGTTTTCTAGCATAAGTAGTATTACCACTATTCTTCTTTGGATACCCATGAAGTTTATTAACTTCCATTTCCATTTGAGTTTCGAAGTCAAAGGTGGCTTCTATCTCATCTGCAAAATCTTCAGCGAGACTTATCGGTTTCGCACTTGCACCAAATTGAGAAAAAAATTTATCAAGAAGATTTTCAAGGTCGTAAAAAGAGAATAATTTATTAGTTTAAATATTCTCTAGTAAGAAAATCAGGGAGACTATTATCTTCTCATTTCTTATAGTGAATCTCAAAATCAAATGGAGCTAAATGGGCTTGCCATCTAGCAAACATTTGTTTAGACACATCATGCTTGCAATCCTTATTAAACATAAGGATAATAATTTCTATAGCAAAATGAATATTGAATTTAAATTACCCAAAGCTTTTATTCGTAAAGGTGCCTAATAGTCTGACTGTGCGATCCTGCCAACCCAAAATGGTATCAGAGCCATGAAATTATAGTAACTATAGGTGTTATAGTTCAACACAGTTCATTATTATGAATATCATAAAGAAGAAAACTACTGTTAAAAAATAGTAAGAAAGAGGAATATGATATACCGCAACATCTAGATCTACTTAATAAGTGGATTATTCCAAAAATATCGCCTAGAATCATATATCAAATGGGTACTTTTGAGAAACTTGGTCTCAAACAAGTGGTCAAAACCACTAAAGAAACTATTACTATTGATAGTGATAATCAGACTTTTAGATTATTATCTGATAATGATGTGGCGCCTTATAGGGATATTTATCAATTTATGCATATCGGTTTAGTACAAGTGGCTTTCAAGCCCCTTACTTTACTCAGTTTACCTGAAATTTTTATAGCAGCTTTGCGTGATGGTAGAAATCATAATTGGAAAAAACCTCTAATAGGGACGATTCAAACTAGTCTAGCTTATGGACCAGTTTATTTCAATGCTTATCCTAATTTGCAGATTTCTTTGCAGGATGTGAACTCATTAAGTTCTCGTATGTTAAATGTTAAACTTAATGGTTATGATTATATGCCTAGCACTGAAGTTGTTTGTATTTGTTATAGAATATATTATAAACTTTTGCATACATTGAATCCTATGTGCAAAGTAATTGATTTTAAAAATGAAACTATTTTAATAAAGACTAATTTTGATAAATCTAAGGTAGTCACTAGAAGACCTATCAAGTGGGAAGAAATTGATTTTCCACAAGAGTGGGTTATTGAGAATGCTACCCGACCTTAAAATAATATTAATACGGAGGTTTCTGAAATTGAACAGTTGAATGATGGAACTGTTAAAATTAGATTTTCTGAGCCGACTAACATGCTTATTGATAATCGTAGCATGTCTTCTAGAATGACTAGATCTAACTCTTCGTATATTTCCCCTGTTGATTAAATTGTACAGGTTCCTTCCCGTGCATCTACCTCTCAAATTAGAGAAAATTATAGATGTGACAATATAGAAATTGATAAAGACAATATAGCTAGACCTATTTGTTGAGCTAGTTCTAATTTAGATATAATTGAATCTGAAATGAATTTTCCTAATGGAATAACTGGTTAAATTTTGTTTATGATGTCTGACAAAGTTATTGATTTTAGCCCAGGTTCTCTGGCAAGAGCTCGTATCGCTAAAGATTTTGAGCGAAAAAAATGGAAGCTTTTTAGAAGATGGTTCTTTAAAAATTTTAATAAAGAAGAACTTTATGATTTTCAAGAAGAATTTTATAAAGATATTATTGAATCAGGAATTAATCATCTAGTTACATTTGTTCCTTGGTTTATGTGCAAACATGTTCATAACTACATTTCTATGCTTGGAAGAGATTTTACTCTAAGTAATGGAGAAATTACAAAATTAGTTTTCCCTCCGCAACAGTCTTTTCAAATTAATAAAAATGATAGGATTGTCAACCTTAATGCTTTTTCAAAATTATTTGAAAATGACACTGCTTTAATAATTGCACAACATGTTAATACCATGATTAAGCAAAATAATTATGCCAATATTTATATGAGTATTTTGGGTGATCATGTCATCTCTTTACATGAGAAAGTTAATAAACTAATCTCTTTGTTACCTACCAAGTTAAAAGGTAAAGAAAAAGTTGCTCATAGCAGCTTACAACCTCCACCAGAAATTGAAGACTTCAAGATTAAGGACTATTCAGATCTTGAGAATTTCTTAGAAAAGAGATTCAAGGGTGGTGGTGTTCAGCCTATAAATGCTGAAAACTTTGATGAAGGAGAACCTAGCAATAAAAAGGAATTTTATGATAATCTTAATAAGATATCAGAAAGATATGCTAGGAAACCGGTCCAAAGGATGTACTATTATCCTAGACCCACTGCACAAGATGTTCTACTAGAAGAACATGAACATATTATAACTAACAGTTATAATGGAAAAGAAATCTATGAATGGAACATAGATGGTTATACAGATAGATAGATTTATACAACTGTTCATAGAATGCTAATGTACAGTACTATCTATAAGACCAATAAGAATAGTGATAAGATTATTGCTGATATGATAACAACAGGGTTTACTGGCCAATTGAAAGGATGGTGGGATAATTATCTCAACCAAGATCAAAGGGATAAAGTTCTCATGGCAGTAAAACAAGAAGGAGAACAATTCACTCAGAACGCAGTTTATACACTAGTTCTGAATATTATTAAACATTTCTCAGGAAGATGGTCAGATAATAGTGAGACTATTAGAAATTTACTACAGAACCTAAGATGTAAAACACTTACATCGTTTAGGTATTATAAAGATGTTTTCTTATGTAGAGTTATGGAATTACCAGAGTGTAATAACACTCATTGAAAATCCAAGTTTATAGATGGTTTACCAACTCTATTTGCAGAAAGGGCCAGGAAGGCCATTAGAGGTGATAATCATAGCATTAATCATGATGATTATACCTATGGTAAACTTATAAGTGCTTGCGTCCAGGAAGGATTAGCATTATGTAATGAAATCAAGTTGAATCAACAGATTAAGCAACATCGCTTAAATGAAAGAAATCAATTAGGAGAATTCTGCGAACAATTCGCATTTGATATTCCTAAACATAAGTCAAAAGACAAGGAGGATACTCCTCATAAAAATAAGAAATCTTCCAAAAAGGATTATGAAAAATGGAAGAAAAAGAGAATTGAAAAAAAGCTTAGAAGGGCGGAAGAAGGAAAAGGAGACTCTTCTAAGAGAAGGAAAAAGTATCGTCAACATTATAACAAGTTGGATACTTGTCACAAATGTGGAAGATTTGGTCATTATGCCAAAGATTGCCGAGTCAAGGAAAAGATTAAAAGGCTTGACATAGAAGATAATATAAAGGATTCCCTTTATAAGATCATTCTCAATTATGATTCAGGTAGATCAGAATAAAAAAGTAGTAGTAGTGGATCCTCAACAAGTGAAGACCTTAAAGCTCTTCAACAAGAATATTATATGACTTCTGAAGATGAATGCTCACCTTGCCAACAAGGAATGGCATGTGAAAAGAATGATGATGAAGACGATCTTTATAAAATCTATGATCAATTTAAGGAATTAAGCCTTAATGTCATTGATAATGACAAAGTATTGGAGCTCTTACAAAATATCAAAGATCCAGAAATTAGAGCTCAAATCATTGATAAGATCAGTGATTCAAAAGAGAAAGATCATATTTCTGAAAAGGATCATATTCCTAAAGAATATCTAACCAAAGAAGGTTCATATACCATGGCAGAGGTTAAAAACCTCTTATTAGAAAGAAGGAAGTTGATAGGTTCTCCTACTATGATCAGTGATTTGAAAGAAGAGATTAATAATCTCAAAGAAGACATTATTCGTCTTAAAGAAAAGAATGTATGTTATAGAGGTAAGACTTGATGCGATTCAGACACTCCAAGATTTGGGTAATGCCTCTGAATCGTCTTCTTCTCTTTAAGGAGAAAACAATAGTCTTGATTTTATGAAAAACCTTTATTTAAAAAATGATAAAACAGATTTTTTATATAGTCTTAAAGCTTTCACTTCTCAAAAGTTTTATACTAAAATCACTCTTTTAATAGATTATAATTATAAAAAATAATTTATTGCTCTTATTGATAGTGCGGCTGATTTAAATTGTATTCAAGAAGGTCTTATACCTTCAAGATATTTTCATAAAGCAACTCATAGTCTTCGTTCTGCTAATGGAAGCAAAATGAATATTGAATTTAAATTACCCAAAGCTTTTATTTGTAAAGGGAAAAGTTGTGTCCCTCAAAGCTTTGTTTTGGTAAAAAATATCACCAATCAAATTATTTTGGGTGTCCCTTTTATAAATGATATTTTTCCCCTTACTCATTGGGATAATAATAAGATTATTGGAACTTGGAATAACAAACCTTTCACATTGGAGTTTGTGACAAAACCATTTACTAGAATGATAAATGATTTAACTGCAAAATTATTGGTTTCAAAAATTAATCAAGTTAGTTTTATAAAACAAGAGATCAATAGTATAGAAGTTGATCAGATTTTACAAAATCCTAAATTACAGGAAAAAATTGCTATTTTATCTAATCAGTTCTCTCTTGATATTTGTGGAGACCACCCGAATGCTTTTTGGAACAGGAAAAAGCATGTAGTTAGTCTTCCTTATGAAGATGGCTTTGATGAGAATAATATTCCAACTAAAGCAAGACCTTGTCAGATGAACTCGAAATATTTAGAGTTATGCAAGAAGGAAATAAGTTCTTTATTGCAAAAGGGCCTTATAAGACAATCCAAGTCACCCTGGTCGTGTACAACCTTTTATGTTAATAAACATGCTGAGCAAGAAAGGGGAGCACCTCGACTGGTAATAAATTATAAACCTCTTAATAAGGCATTAAGATGGATCAGGTATCCTATTCCTAATAAGAAAGATTTATTAGATAGGGTTTATGATGCGATCATATTTTCTAAATTTGACTTGAAATCAGGTTATTGGCAAATTCAGATAGCTGAGTCGGATAGGTTCAAAACAACTTTTAATGTGCCTATGGGGCAATTTGAATGGAATGTTATGCCTTTTGGTTTAAAAAATGCCCCTTCTGAATTTCAGAAAATAATGAATGATATATTCATTCCTTACAACAATTTTATAATTGTTTATATAGATGATATTCTAGTATTTTCTAAAAATGTAGAAACTCATTTTAAACATCTTGAATTGTTTAAAAAAATTATTATACAAAATGGTTTGGCTTTATCACAACCTAAAATGGCTTTTTTTTAAAACAAATGTCAGATTTCTTGGTCATAATATTGAACGAGAAAATATTAGCCCTATTAATAGAAGTATAGAATTTCCTTCTAAATTTCCTGATATTATTACTAACAAGACTCAGCTGCAGAGATTTCTTGGGAGTCTTAATTATGTTGCTCCTTTTATAAAGGATTTAGCAAAAGATACAACTGTTTTATATGATAGGTTAAAGAATAATCCTAAGGCTTGGTCAGAAGACCATACTGAAGCAGTCAAAAAGATTAAGGAGAAGGTTAAAAACCTTCCCTGTTTAACTTTAGCCAATCCAAATTTGGGCAAAGACAGTAGAGACAGATGCTTCAGATATTGGATATGGCGGTGTTTTGACTCAATATTGTCCTGATAACAAATGCCATTATATAGTTCAATTTTACTCGGGCAAATGGAATACAACCCAGAAAAATTATGCCACTATAGCTAAAGAAATCTTAGTTGTAGTAAAATCTGTTCTTAAATTCCAAGGCGATCTTTATAATCAGAATTTTTTAATAAAAACTGATTGCCAAGCAGCTAAGTTTATGTTTAATAAGGATTGCAAGCATGATGTGACTAAACAAATGTTTGCTAGATGGCAAGCCCTTTTAGCTCCATTTGATTTTGAGATTCATTATAAGAAAGGAGAAGATAATAGTCTCCCTGATTTTCTTACTAGAGAATATTTAAACTAATAAATTATTTCTCTTTTCAGGATGAGACCGGCATGGCCCCCTCCATCCAGAAGAGAAAGAGGAAGAACAAATCCAGGAAGAGGAGGTCATATCCTCGCTCAACAAGGCAACAAAATATTAACAACATTTAATAATAATTTCTTCAACTGCTTCATCAAGTGGAACTAGTGGTATTGATATGAACCACCCGATGTATAAAGAGTTCATGGATTTTATGAAATCCAAAAAAGAGTCGGATAATAATCCCCCAACCTACTCTTCAATCCTGATTGATGATGAGAACATATAGGTTTTTGATCTAAATGATAAAAAAGGAGTAATACTTCTTTTGGAAAACAATGATCTCAAATGGAGAAATGAGCCATGGCAAATAATGGCCCGGTATTTGGATACAGTATCTTATACTACTACTGTTTACAAATACATAATGCATTATGAGATAATACTCTCATCTACAGGGTGTGAATTTCAGCACTTCTACCCTGCTAATACCAAGAAAGTTTATAACTTTTCTAAAATGATTATAAAGAAGATTTTAGCACCCGAAGAATAGGGTATGAGTACATTGAAAGAATTGAATTATATCCATCCTGATAAAAAATAGCGGTAAAATACAATTACTGGGATTACATTGATGGATTTAATAAAGTCCTGTTATATGAAAATGCTAATAAAAAGCATTCATGGTTCATCAAGATCTGTTCTAATACATTTGACAGACATATCCCAAATTGGTTTTGCAAATGGTGGACTTTATACGGTCCTTCGGTAAAAATCCTACCGGAATCATACAAAAAGTTATATTTAGAATGGGTAGACATCTCCCCAAAATTAATAAGTTTGCAAGAAGAAAATGTATTCTTCGAAGGAATATCTTTGATGTGTTTCTTTATTGAATTTTCTATCCCTTGGATCATGAAATAGTCAATAGAAGTTAATACTACTTCTGAAGGATTCCCTTGTTTACAAAGGACTTTTTATACAAAGTTCTGGAGAAAATTACTTCAGAGAAATCCTGAAGGCAAGATACATGGCCAAGAAATTGTTGATCTAATCAATGTTAAAATTAGTAAGTATTATGATACTGCTACTTCAGAACCGCAAATTATAGAGGATCTGAGCCCATTTAAGAAGATTTCAAGAAAACTTCAAATGAAGAAAGGACTCATCTCCAAGTCAGAAGCCATAGCTTTATACATGGAGGAGGTAAAAAAGGATTTAATGAGAAATCTTGATATTGACATAAAAGATGATATTTCTATGGCATCAACAAGCCATACCAATGAAGATGACGATACGTGTTATGCTGGCGAAGGACAAGACGTTGATGAAAAGATAGATATTGAAGCTATTCTCCGGAATTATCAACGACAAATAGAAGAATCTTCTAGTGCTAGCATAGCTGGCAAAGGAAAAGAAAAAGAATAAGGCATCAAGACAAGATAATACTTGGTCACATGTCATAAGAGGCTATCATAAGAGGCCAAAATAGTTAAAGATGCTTTTATAAAGTATGGGTAATGGAAGCCGAAAGTATTGTCAGCCAACTAAGAATAAAGCAGGCCATGTGAAGACCATAAGGGTTTGTCGGACTTATCGTTTCATTATTGGCCAATGTAAAGATTGTGGGCCACTCTTTTTATTCGTTTTTGCTTTCTCTACATCTATATAAGAGGATGTAAGTTTTAGTAAAGAGGCAGGTTTTGGAAAACCCCCTCTCTTTCTATATATATCTCTCTCTTTGTAATATTTTCTCAGTTTGAATAAAAATTTGCAATTTGGTTTTGAATATCTCATCTCAAGGTACTATTCTTCTTATTATTTTGATTTTCTTTATGTTTATAAGCCCCATGATGGGCTAACTGTTTGTGTTGAACTGTAGCATACTAAGTTACTATAAAGTGGCGTTGTGTCTATTATGTTGACAGATTAAATAGTTAGATTAAGGTCAGACATAGTCTAACCCAGACCAGTTTATGAAAGGCCGCTGAAGGAATCCGTTGGATTACCCATGTGGAGGGCGGACCCGGATAGTAGGGGCTTTCATACACTGTGCCAAGATTAACTATGTTCGTAAAGGTGCCTAATAGTCTGACTGTGCGATCCGGCATAATAATAATAATAATAATAATAATAATAATAATAATAATAATAATAATAATAATAATAGCTGCCTAGAAAGCTTTAATTCATTGCACAATTATATTAATGCTTTCAGTAAGGTACTCTACTATAATAATGAGAGGCATAAACATACTTGGTTCATTAAGGTTTGTGCAAAGATATTTGCTGACTCGATCCCTAATTGGTTCTTGAACTGGTGGTCATACCACGGTCCAACAACAAAGATTTTGCCTAATTCCATTTTAAAATTATACAAAAACTGGGTTAAGGTTTCACTAAACCTTAATGATTTATACCACTCAGATCATATTTGTTATATGGAACAAATTGAACAAATTTATTTCTTCATAGAATTCTCGATTCCATGGATCCATAAATGGATTCCAGAAGTAGGTTTTACCGAAGAACAAATTTCGTGTTTATATCAGACTTATTATAATAATTTCTGGGATAAATTAATGAAGAAGGATCCCAAGCCTAAATCATTATATGGTCAAGAATTGTTGGACTCTATTTCTCAAAAGATCCAAGATTATGGTACTATACCTCACAAAGGAATAGTTATAGTTGCTGACAACTCCGTCAAGCATATTGCTAGGAGAATTTCCATTCAAGAAGGAAATAAAGAAGAAATGATAAAAGAATATTTGGAAGAAGTCAGAAAGAATCTACTTCTCAATATCACTCACTATGGAAAATCAGACACCTCGATGAGGAGTGAAACAAGTGATGATGTCACAAATGATGCTCAAGAGGCCCAGCCTTGTGAATTGGAGAAAACTGTGTCAGAAGATATACTGTCCTAAGTGGAAGATTTCCTTAGAGAATTGAAAAAGAAAGATAAGATGTAAAGATAAGATAAGGGTATCTTATCAAGAAGGCATTTATCAACAGTAGATATACTGTTATTCAATAGTAAATACACTGTTTAGGGGACAGATGGGAACCAATACTACTGTACAGAGATGCTCCTTGATTTATATTTTTCTATAAATAAGCATGTCTTTCATTTCTTTAGGAGCAGGTTTTGGAGAAACCGTCTCTCTCTTTCTTTTAGGTCATTAAGAGAAGTATCCAGTATAACGACATGCTGTTTAGAAAGTCTATCATTGACTTCAGATAAAAAATAAGGAGCAGAATATTCAAACTCATTTTTAGATTTTTCAACAATATTAGAAGAACATTCCTTATTATTAGCAGCAAGTTGAATAATCTTTTCACGTAACGTATTATTAGTAACTTCTTTTAAAAGTTTTATCACATAATCAGAAGTAATAGTATTAATATTCAAATCTTCAAATTGAGATTGCAATTTATAAAATTCATCATTTTCACAAGAGAAAATATCACCTCTACACCTGCAAGCATTTGTATTATCCTGCTGATTATTTTCAGAGGACTCGGGCAAATCATTCTCTTCTTCAGAACTTGAATCGGAGTCATAATCGGACTCAGAACTAGAGGTGTATAAAAAATTATAAATCTTATCATGAACCTCTTCCTCTAGTTCTAAAGCTTTCAGCTTTTCAAGCTTACAATTGGGTCCTATATGCCCGAACTTTCCACACTTATAGCACTTGATCTTAGCGAGTTCCCGCCTAGACCGATTCTTATGAAATAAACTAGATTTACGATGAGTTCTTCGCTCTTTCCGTTCGTCCCTAGATCTTCGTCTAGACCTCTTTCTTCTATAAGGTTTATCTAGATTAGAGTCTCTAGAATCTCTAGGTTTGGCCTGTTTACCTGAATCTGGTAAACCAAACTGAGTGCAAAAGTCTCCTAACTGAGATCTTTCTCTAAGCTTATTAATCTTAAGCTGCCTAGAAAGCTTTAAATCATTGCACAAATTAATACCTTCTTGGGTGCAAGCTCCTATTAATTTTCCATAAGTAAAAGTGCTGTAGGGAATAGCTCCTTGCGGATTCCTTAGAGTTTTTTTAACTCTCTTGGAAAATAAAGGAGGTAAGCCATCTATGAACTTAGCTTTCCAGTGTTCAAGACCATTTTCGGGTAGTTCCATCACCCCGCTCAGATAGGTGTCCTTATACCACCTGAATTCTTTTAAATGTCTACATCGTAGGCCATTTAATAAGGAACGAACAATTTCATATTGATTGGTGAATCTACCGTTAAAATGTTCAAGAATAGCTAAGACCAGAGTATAAACAACGTCTTCTCTATTTTTCACTAAGGCAAATCCTAGGTTATCAACCCCTTCATTAACAGCCTTAGCATTAATTACGGCGGCTTTCGCAACAACGGTCATATAATTATCCCACCAGCCTTTAAGTTGGCCAATAAAACCTGCAATTATCATCTTGCAAATAGTTATATCCGTGTTATTAACACTCTTACAAATAGTAGCATACATAAGCATTCTATGAACAAGTATAGTTAATTGCCTATCAGTTAAACCGTCGAGATTCCATTCATAGATCTCACTTCCACTATAAGAAGTATTAGTTTGGTTCCAATCACATTCCTCTATCAAAACATCTTGAGGGGTCGGTCTAGGATAATAATAAGTTTGCATATTAGGTTTATTAGCATATTTAGTATTACCATTATTCCTCTTGGGGTAACCACAAAGTTTATTAATTTCCAAATCAACTTGATTTTTAAAATCAAAAGTGGTTTCCATCTCATCTGCAAAATCTTCAGATAAATTAATAGGTTGAGCACCAAATTCCAAAAAATTTTTATCAAGAAGTTTTTCAAGATCATAAAGGGGTTTAGAAACAAAATCCTGAATTTCAGGAGGTCTCTGAATATGTGTAGGAAGAATATCTGGCTGTTTTGATGTAAAGGCCTGTTCAGAAGGTTTTAAATCACTTTTAATCTGAATAATTAAAGTCGTCAAATCATCAAACTTTTTATCAAGAGAACTAATATGTTAGCCTAAGACTTTAACATAAAGTCCTAAATAGTTGTTTTGAGAAATGAGATTATTAATCTCGTTAATGCTTACTGTAGCCACATCATTTTCAATAAACTTCTGAAAAGCAGTGAAAGTAATACCTGTATTATTAGGTAGTATAAACGGTGCCTGAGGATAATAAATAGCTTTGATAATATTACCTGATTCATCTTTATAGGATCGTTTAAGAACATTGATGAATAAAGGCAAATAAGTGGTTATAAACTAGAGTACGAAAAACATAATATGATTACGTAAAGCACAAGTCTCATAAAATTCTTGAGAAATATTATGCAAATCCTCCGCACTGTATGTGTCAAAAAACCAAGTTTTAAACTGGCTCCATTTATCACTTGCAAATTCATTTTGAATATATTTTCTTGCAAGTGAACCTGGACTAAAATCAATTTGATGTACATTCATCATTAAGTATCATTAAGATTAAAATCCATTTCGGATGCAGAAGGAATATCCTTATCAGAAAAATCAAATGATTTATCATTAGCTAGCACAATATTCAAGCGAGGGTCAATTTTAATCTTATTTTTATCAAAAATAACAGAAGATAGAGTATGCAAAGAAGCAGCAAGATTTCGAGCAGGACCATATAACAGTTCAATTGGTGAAATATTGTGCGAGCTAATGATAAATCATCTGATATTTCTGATAAGGATATTCCTTCTGCATCCGAAATGGATTTTAATCTTAATGATACTTAATGATGAATGGACATCAAATTGATTTTAGTCCAGGTTCACTGGCAAGAAAATATATTCAAAATGAATTTGCAAGTGATAAATGGAGCCACTTTAAAACTTGGTTTTTTGACACATACAGTGCGGAGGATTTACATAATATTTCTCAAGAATTTTATGAGACTTGTGCTTTACATAATCATATTATGTTTTTCGTACCCTAGTTTATAACCACTTATTTGCCTTTATTCATCAATGTTCTTGAACGATACTATAAAGATGAATCATGTAATATTATCAAAGCTATTTATCCTCCTCTGGCACCGTTTATACTACCTAATATTACATGTATTACTTTCATTGCTTTTCAGAAGTTTATTGAAAATGATGTGGCTACGGTAAGCATTAACGAGATTAATAATCTCATTTCTCAAAACAACTATTTAGGACTTTATGTTAAAGTCTTAGGCGAACATATTAGTTCTCTTGATAAAATGTTTGATGATTTGATGACTTTAATTGTTCAGATTAAAAGTGATTTAAAATCTTCTGAACAGGCCTTTACGTCAAAACAACCATATATTCTTCCTACACATATTCAGAGACCTCCTGAAATTCAGGATTTTTTTTTAAAACCCCTTTATGATCTTGAAAAACTTCTTGATAATTTTTTTTTGGAATTTGGTGCTCAACCTATTAATTTATCTAAATATTTTGCAGATGAGATGGAAACCACTTTTGATTTTAAAAATCAAGTTGATTTGGAAATTAATAAACTTTGTGGTTACCCCAAGAAGAATAATGGTAATACTAAATATGCTAATAAACCTAATATGCAAACTTATTATTATCCTAGACCGACCCCTCAAGGTGTTTTGATAGAGGAACATGATTGGAACCAAACTAATACTTCTTATAGTGGAAGTGAGATCTATGAATGGAATCTCGACGGTTTAACTGATAGGCAATTAACTATACTTGTTCATAGAATGCTTATGTATGCTACTATTTGTAAGAGTGTTAATAACACAGATAGAACTATTTGCAAGATGATAATTGCAGGTTTTACTGGCCAACTTAGAGGCTGGTGGGATAATTATATGACCGTTGACGCGAAAGCCGCCATAATTAATGCTAAGGCTGTTAATGAAGGGGTTGATAACCTAGGATTTGCCTTAGTGAAAAATAGAGAAGTTGCTGTTTATATTCTGGTCTTAACTATTCTTGAACATTTTAATGGTAGATTCACCAATCAATATGAAACTGTTCGTTCCTTATTAAATGGCCTACGATGTAGACATTTTAGAGAATTCAGTTGGTATAAGGACACCTATCTGAGCCGAGTGATGGAACTACACGAAAACGGTCTTGAACACTAGAAAGCTAATTTCATAGACAGCTTACCCTCTTTATTTGCCGAGAGAGTTAAAAAAACTCTAAGGAATCCACAAGGAGCTATTCCCTACATCACTTTTACTTATGGAAATACTTGATATTATTCAAACTCCTGTACTCTGGAAAACTCACAACTTACAATATATTACAAGAAAGCAAGAGAGAGAGCAAAAGAAAGAGAGAGAGGGTTTCTCCAAAACCTGCTCCTAATGAAATGAAAGACAAGCTTATTTATAGAAAATAAAACAAGGAGCATCTCTGTACAGTAGTACTGCGTTCCATCTATCCCCTAAATAGTGTATTTACTGTTGAATAATAGTATATCTACTGTTGATAGATGCCTTCAAACAACAGGTAAATGGAACAAAAAACACAATAGAATTAGTCACAAACAGATACTGTCAGACAAATTTTTCAAACAAAATCAATGCAAAAATTAGCAATAAATAAATAAATATATTAAAACAATTCACTATTCTCATTAGAAGAACTACAAATAGTAAAATTAACAAAGAAACAATAATTAACAAAATCAATCAAGGGCATTAATAACCAGAGCAAACAATAGGTAAACGGAACAAAAAATACAATCAATTTAGCATGAGAGTGACTAAAAAATTCAAAATAAAATAAATAACAATGGTGATAAAATATGCACAATTCAGTGGTAACATAAAATTGGTGAACCAATACCCAAAATAAATCAACTCAATGCAAAAAGAAACTCGACATAATTGGTTAGAGAAGCTCCAAAAATAAAAATTATTTTTCACATGCACACTCAAACTATGTTGGCACAAACCAAGTAAAAAATAACATAACATTTCAAAAAGAATAAAAAAAATAAAGAATCTTTTGAATAAAGAATATCGAACCTTGGAAGGGTTGCCTACGTATCTCATTGATGAGAATCAGGTTTGCGTAGTTCGTTCAGATATGACATAAAAATTATTTTTTAATAATAAATGAATTTTTTGAAAGAAAAACAAACGGAATAAAGAACCGATGAGCCACATTGAAGGGTGGGCAACCCAAATTTAACAAAAAATACTTTTTGAATATTTAAAGAAAACTTAACAAGAATGAAGAAATCAGTGAGTCGCATTGAAGGGCGGACCACCCAAATTTAACAAAAAATCTTTTTTATTAATTAAAAAAAAAGCAACAAAAATAAAAAATTAATGAGTCACATTGAAGGGCGGACAACCCGACTTAACAAAAAATCTTTTTTATTAATTAAAGAAAAAGTAACAAAAATGAAAAATGAATGAGTCACATTGAAGGGTGGACCACCCAAACTTTAAAAATGTCAAATAAAAGAGTATTTTTAATGGAATATAAGATAAATAAAATCAAGATATGTATATACAATAAATATAATATCATGTAGAAAAAATTAATACAAAATGTACAAATGAACTCGGAGTGATGCCTCCTAAATATGGAGTTTTAATACAACCTTGGTGAAATTTTTGAGGGCATTCTTTAAAAATTTTGTCCCTATTTCAACTTTAACAACCTTCGGTATTTAATCTTGTAACAACTATCTCCTTTGTGAAATTCTTGGAGACCTCATAAAAAAAAATTCCCTAGTTTCTGCTTTGAAATAATGAAAAGCTTACAGAGAACATGACCAAGTCGTATGACGCTTACGTATCCCGTTGAAGTAGGAATCTGGTCAAACGTAGTTCCAATAGATTGTAACTTCAATGGAGAATGAACTGAGATTATGAATGTTTTAAAACTAGGTGACCAAGAGTGGCTTTCGAAAGACTAGGGCACAAGCAAACACCTTCGGTGGAAATTATGGCAATCATTGGACGCTAGACGAACCAATAAATTGCCACGCATTCCGAAAAGAGGTTACTTATAAAAAAGACCGGTTGCGGTTTCGCAAAATCGTTATTTAATATACAAGATTGATGTCATTTTACGAAACCTTTCATGAGTCAATGTATATAAGATACAAACAAATAATAAATGAATGATATATACAATATACACATAAACAAAAAAATACACAAGGTACAATGTATAACATAATAAAATAATAGTCTCCTTAATTTAAAAAAGTGAACTCATAATGGTTAGAACCTCTATCTCCCCATGGAGTCACCATTCTGTTAACATCCTTTGAGAGGGCGCAACGTCGCAGTGACTCATCAAAAATATAATTATCAATTGTTTAAAAAATAAAAGAATTTTGAAAAGGGTAAAATGGTTTAAAGGGAGTCGCCACCTAATTTTAGGATAAACTAGAAAACCAATTAATAAATTAACTTAAAAGAATGTCTACGAAACCAATAGACTCTAGGTAAGGGGTTCAAGTTATTCCGAAAGGAAGGTGTTAGGCATTCTTTGAAATTCACAATTATTGTTCCTGACTGAATTCATTTTTTCAAATTGAGGAGGAGATAACAATAACATATAAGTATAATAAACATGCAATATACACAAGTAATATTATAAAACAATAATATAGGAATTGGCCTAAATTTGTCTATCATCAATAATATACAATAATGAATAAGAATATAATTCGAACTTCATTCGAATAACTTTAATAGGAAGCAACTCCGGGTACCTGTAAAGACACTTAATAAAAGTGTTAGTAATAAATAAATATGAGTAAAGATAAATGAATAGAATAATAACTTAAAAATAAAAACTTGTGTTATTAACATAGGAGGCCTTGGAAATCCCCGGTAATTTCTTCATCGGCCAATTTTAATAAACAAAATATATGAACTTAAACTAAATTTCCGTCTTTTAACATTTGGGAGGCCTTAAAAACCGACGGAGAGATTTTCTCATTGGCCAATTTAACATAATAAAATTGCGAAAATCATAAACATAAAGTAATAACCTAAGACAATATGAACAGTAAAACAAACAATTGAAAATCCCAATAACACGATTAATGGCAAGATAAAAATTGACAAAAGAGAAATAACATAATAATAATAATAATAATAATAATAATAATAATAAACAATAAATCTAGTCACAAACAGATATACAAAATTTTCAAACAAAATCAATGTAAAAACTAGCAATAAATAAATAAATATATTAAAATAATTCACTATTCTCATTAGAAGAAATAGAAATAGTAAAATAAACAAAGAAACAACAATTAAAAAAATCAATTAAGGACATTAATAACCGAAGCAAACAACAGGTAAACGGAACAAAAACACAATCAATTTAGCATGAGTGACTAAAAAGTTCAAAATAAAATAAATAATAATGGTGACAAAATGTGCATAATTCAGTGGTAACATAAAATTGGTGAACCAATACCCAAAATAAATCAACACAATGCAAAAAGAAACTCGACACAATCGGGCAGAGAAGCACCAAAAACAAAAATGGGAATAACATTGACCGGAGTTTGAACCCCTCCGGTCAACTCTAAAACGCAAAAAGAATAACAAAATAAAGTAATAGCAACATAAAGGATAACCTATTTGCGAAGTTGACATTGTTCCGGTTAAGAGCTGGTCAGAAATGGCAGAAGTGAAAGTTGTGTTGGTGGTCTGAGAGCTTCAAGCTTATCTTGTTGTGTTGTTGCTTTGAGTTGTCCACCGGAGCTTGGTGGTGCAAGATCTGATTGGGTTTTGCAATTGTTGGCGGTGGATTTGGGTCGGGGTTTTGATGGTGGTATGCCTTTGTGTGGTCGGAGAAAAAAAAGGGTTGTGATGGAGGTCTGGTTGGGTGATTTTAGGCGGAAAAAGGGGGGAAAGAAGCTTGGGGTTTGGTTCGCTACTAGAATCTGGTGGTGGCTTGTTTGCTGCTCCGATTGAGCTAGTTTATTGGCTGATCCGACAATGAGTTTAACCGGAGAGGAGGATGACGAGGTGGGTTGTGAGGTTGGGCGTTCCGGTGGTTACGAGTGGCTTTTCATCGGAAATCATGGAGGAAAGGGAAAGGATTTAGCGGTTGGTTGTATTCTGGTGGTGGATGTAACATCTCGCTAATTGAAAGAACTAGAAAGAGTTAGAATTGGAAATAGTCATTTTAGGAAAGAATGAAAAATCTGGAAAGTTGCTACGTTATGTTAAGTTTGGATTTTTGGTCAACTTCAAACGACCATAACTCCTAGCTTAAGATGAGTTAGGTTTACTTCCAGATATCGTAGGAAAGATCTTGGAATTAGCTTTCCAACGCCTCCAAGTTTGAGCGATTCCAAGTTTGTATGAGTGAGACATGCCCATTTGAAGTTGGGTTGTTCAAATAAGGAAAGTCTAAACCAGATTTTGGAAGGGTATTTTGGTCTTTACCATACCCAATTAAATTAATTCGTTTTTGGTAATTACTTGGGGGTGATTTTGAAAAATTGAGTTTGGGTTTTATAGGAGAGAAAAAAAGAGGAAGAAAGAGGAGAAGAAGCAAGAATCGTCAAATTCTCGAAGCTAAGATTGTGGATTTCGTCAAGGTGTGATCCCTACGAGGTATGTGAGGCATTCATAACTTTGGGTTTGTTCACCCGTGTGCCAAACATGTTTATTTCAGCGTGAATTCAACCTAAAAGGGTTGAAAATTTAATGTTCTTGATATGTATTCTTGAATTTGATGTCATTCTTGAATTGGGCTGAGATTGACAAGTTTCTGAGATCATTACGTCGAATTATAAAGTTGTTTTGAGTTAGGTTCTTAGGTACAATTGTTGGGTATCTGAATCTAAAGAGAACTTGGGAAAAGAACCGAGTTTAGGTGAATTGGGGCTAGAAAACGAAGAAGGAGAATTGTTGGGCGAATCTGGACGCGGACCTGTTCCTTAGAATGCGAAAATTCCCCTCCGTCGCGGAGCGGTCGCGGACCATTCTGCCTAAAAAATTATTTTTGCAACCAACTATTTAAATACATCTCCGCATCGTGGACTTGCTTCCTGACAGTGATTTCTTGATCTTTTCTCTTATTTAACTATCTTAAAACACTCCTAAACATCATGAAATCGTTCCTATCACAAATCACATTCCTTGAATCCATAATTCAATTTAAGGAAAGTTAAGAGTCAAGTCAAGAAGTTAAGAGTTAAGTCAAAAAGAAGTTCAAAGAGTTTTCCAAAATTCTTTTACACACGTTTTAACTTTGTTTTAAGACTTAAGTGTTGAGTTGAGTAAAGATTAAAAGTAAAAGTTCATTTCTTCAAAGATTATATGGGAACTAAATATTCCCAAAAGTTAAAAATGTTTTCACATTTGAGCAAGAAAGGGAACATCGATTCCAAGAGAGCTTTTAAGCTAAGTTTTGAGTAATTATTTTAAACCAAAAGCAGAAGTTTTGTTTTATAAACATATGAGCTAAGTATATTTTTTAGAGTAGTATTGAGCACCGTTATGGGGATGCGAGTTCATAATAACTCAAGTCTCCATAAACCATGTAGCCATCATGGGTAGTAAAGAATCATACTTTTTAGATGATTCCTTAAGTGCTTTTTAGCATAGACTAGTGGGTCCACTTAGTTAAGGCGTTCTATATGAAGGCAAAGTATAGGACAATTCTTGTAGCATGGGCAAGACGCTGTATCACCACTTAGGCTCATAGTGATGGTTGTCGGTTAGAGAAACTCCCATAGAAACTATATTACTTTATTGCATGAGTAAAGTTGAATAGTTATTACATTTCTTTAACGATTGAGTTGCATTTTATTGTTTGAAAAGCTTTCTATATATTGCATGTGTTTTATTGTTTTATATTGAGTTAAGTTGTTCATGAGTTGAGTAAAGCCAAGGTAAGTGTTTCTTTCAGATTTCTTTCAAGCTTTTGTTATGTTTAGTATTCCCTTCGCATACTTATACATTCAACGTACTGATGCCATTTGGCCTACATCATTTTTATGATGCAGACACGGGTAATCAGGATCAGCATCCAGGGCCCCGTTGATCCAGTTGAGCACTCAGAGTCAATTGATGAGCCTCCTTGCATTCCGTAAGACTCCTTTTACTTTTCTTTCTAGTATTTCAGTTGTTAGGATGATCGGAGGTCTTGTCTCGACATCTCTCATTGTTTAGAGGCTTCATAAATGGATAGATATAGTTCTTTAGTCTTATTCATTTAAGTTGTATATGTTTAAGACATGAGTTACCATTTTAGCTAAGTTATTATCTCTTAGGTTATTGCATGCGTTATGTTTCTTATGTTTAAGTCTTCCACTAAGTAAGTAAGTCACACCAAGGGTTCGCTTGGGGCCAGCAATGGTTCTCGAGTGCCAGTCCTGTCTAAGGTATAAGCTCGAGGCCTGACAAACTTGGTATTAGAGCCCAGAGTTCAGGAGTCGTAGGGAGTCTATGAAGCCATGTGTGTTAAGTCCTAGTTATCGGTGTGAAGCGCGCCACATCTATAATTAGGAGGCTGCGACACTTAGGAATTTTCTCATTTCTTTCATATTCATTTTGTCTGATAGAGTTCATCTCTATAAAAGTCTCCTTCTAATTCGTGCTTGCGCGTGCTTTTAGTTAATCATGCCTCTACGAAGAGCTGTAAGAGGTAGTCCTACTAGGCGGAATGTTGAGGAGCATGGGGTACCTAATGCACCTGAAGTGCAACCCTAAGGAGAAGTTACCAATGCTGAGTTCAGAGAAGTGATAACAATGTTGAGTCAAGCTGTGGCCAACCAAGTTGGGCAAAGAGAGAACCGACAGAAGGAAATGATACTTTGAGGATTCGTGAGTTCTTGAGGATGAATCCTCAAGTTTCACTGGTACAACCACTACTGAGGATCCAAAGAACTTTACTAAGGAGCTAAAAAAGGCATTTGAGGTTATGCATGTTGCGGATGCTGAGTGAGTGGAACTAGCTGCATATCAACTGAAGGATGTTGGTAGTACTTGGTTTGATCAGTGGAAGAAGGGTAGAGCTGAGGGAGAACCACCTGCGAGTTGGGCATGTTTTGATGAGGTCTTCTTGGGGAGTTTCTTTCCCCGAGAACTGAGAGAGGCTAAGGTATGAGAGTTTCTCACCCTTAAGTAGGATTCTTTGAGCGTGCATGAGTATGGGTTGAATTTCACCCAACTATCCTGTTATCCCTGGAGATGGTTGCGGATATGAGGAGTAAAATAAGTTTGTTTATTGTTGGGCTGTCTCATCTGTCGAGTAAGGAAGGTAAGGCTGCAATGTTAATATGTGACATGGATATATCAAGGTTGATGGTCTATGTGCAACAGGTTGAGGAAGAGAAGCAGAGGGAAATGAAGGAGTTTAGAAACAAGAAGGCTAAGATAGGGAGTGAATTTGGGCAGCAAAGAAATAATACGAACCGATCTTCTTTCCAGCAAAAGCAAAAGGGACCTGCTCCATCATCTTCTACTGCACCTGCACCCAGGAACAAAGGTGAGTACAATAGTCAAAATATACAGCATTTTAGAGCTAGACCTGCACAGTCTCAGGGTAGTGTGGCACAAGGAGGTAACTGGGCTCGTGCATGTGCTAAGTGTGGTAGAACCCACCCAGGTAAGTGTCGCAATGTCTCCACAGGTTGTTTCAAGTGTGGACAAGAGGGTCACTTCATGAAAGAGTCCCCTAAGAACCGCCAAGGTAATGGAAATTAGGGTAATAGAGCCCAATCTTTATCAGTTGCTCCACCAGATAGAGCTGCATCTAGAGGAGCTACTTCAGGGGCAGGCGGAGGAGGAAACTGTTTTTATGCGATTGCTAGTCGCCAAGAGCAAGATAACTCTCCAGATGTTGTCACTTCTATGATCAAAGTCTTTACTCTTGATGTTTATGCTTTTCTAGACCCAGGAGTAAGTTTATCTTTTATTACTCCTTATGGTGCAAATAATTTTGATGTTCTTCCTGAGAACTGTTTGAACCCTTTAGTGTTTCTACACCTATTGGGGAGTCTATTCTAGTTGAGCGAGTATATCATGATTGTGTCATTTCTATCAATCACAACGACACCATGGCTGATTTAATTAAGTTAGATATGGTAGATTTCGATGACATTCTAGGTATGGACTGGCTTCACGCCTGTTATGCCTCTATTGATTGTAGAACTCGAATTGTTAAGTTCCAAATTCCTAATGAGCCACTTATAGAGTGGAGTAGTAGTTCAGCAGTGTCTAAGGGTCATTTCATTTCGTACCTAAAGGCGAGAAAGTTAGTTTCCAAGGGCTGTGTCTATCACTTAGTCCGAGTTAATGACTCTAGTATTGAGATACCTCCTATTCAGTCAATTTCAGTAGTAAAAGAGTTTTCAGAAGTCTTTCCAGATGATCTTCTCAGAGTCCCTCCTCAGAGAGAAATAGACTTTGGTATAGATATTCTTTCAGATACTCGTCCTATATCTTTCTGCCATACAGAATGGCACCAGCAGAGTTGAAAGAGCTTAAAGAGCAGTTGAAGTATCTCCTTGATAAGGGCTTTATTCGACGAAGTATCTCATCTTGGGGTGCTCCGGTCTTATGTGTTAGAAAGAAAGATGGTTCCCTTCGAATATGTATAGATTACCGTCAGTTGAACAAGGTTACCATTAAGAATAAGTATCCTCTTCCAAGAATTGATGATCTTTTCGATCTGCTTCAGGGTGCTACTTGTTTCTCTAAGATAGACCTCATATATGGCTATCATCAGTTAAGAGTAAGGGAATGTGGTATTCCAAAGACAACTTTCAGGACCCGTTATGGTCATTATGAGTTCCTAGTTATGTCGTTTGGTTTAACCAATGCGCCTGCAACGTTCATGGACCTTATGAACAAAGTATTCAAGCCTTATTTAGATACGTTTGTTATCGTCTTCATTGATGACATACTAATCTATTCGAGGAATGAGGAAGACCATGCTAGTCATCTCAAAATAGTTCTCCAAACTCTAAAAGATAGAGAGTTGTATGCCAAGTTCTCTAAGTGTGAGTTTTGGCTTGAGTATGTGGCATTCTTAGGCCATATTATGTGTGGAGAGGGAATTAAAGTTGATATTCAGAAAATAGAGGCAGTGCAGAATTGGCCTAGACCCATATCTCCAACTGATATTAAGAGTTTCTTGGGTTTGGCTGGCTATTATAAAATGTTCTTAGAGGTGTTCTCATCTATTTCATCCCCTTTGACCAAGTTAACTCAGAAAATAGTGAAGTTTCAATGGTCTGAAGCTTATGAGAAAAGCTTTCAGGAATTGAAGAAGTGGTTGACTACTGCCCCAGTATTGACCTTACCAGAAGATACCAAGGCTTTGTGGTGTATTGTGATGCATCTAGAGTTGGTTTGGGTTGCGTATTAATGCAGAATGACAAGGTTATATCTGATGCCTCCAGACAGTTGAAAGTTCATGAGAAGAATTACCCAACCCATTACTTAGAGTTGGCTGTTGTAGTATTTGCTTTGAAGATTTGTCGTCATTATTTGTATGGTGTTCATGTAGATGTATTCCCTGATCACAAGAGTCTTCAGTATGCATTTACTCATAAATAGCTTAATCTCAGACAACGAAGGTGGTTAGAGTTACTCAAGGAACATGACATAAGTATTCTTTACCACCCAGGTAAGGCTAATGTTGTTGCTAATGCCTTGAGCAGGTTGTCTATGGGTAGTACAGCCCATTTTGAGGAAGATAAGAGAGAGTTAGCGAAAGATATGCATAGACTTGCACAATTGGGAGTTCGACTAATGGATTCCACGGAAGGAGGAATTGTGGTGATGAACAGGGCTGAGTCTTCATTAGTGTTAGAAGTGAAAGAAAAGCAAGACCAAGATCCTGTTTTGCTTGAATTGAAAGCAAATGATCATAAGCAAAAAGTAATGGCTTTTGAACAAGGGGGAGATGGAGTCTTGAGGTATCAAGGTAGGTTGTGTGTACCAAGGGTGGATGAACTCCAAGAGAGGATCATGGAGGAAGCTCATAGTTCCAGATATTCCATTCATCCGGGTTCCACAAAGTTGTATCGCAATTTGAGAAAGGTTTATTGGTGGAGTAGTATGAAGAAGGGCATTGCTGAATTTGTGGCTAAGTGTCCGAATTGCCAACAAGTTAAGGTAGAACATCAAAGGTCCAATGGGTTGGCTCAAAATATAGAACTTCCGAAATGGAATTGAGAGATGATCAATATGAACTTCATTAATGGTTTACCAAGGTGTCACAGGCAACATGATTCTATTTGGGTGATTGTTGATAGAATGACAAAATCAGCCCCTTTTTTCCAGTAAAGACTATCTATTCATGAGAAGATTATGAGAAGTTGTATATTCAAGAGGTAGTAAGACTTCATGGGGTTTCGGTCTCCATTATTTCAGACAGAGGTGCGCAATTACAACACAGTTTTGGAAGTCATTCCAAAAAGGCTTGGGTTCAAAGGTGAACTTAAGTACTGCATTTCATCCTCAGACAGATGGGCAAGCAGAGCGCACTATTAATACCTTAGAGGATATGTTAAGGGCTTGTGTGGTTGATTTAAAGGGTAATTGGGCTGATCACCTACCTCTTATTGAATTTGCTTACAACAGTAGCTACCATTCTAGCATCCAAATGGCTTCTTATGAAGCTCTTTATGGGATAAGGTGTAGATCTCCTATTGGATGGTTTGAAGTGGGTGAAGCTGGGTTGAAAGGACCAGATTTAGTTCATCAAGCTATGGAGAAGGTGAAAGTGATTCAAGAGAGGTTGAGAACAGTGAAGAATCGTCAGAAATCCTACACTGATGTTAGGAGAAGGGAGTTAGAGTTTGAAGTAGATGATTGGGCATACTTGAAAGTTTCACCCATGAAGGGTGTTATGAGGTTTGGTAAGAAGGGGAAACTTAGTCCCCGGTATAGTGGTCCTTACAAAATATCCAAAAGGGTTGGTAATGTAACTTATGAGTTAGAGCTACCCCAAGAGTTGGCAACGGTTCATCCAATATTTTATATCTCTATGTTGAAGAAGTGCATAGGAGATCCTTCACTTATCATACCAACTGAAGATATTGTGATCAAGGATAACTTATCTTATGAGGAGATTCCTGTTCAGATTCTAGATCGCCAAGTTCGTAAGTTGAGGACTAAGGAAGTAGCATCAGTCAAAGTTCTTTAGAGGAACCAATTTGTTGAGGAAGCTACTTGGGAAGCTGAAGAAGATATGAAGAAGTGGTATCCACATCTCTTTGAAACCAGAGAAATTCTAGATCAAGGTACTAATTCTCTTCTTAGTACTCTTTAATATAAGTTGGCATGTTGTATTTGCATTGCTTGTTGGGTGTTTGTGCTGAATGTTAAATGTCACCCTTAGCCTAGTAAGAGTAATCTCCTTCGAGGATGGATGTTCCCAAGGGGGAGATATTGTAACATCTTACTAATTGAAAGAACTAGAAAGAGTTAGAATTGGAAATAGTCATTTTAGGAAAGAATGAAAAATCTGGAAATTTGTTAAGTTATGTTAAGTTTGGGTTTTTGATCAACTTCAAACGACCATACCTCCTAGATCAAGATGAGTTAGGTGTGCTTCTAGATACCGTAGGAAATATCTTGGAAATATCTTTCCAATACCACCAAGTTTGCGCGATTCTGAGTTCTTATGAGTGAGATATGCCCATTTGAAGTTGGGATGTTCAAATAAGAAAAGTCTAAACCGGATTTTAGAAGGGTATTTTGGTCTTTACCATACCCATCTAAATTAATTCGTTTTTGGTAATTACTTAGGGGTCTAAACTAAACTTGGTCAGTTTACGCTTTTGAAAAATTTAGTTAGGCTGTTAGAGAAGAGAAAAGAAGAGGAGGAAAGAGAAGAAGAAACAAGAGTCGTCAAATTCTAGAAGCTAAGATTGTGGATTTCGTCAAGGGGCGATCCCTACGAGGTATGTGAGGCTTTCATAATGTTGGGTTCATTCTCCTAGATACCAAACATGTTTATTTCAGCGTGAATTCACCCTAAAAGGGTTGAAAGTTTGATGTTCTTGATATGTATTCTTGAATTTGATGTCGTTCTTGAATTCGACTGAGATTGAGAAGTTTCTGAGATCATTACATTGAATTATAAAGTTGTTTTGAGTTAGCTTCTTAGGTACAATTGTTGGGTATCTAAATCTAAAGAGAATGTAGGAAAAGAATCGAGTTTAGGTGAATTGGGGCTGGAAAACGAAGAAGGAAAAATTGTCGGGTGAATCTAGGTACCAGGTCCACGTCGCGGCATGTTCCTCAAAATGGGAAAATTCCCCTCGCGTCACGGAGCGGTCACGGACCGTTCTACCTCAAAAATTATTTTCGCGACCAAATATTTAAATACATCTCTGGGTCGCGGACTTGCTTCCAGACAGTGATTTCTTGATCTTTTCTCATGTTGAACTATCTAAAAACACTCCTACACATCATGAGATCGTTCCTATCACAAATCACAATCCTTGAATCCATAATTCAATTGAAGGAAAGTTAAGAGTCAAATCAAGAAGTTAAGAGTTAAGTCAAAAAGAAGTTCAAAGAATTTTCCAAAAGTCTTTTACAAACGTTTTTTTTTTAAGACTTAAGTGTTGGGTTGAGTAAATAGTAAAATTAAAAGTTCATTTCTTCAAAGATTATACAGGAACTAAGTATTCCCAAAAGTTAGAAATGTTTTCACATTTGAGCAAGAAAGGGAACATCGATTCCAAGAGAGCTTTTAAGCTAAGTTTTGAGTAATTATCTCAAACCAAAGACAAAAGTTTTGTTTTAAGAACATATGAGCTAAGTATATTTTTGGGAGTAGTATTGAGCACCGCTATGGGGATGCGAGTTCATAATAACTTAAGTCTCCATAAACCATGTAGCTATCATGGGTAGTAAAAAATTATACTTTTTAGATGATTCCTTAAGTGCTTTTTAGCATAGACTAGTGGATCCACTTAGTTAAGGCATTATATATGACGACAAAGTATAGGACAGTTCTGGCAGCGTAGGCAAGACGTTGTATCACCATTTATGCTCATAGTGGTGGTTGTCGGTTAGAGAAACTCCCACAGAAACTATATTACTTTATTATATGAGTAAAGTTGAGTCGTTATTGCATTTCTTTAACAAACTGAGTTGCGTTCTACTGTTTTAAAAGCTTTCTATATATTTCATGTGTTTTATTGTTTTATATTGAGTTAAGTTGTTCATGAGTTGAGTAAAGCCAATATAAGTGTTTCTTTCAGATTCCTTTCTAGCTTTTGTTATGTTTAGTATTCCTCTCGCATACTCATACATTCAATGTACTGATGCCATTTGGCCTGCATCATTTTTATGATGCAGACACAGGTAATTAGGGTCAGCATCCAGGGCCCCATTGATCTAGTTGAACTCAGAGTCAATTGGTGAGCCTTCTTTCATTCCAGAGGACTCCTTTTACTATGCTTTCTAGTATTTCAGTTGTTAGGATTATCAGGGGTCTTGTCCCGACATCCCTCATTATTTAGAAGCTTCATAGACGGATAGATATAGTTCTTTAGTCTTATTCATTTCAGTTGTATACGTTTAAGACTTAAGTTGCCATTTTGACTAAATTATTATCTCTTAAGTTATTGCATGAGTTATGTTTCTTATGTTTAAGTCTTCCGCTGTGTAAGTCAATCAGGCTAAGGGTTCGCTTGGGGCCAATAATGGTTCTCGAGTGCCATTCCCTCCCAGGGTGTAGGCTAGGGGCGTGACAATGGACTCAGTCGAAAACTAAAAAAAAATGAATGGGGGTTTATGGTGGTGGACTCGCCAGATTCCGGCGGAGCTTCAGTGAGCTTGTCACCGAAAAAATAATAATTATGAACAATTGAAAATATCTAAAAATTACCCCTAAAATTTTATCCACCACCCCTTAACTTAATGAGAAAGCTATTCTTTAAATAGGGAATTGTAAACCACCAATAGTACAATAGCACTATCTTAAAATCGTGGGCCAAAACCATCGGTTAATAAAATATCTGTGTATGAAATCTTATAATGAATTTCTGGACTGTGCAAAATATCAAAATGAATATTAACAAATGTAACAAATAAAAAATGAATATGAAAAAATGTAATGAACGTAACCAATGACATGTAAAAAATGCAATTTACCAGAAATAATGATTTTATAAAAAAATGAACAAATATTTGAACGTATTCAATCGGCTGTGACAAAATAATATAAAGAGAATTAACCGATAAAACTCCTAATACTTTGAGAATAAGGATAATTATCAACAAATTGCATTAAAATGGAAAAACATCTATTTTGAGTTATTTAAAAAATAAAATACTTAAAAAGTATTAACTTTAGAAATATCAGACCAAAATTTAGTATCAACATCAAATACATGCGAAAATCTCCGCTTATTGAAACTTTCCAATTACGTGTCATGGAGATTGCAATAAACTTAATTCAAAAAAGGTTTTATTCGTTGCAGACCTACTGCTGCAAAAATATTCTTTATATTAATGATACATATAACATAAAACGTTTTTGAATAAAATATACTGCAATCTCCATGATTATTTTATTGGGCTTGAAATATCTATTTACAACGATACCCATTGTCTCTGTGCGTGAGAGGTCATGTCCCCCCTTGCAAGAAAAATGATGGATTCGTGGGGAATTGGTTTGAGAGTGAGAAAATCAAAGGCTAAGAATTTGATGTGTGTCTTGACAAGCTGTAGAGCATCCATTTTAATGGAGTGTTTCTTCTCAGTAAATTTTCACTCTTCATTGGAAGAGGAAGAGGAAAAAGTTAGAGTTTAAATTTTACCCTCCCTCATACTCTTTGAGAGAAATATATTTGTATTAATTAAAACACCAATTTTGAAGTTTAAATGTAAAGATAATTAATTAATGGGAAAATTGTATGAAATAGCAAACTATTAATTCAAATTAAATGCTATAGCCATAGTTTATTTAATTGTAATTCGCAGCAAACATCCCCCTTTTTTTGCCATTTAATTCGGTATACAATTATCCATTTTATACATTTCGATATAAAATGTATAAAATGCGTTTGTGTTTGTATAAAGTGAGAGAAAAATGTATATACAAATACAAATACAAATACATATATTTTCGTCCTATACACTTATAATTATACAAATACATATCTTATTATACAAATTACAATGTATAAATGAATTTATACAAAACTGAACAATTTGTATAAAATTGGAGGTTTGTAGCGAATTATGCAAATCAAAAGCTCCATAGGAAACATAAAATTTTCTATGGAGTGCAATTATGCAAACTATAGCTATAACATACAAATATGATTTTTATGTTTGCTATATGTGAAAGTTACTCTTAATTAATCATAATTTTAAGGGATATCGGTATTGATTGTATCTTCAATAATTTATGATATTAATTATTAAAAGTAGTAGTATATGTAATTGTTCTAAAATAGAGGTAAAATTAGTAAATATGGTAGTGATGTATGCCAAATAAAATAGTTTATCCTATTAAAAATAGGATGTAGGAGAAGAACAAACAAAGCGGCTAGTAAATGGAGCACTTGTTCTTATTACTTTGGGAGGCAATGACTATATCAACAACTATTTTTTCACACCGGTTTCTACTAGACGACTTTAGTATAATCTTTAAGATTTCTTTGTTTATATCATCTCCGAGTATCAAACGATCTTAATGGTAATTGATTAATATACTCGCTCATTTTTATATTTTCTTAGTCAATTACAAAGAGAATGACACATAATTAATAGTGCTTATTAACTTATAAGATAAAAGAAATCTCAAACAACTAAAGTTTTTCTCAGACAACTAATGTTAGTTGTATGAGACTCAAAATAAAGTTTTTCACTTTTGCCTATGTCTGTTTTGTGGCAAAATCAACTTGTTTTTTTAATAATATGTACAACACACACCTAAGTTCATGTATATTAATTTTTAAATCATTTTTTGCTTTCATTTGAAATGACTCATCAAATTATTCGGTCAAAAACAAATAAAAAATGCTAACACGATTTTAGAACTTTGAACAAACTAGACCATGACATGCTTCGAGCCAAGATGTATGGTCTAATTAGTTTATTTACCACATCTATCTATCTACAATATCAAACTTGTTAGTATAATCTTTGAATATTTTTTTCTCTAAACTTGTAATTGTGAAGTAACTACAACAAAACGTTCAAATTGTCTGCTATGACTTGGGAGCTAGAAGAGTTTTAGTGACAGGATCACGTCCATTAGGTCGTGTCCCATCTAGTCTGACCTCAAGTAGTGTCAATGGAGAATGTGCTGAGAAGCCTTAAAGAGCCTGAACAATTTTCAACCCTCTATTTGTCCAAATGATTCAAGGAATCAATTAATAACTTGGCTTTGATAGCTTTATTGCTGCAAATGCTATGAAAATGCAGATTGACTTCATCAGAATTTTCCAAGCTTTTGGTATCACTTTTTTAATGTATGTTCGATATTTGATTTGCGGTTCGATTAATTTGAATTTTCTCTGACAAGTAGGGTTAAACAATGTCTACTAAAAGCGACTCATTTTTATGGGGTGTGAATTTGAAATTTATGGTTTAAGGATGGAGGAGTAGTTATCATTCCATTCATTATTTGACGGTAATATGTCACGACCCAAGGGTACACCCTAGATGTAACATTGTAACATGGCATATAGGACCCCGAGAGGCCCCATACAAGCCACTTAGCATTCATAACATAAGAGATAGAATCAAAAGAGATAAAGACATATTTCAAGTCCAAAATTTTGATAAAAGTAAAATGGAAGTCTAAAACACTTGTCTCAATAGCCATCTAATACAATAGAATGAAATTAGGCCTAGCCCATGCATCATGTACAAAATTGAAAGTAAGAAAGAAACTAAAAACAATAAGAATACATCCTCGAAGCATGAGGACTCACCAAATCTCGGGAATCTCGCAAATCAACCTCTAGGTACAAAACTGAGAACCCTTACAATCGGACCCTATATTTGGATAAGAAATATAGGCAAGAGTATGCGTTATTACAAAAAATGTTCTAAATTTGATAGCATGCATAAACATAACCTAAATAATAAAGCATAATCAATGCACATAATAAATCATCTTAACATGTAAGGAGTACTTCTTGAAGTAACCTTAATTCATCCTTAGTCAAGACATGGGTAACCGCCTCTAGTCTTACTCATCATGGGAGGCAAACTCAAGCAACAATCCAAGCTCATCATTCATCATACCATATCATAACTTACCTGTTAAGGACATGGGGAATCGCCTCTTGCCTTATTATAAAGGATCATGGGTAATCACCTCTTGTCCTTTTTGCATTATATGAATGTGGGTAATCGCCTCTTATCCTACTCTAAGGAATATGGGTAATCGCCTCTTATCCTTATTATTTAGGGTCGAGGGTAATCGCCTCTAGCCCTCATCATTTTCATAGTTTCTTAGCTTAGATTCATTTTAGGTGAGGAATCCTTTCACCTAGAATCATTCAATGTGAGAAAGCCTTTCACATTCATACACAAGAAATCCTGAGGAAATATTCATTTCACAACAATCAGATCAAAAATACACAAGTAATAACATATGATTTCCTCTCAAAGCCATTCTTATCATAAATCATCACATATGCTTCAATCTCAAAGAAATTCTTATTGTATCTTATTTATCCTATAAGAATACACATAAATCCATAAATTCTCCTTTCATAGAGTAAAACCCATCTTTAATCAATTCCTCCTTAGAAACATGCATAGCTAATCATAATTCATGCATAACCAATCATAATTCAAACAATTGAATCAACATTCATAAGAACCCATAACTTGGGAGAAAACCCTAACACAAATTGGAGAATATCTACTTTCCAAAAGTTGGGGAAAACTTGGGTGTAACACCCAAAATTTTTTTTGAGCTAAGACTTGAACCATCCTTTGTAGTGAGTAAGTTTTTACAAAGGAATTTAAAATTTCTTAAGTGTTAAGGTCACTAGATGTAGCACATTGAGTTCCAAGAAGAACTAGAGAGAATTCATTGAACTTATTCCTAAGTTCTTCTAAGTTTTTGGTCAACTTCAAATGACCATAACTCTCAATATGATATGAGTTAGGTGTGCCATGAGATGAAAAATGAAAGGTCATTTAATTATCTTTCCAACTCCATCGAGTTTGCTAAGTTTTGAGGTCGGATGAGTGAGATATGCCCTTTTGAAGTCAGACTTTCTAGTTAAGGAAAGTTACCCAAAAATAGTAAGGGGTATTTCGGTCTTTTCCTTACGAATTCAGATTTAATTCGGTTTTAGTAAGGTTTTAAAGTTCTAACCTATTAGGTTCAAATTTATAATCCTAATATACGCCTAGAGTTTTAGTTGAGAGTTCAAGAAGAGAAAAGAAGAGAAAAAGAGGAGAAAAGAGGAAATGATCAATGCGTTCGTCAAGGTTCTTGAGTTTTGTTGCGGATTTTCACCATGGGTTTGATCCCTAAGAACTATGTAAGATTCCATAGTGTTGGGTTTGTTCACCCACACGCATATCATGTTATTTTGCAGCGCAATTTCATTCATGAAGCTGAAAGATTAGAGTTCTTGAGAAGTTTTCTTGAAGTTCATCCTAAATCTTGTTGTGTTGGGCTTCTGAAAATTTCTTGATATGAAAGTAAGTGTTTTGAGGGCTGTATTGAGTAGATTAGAGTGTACTTACTTTAATTAATCGAATCCAAGTGATTGGGGAAGAAACCATTCGATTCTAGGCGAGTTAGGGTGCGAAAACGAGTAAAGAAATTCGTCGGATTTTCTGGGTTAGGGCCTGGAGCGTCACGCAAGCCAGTGCACCCTAAATTATTTTTTGTATTTTAGGGGCTAGAACCCCGCTCCACTCAGTATGCTAGGGTTGCCTGCCCCGTCCAGTTTGCAGTCGCTTGCTCTGTTTGAGTTCTTTTAAAGTGTAGCTACACTTCCCTTTGATTCTAAACACTCAGAACTACTTCTAAACACCTAGAAATCCTTCATGACATGATCTTCAAGGTATAGTTAAGAGTTAAGTTTCGAGAATTCTTTCAAACATTTTAAGAAAGTCCCTTTGAGTACTTTTTTGGAGTCTTCTACAACTTCTAGTAACTTGTTTCAAAACTCGAGCAAGTGAGTATGATAATGAGGAGAATGTATTTATAAGTCTACTTTATCATCACGAGATCATTAATAGTATGAACTATAACTCTTGAATTCATAATTCACATTCAAGAGAGAGTTAAGAGTAGAATTCAAGAAAGCCTTTGAGTTCAATTGTGAATCCTTTGAGATCAATTATCAATTTAAGCTAAGTTTTTAGGAAGTAAGTACGAGAATGATAAGATTCATATACTTGAGTTCCATATTGGTATGTAGACCCTTGAGTCAAGTCGTTCATGCCCATAAATTTCGCATGGACTCCATAAATTGAGAATCATTGAGAGGAGTAGTATCTTCAAGTTCTAAGTATTGAGTATCGAGTTCCTAACCTATTTGAGATTACATTCCTAATTATGGGACTATTATATGTTACCCATGAAGTTCTTGAGTTGAGTAGTTCATGCTCAGAATTCCGCATGAACCCTATAAGTCGAGTAGTCTTGAGATGAGAAGTGTCTTTGAGTCTTTGAGTTGAGTAGTCCATGCCCATAATTTAGCATGAACACTCTGATTCAAGCATTCTTAAAGCAAGTATTATTATTGAAGTTCTTGAGTTTCGAGTATCGAGTTCTTTGTATGGTTATTGAAAACCTTGAATTGAGTCGTTCACGTCCATCATTCAACATGAACCCTATTTTGAGAAGTCTTTTACAAATTTTTTTAAACTTGTTTTAAGACTTGAGCACTTGAGTTGAGGAAGAGTAGAGTCGAGTTCATTTTCTTTAAAATGATAAATGGGAACTAGGTATTCCAAAGAATAAATGTTTTCACATTTAAAAGAGGAGGAAACTGAGATTTCCAAAAGAGTTTAGAGCAATTGAGTAATATCTCTTTTTAGAGAAAGATTTTGATTTATAATCTCAAACCATAGAAAGAGTTATGTTTTTAAACATATGAGCTGAGTATATTTGGGAGTAGTATTGAGCACCGATATGGGGACAATTCAGATAACTTAAGTCTCCCTAAACCATGTAGCCGACATGGGTAGAAATGATCATATTTTTTAGATGATTCATTAATTCTTTTAATCATAGACTAGTGTATCCACTTAGTTGAAAGGGTCTTATATCGTGGCAAAGCATAGGAGAGTTCTGGCAGTGTGGAAGAGACGCTGTATCTTCACATATCTCATAGTGATAGTTGTTGGTTAGAGAAACTCCCATATAGTTATATTATATTTTATTTTATATAAATTGAGTTGTTATTGTATTCTTTTAATACATTGAGTTGTTTTCTACTATTCCAAAAGGTTTCCATATATTGCATCTCTTATTGTTGCTTATTATTGAGTATCTTGAGTTGAATTGTGCTTTATTGAGTCGAGTACCTTATTGTTGAGTTGAGCCACATTTCACTGAGTTGAGAACCTTATTACTGAGTTGAGTATGTTATCCTTGAGTACTTCTGAGTTGAGTAAGTTTGAGTAGTTTTGAGTATCCTTGAGTATTCCTCGAGTTGAGTAAGTTTGAGAAGAGGTAAGTATGTTTCTTTACTACTAGTTCAAGCTTATGTTTATGCTTTAGATTTCCCCTTATATGCTCGTTCATTCCACGTATTGAGCCATTTGGCCTGCATCATTTCATGATGAAGATACAGGTATTCAGGGTCATTGACAGGAGCTTTGTTGATACCACATGGAGTTCGAGTCAGCTATGGTGAGCCTCCTTGCTTCTGGAGGATTTCATCTATAGTTCAGTTATATCGATTGTTAGGATGTCGTGGGTTTTGTCCCGAGTTCTATCTTTTTCATTTAGAGGCTTCATAGATAGAAAATAGAGTTTCAAAAGGTTGTTAATTTATTTTGTTAAATATTTTAAAGACTTAAGTTGCCTATTTTATGGCGAGTTGAATAATTTATTTTTATTCAAAGTTTTTATTTGAGTTAAAGATTTGTAACAAAGTTCAATGAATTCATTCAATTTTTAAGCTTTGTATGCTTGAGTTAGTCTTCTGCTTGTAGTCAGCCAGGATGAGGGTTCGCTTGGGGACCGACAATGATTCTCGAGTACCGACCACGTCCAGGGTGTAGGCTCGGGTCGTGACAAACTTGGTATTAGAGCATAGAGTTCAAGTGTCCTAGGGTTTCTATGAAGTCATGTCAAGTAGGATCTTATTTGTAGTTATGAGGGCCCCACTTCTATAAATAAGTTACTACAGACATTTAGGAAAAGTTCCCCTTCTTTCATACTCTTTATCATGCCCCGAGCTACCCCCGAGACGCGGACACGGGACCTAGGACCACAAGTGATCCCAAGCTAACCCTGCTGGCATGATCATGAGCATACTAAAGATAATAAACTGATGCGGAAGCTAATTCATAAATAAATCTGAAAAGATGGGGAATACCCATATACTATAACTGAATATATCAAATCTGAGAGTTTAATACAAAGAAGTTATTAAACTCAAGTACTAAGTTGAATCTAACTATGTCTGAAATAAGCCTCTAAACTGACTAGATATGTTGGGACATGCCCCAACTAGGTTTAGCAAAACTGAAACTAAAGACTAAAAGCGATAAAGATAAACATGTCACTAGTCCTCGAAGAATGAGGACTCACCACTGATGCTGCTGAACTGAAGATCAGAAATCGATCTAAGCGTGATCTGGATGCTGAGAACCTGAACCTACATCACGAGAAGATGTAGCGCACGTATGCGTCAGTACTTGAAAGGTACTGAGCATGCAGGATAGAGTAAAGCTGAAATAACATATAACTGAACAAAGCAATAAAGCAATGAAATAATCTGAACATGATATAGATACTAAATATACTGAATACTGAGCTAACTGATGCAATGACCAATTTATAACATGCTGAGACTGAATACTGAATATACTGATAAATGGTCAATGCAATAGAGTTTGACTGAACTGTGGGAGCTACTAATAACCGACATAAAACCACATGAGCTAAATGTGGAGTCCGATGTATACGCCCCATCGAGAGGACCCAATATACCCTGCCAGAGGTATAGAGGCATGCTGGCGTGATCACTAAACTGATGTTGCCCACAGAGGGGACTTACACCTACGTGGCTCGTAGTTCTGGACTATATGGGTACGCTGAAACCCTAGTCCAACTCGATATTATGCCACTCCCAATGAATTAAGTGGTTAACTGGTTATGACTGAATTTCTGTAAATACTGGATAGCTCGAAATTGAACATGCAAACTGAGAATGCAACAATTAATCTGATAATGATGCATTCATAAACTGAGGCATGTAAAACTGAATACTGAAATATCTGACCTAGCATGTGTAATTCAAGAACTAAAGAAATACATAGCTAGGGTTCTGAAATTCATGCAATAAGCTGAGCAATAACAAGATAATCTGATTTGGAACATTTAAATAACTAATTCATGAAGATCTGTTGAAATTCTAGAAACCCTAGGTCTATTCGTAATAAGGGAATCAAGAATTTGACTGAATTCTAGGGACCTAATGAGCGAAAGGAACCCACTAGTGAAATCCCACATACCTAGTGACGAATTCCACGGAGAAATCTTTCAATTTCGGGGCTGGAACTGAAGAAATCTTGCTGCGTTCTTGAACTAGGGTTCTTGACTTCTTTTCTCCTTTTAGCGTTCTAATTCTTCTAAGTTTGATTAATGATTTGACTTAGGTAAGTTCTAGTTATGTTTCTAGGCTTAAACTGATTAAAATCTCATGATTTAGGGTCTAAACGATGTATCTTAGGGGTTAAACGAAATAGAAAAAGACTAAAAGACCCCTGAATTAACTGTTGTCGGAGTGACCGACGGATTGGACCTACGGGTCGTAGGTCAATCTATGGTCCGTAGATTTTGTCCATAAATCAAGCCTACTCGGCATGCCTTCACTAAAACGAGCATAACTTTTTACTCGGAGGTCGAAATTTAGCAAACTTAGTGGCGTTGGAAAGATAATTCAATTATATATCTAACCATAGGTCATGGGACACATAATTCATTTTGTGCTAAGAGTTATAACCATCTGAAGTTGACCCCTCAATATTTTTCATCTAACTAGCTGCTAACCTCATCTACGGTCAGACCTACGGACCGTGGATAGAATGACGGTCCATGCTGGTCAACCGTTGTTCGGGATTGAAGCTGGGCTTTTGGGGCATCGATCCACGGACACGAACTACGGTCCGTGACCTGACCTACGGATCGTAAGTCCGGCCGTGGGTCAACACTTAGCCAAATTTTCTGAGCTTGGCTGGGAGGGGTTACAGTGGTGAACCACGGACCACCAGCTCGGGTCGTGATCTGACCTACGGTCCGTGGATGGTGACCGTAAGTTGCACCTGCAACTTCTCAAAATTTGCATTTTTTGGTCTGTTTCGGATACGGGGTGTTACACTCTTAATCGTGCAATAGAGCTATGTCATAGAGATTTATTCATACTCGTACATTTCTCAGAATCATTCGATTACTTATTATACTAGGGGTGGTTTGAAAATAAATCCCAAGATCCTTATGGATGAGTAATTCTTAGCAAGAGTCTTGAGGAAGTCATGTGACTTCAGAGGGGCTCGAGAGAATCCCATGAGTGAGTTAAGTGTTGAGTTTCAGAGGAATGCACTTATGTTCATGTGAATTGTGCATTTGAGCTAAAAGTGAGTTGTACTCTTTTCCTTAAGCCTTGTTTCAACTAAGATCCTTATGAGGAGGTATGTTTAGAGCTTGGGTAGTATTTTCGCCCGAAAAGGTAGCACGAGTTACGAGATCATGAGCAGTAGTAGTGAAAGAGCCTAGAGTTAGAGGAAAGTATGTAGAGGTTTAGTAATCTAAGTAAGGGAGATGGTGTTTTGACAAACTATTTTACTATAGTCATGCACCTAGTAAGTTACTAATGAAGAGTTTTCCCTTATGGGTAGAATATAAGTGATGAATTCTGAAGATTCCATCATAGAAGGTAGAGTGTGTTGTTTCTAAAGAGGATTTTGTGAGGAAGTGTCATTGTGTAGGTAATGATCACGTGTAAGTGTTGAATAGAAAAGCAGGAGTATTCAGGAGGTGATAGATCCAAGCGAGGCTTATGATTATGAGGGAGAGCCCATAGTATTCAAAGTGTTATAGAACTAATTAGGCATTGATGTATAGTGAATGAGTGAATAGTACTCAAGTTGTGAAGGGAAATGTGATAGTAAATTGTAAGTATGAATACTAAGAGGTGAGGATTGACTATTTGTCATAAGGTCCTAGTGGACGAGTGTTTTTGAATTTGTATCAAGTAGTTGTAAGTTAGTGTAATAAGCGAGCAATCATATTGATATTCGGGTTTAGTCATAAATATTAAGCTTGAATTTGAGATGAGTGTCATGATCAAAATAATGGCAACACGAGGGTGATGATGTTAGTCTTGATATTTGATCTAGAAGACTTGACATAGAGTAGGTGAGGAATTGAGGTGATAAGCTGCAATAACTATGAGTGGTACAAGTGAGATACCCTAACATTAGATAAGGGCAGTGAAGTGTGGCTAAGTCACAAGAGTAACAAGAACATTAAGAGGTGTGCTAAGATGGTATGTTACTAGATGAGGTTTCAATTAAGTTATAATTTTCCATGTGTGCCTAGATAGCATAACTGAGTTTTCAGTATGGAATAGGTCCATAACTTCCAAGAGTGAACTTTAGACCTAAGGGGGAGATGATAAGATGAGAAATCAAGTCAAGTGTTGAGACTTTCTTAAGGAGTTGGTTAGTAGGAGTCCATGGAGTTGTTAGAGCACTAAGCTTTAATGTGTTGTTGTTAAACATTATGTGGTTCTTGTTATTGAGCCCAATATGGTGGTAAAGAGTAATAGTTTTGGGATGAGATTCTCTATAGAGACGTATAAAACCTGAACCTAAGGATTTGGGTTAAGTTTGAATATGAGTGGCTTATGGTTGATGATAGTCGAAGAGACTATTAGGTTTTAGGGTATTTCGACTCTCGATCTCTACTCCTCGAAAGCTCACTCACAATCTATGACTCACTTAGGGCTAGAAAGATAGGATTCTTCATACAAAGCCAACCGGGAACCTTCTTTCCAAAGTAAGAGCATACTATTAGACTCAGACCTTAGTAAGAGTAACCCGTTCCATACCCAGTCTAGCCGTCATTCGGGGATGAATGATCCAAAGGGGGAAATAATGAAACACCCCAGAATATTTTTAAGCTAAGACTTGAACCATCATTCATAGTGATTAAGTTTTTACCAATGAATTTAAAATTTCTTAAGTGTTAAGGTCACTAGATGTATCACCTTGAGTTGCAAGAAGAACTAGAGAGAATTCATTGAACTCATTCCTAAGTTCTTCTAAGTTTTGGGTCAAATTCAAGCGAACATAACTCTAAATATGAGATGAGTTAGGTGTGCCATGAGATGGAAAATGAAAGGTTTTAAGGGGCTAATCCAATTAGGTTCAGTTTTATAATCCTAATATACGCCTAGAGTTTTAGTTGAGAGTTCAAGAAGAGAAAAGAAGAGAAAATAGGAGAAAAGAGGAAAGGATCAAGGAGTTCGTCGAGGTTCTTGAGTTTTTTTTGTGGATTTTTGCCATGGGTTTGATTCCTAAGACGTATGTAAGCTTACAAAGTGTTGGGTTTGTTCACCCACACGCCAATCATGTTATTTTCAGTGCAATTTCATTCTTGAAGTTTAAAGATTAGAGTTCCTGATGAGTTCTTGAGAAGTGTTCTTGAAGTTCATCCTAAATCTTGTTGTGTTGGCGTTTTGATGATATCTTGAGATGAAAGTGAGTTTTTTGAGGGATTTATTGAGTATATTAGAGTGTACTTATGTTAATTAATCGAATCCAATTGATTGGGGAAGAAACTGTTTGATTCTAGGCGAGTTAGGGTGAGAAAACGAGTAAACAAATTCGTCAGGTTTTCTAGGTTGGGGCCTGGCGCGTCGCGCCAACCAGTGCACCCCAAATTATGTTGTAGTTTAGGGGATGTTTCCCCGTGCCACTCAGTGAGCCAGGGTCGCCTGCCCCATCCAGTTTGCAGTCGGTTGCTCTGTTTGAGTTGTTTTGAAGTGTACCTTATCTCCCTTTAGATTGTAAACACTCTAAGCTACTTCTGAACACCTAGAAATCATTCATAACATGATAATAACCTTGAATTCATAATTCAAATTCAAGGTAGAGTTAAGAGTTAAGTTTTGAGAATTTTTTCGAACATTCTAAGAAATTCCCTTTGAGTCCTTTTGTGGAGTCTTCTACAACTTCTAGTAACTTGTTTCAAGACTCGAGCAAGTGAGTATGAGAATGAGGAGAATGTATTCATGAGTCTAATTTGTCTTCACGAGATCCTTCATATCATGAAGCATAACTCTTGAATTCATAATTCACATTCAAGAGAGAATTAAGAGTAGAGTTCAAGAAAACCCGTGAGTTTAATTGTGAATCCTTTGAGATCAACTATCGATTTGAGCTAACTTTTGAGAAAGTAAGTATGAGAATGAGAAGAGTTGTATACTCGAGTTCCATATTGTTATGCAGACCCTTGAGTAGAGTCGTTCATGCCCATAAATTCCGCATGGACTCCATAAATTGAGAATCATTGAGAGGAGTAGTACCTTCAAGTTCTAAGTCTTGAGTATCGAGTTCCTAACCTTTTCAAGATTATATTCCTAATCATGGGACTATATTACATGTTAACCATGAAGTCCTTGAGTTGAGTAGCTCATGCTCATAATTCCGCATGAACCCTATTAGTCGAGTAGTCTTGAGATGAGAATATCTTTGAGTCCTTGAGTTGAGTAGTCCATGCGCATAATTCCGCATGAACCCTCTGAGTCAAGCATTGTTGAAGCGATTATTATTATTGAAGTTATTGAGTTTTAAGTATCGAGTTCTTTATATGGTTATTGAAAACCTTGAATTGAGTTGTTCACATCCATCATTCGGCATGAACCTTATTTTGAGAAGTCTTTTACAACTTATTCTAAACTTGTTTTAAGACTTGAGCACTTGAGTTGAGAAAGAGTAGAGTCGAGTTCATTTTCTTTAAAATGATATATGGGAACTAAGTCTTCCTAAGAATAAATGTTTTCACTTTTAAATGAGGAGGAAATGAGATTTCCAAAAGAGTTTTGAGCAATTGATTAACATCTCTTTTTAGAAAACTATTTTGAGTAATAATCTCAAACCACAGAAAGAGTTATTTTTTTAAACATATGAGTTGAGTATATTTTGAGAGTAGTATTGAGCACCGATATGTGGACAGTTCAGATAACTCAACTCTCCATAAACCATGTAGCCGACGTGGGTAGAAAGAGTCATACTTTTTAGATGATTCCTTAATGCTTTTTAACATAGACTAGTGGATCCACTTAGTTGAGAGGTCTTATATCGTGGAAAAGTATAGGACAGTTACGGCAAAGATGGGCGAGAGGTTGTATCATCACATAGCTCATAGTGATAGTTGTCGGTTAAAGAAACTCCCATAGAGTAATATTATATTTTATTTTATATAAATTTAGTTGTATTGTATTCTTCAATACATTGAGTTTTTTTTCTACTTTTAAAAAAGTTTTCCATATATTGCATCTTTTATTGTTGCTTATTATTGAGTATCTTGGATTGAGTATCTTGAGTTGAACTGTGGTTCATTGAGTTGAGTACCTTATTGTTGAGTTGAGCCCCATTTCACTGAGTTGAGAACCTTATTACTGAGTTGAGTATCTTATCCTTGAGTACTGTTGCGTTGAGTAAGTTTGAGTAGTTTTGAGTATTCCTTGAGTGGAGTAAGTTTGTGTCAAGACCCAGACTGTAGTGATTGGCACCCACATTAACCCTCTGGTGGGAGAACCATTACTACAGCCCAACTAAGCAATTTAACCAAAAAAATGAGGCATTTAAAGATACAGAAGCAGTTTTAAATTACAATATAATAAATACAAAGTTCCTATAAACTCCAAAGGTTTAACAAACATGTAACAACTAATAACAAACGCGGAAATACCTTTAGAACTTGAAAGTCAATGTACCAAAACTCTACTAACGGCAAGTCTAAGAACAAGGGGTATAACCCCAAAACTAAACAACCACCTTAAACAAATAGTCTGAATTCGAAGAGAGTGGACTTAGACGAGAGAGATATATGAAAGCCTGAAAGAACTGGCTCACCCTTGAATTTGATCACGCTCTATAATCACATAATGGAGGTCTATCAATAGCCGCCGAAAGATGCCCTGTACTCAACAAAAACAAGAGCAAATGCAGTATCAGTACACAACCACCGTGTGCTGCTAGGATCACGCGGCTATCCCATTAAGTTAAACATATATAAGTCAAAGCAACATTATAAACATGCATACACCGAACATATACAATATCATAAGAGAACCACACCATAACCACTCTTAAAGTCCACTTGTACAATGTATGAATGAAGTCTCATACCCCCATTCACACTAAGTAGAACTCTTTGAGAAGTCATAAGTAATAGTCCATGTTCATGTTCATAACAATAAGTAAATATATAACACGTCAATGGTCCTCTCATAGAACCCAATTCAATGGTTCTCTCATGGAACCTAAACCTAAACTATTAGTGCACCTGAACGTGGTACCCGATCATATAGTTATGCCGGAATGTGCCAATTCGATCCCATTTTTATGCCAAAATATGGCAATACGATCGCAGTTAGTTATGCCAGAACGTGGCAATCCGATCCAAGTTAGTTATACCGAAACGTGGCAATCCGATCCATTCAACACACCACAATCACAATCACAATGTATATTTAACAATCATACAACAAGAGGTGATTCATGGCATATAGTTATTCATTCATACTCATTTACAATTAGGGTGATCAATAATGAAACATTCGCATACATACATACATCATAACGAAGCAAAACAAACATATATCACACATATGAAATCAGAACCATCACCTACCTCGATTCCAAGCTTGAATCCCCTAAGGCACTTTTTTTCAAGTTCTTTCCGCTTGTTCTAGGTCTACAAATAATTAATTTAAACAAGGATCAACAATCAAAGGTCTAACTATTCAGATTATAACAAACCCAATAACCCTAGACCAAACCCTTGATCCCCCATACCCAGATGAGGGTTTTTTCCACCATAATTCTCAGATCAAAACCCTTCCCCATCAATAATAACCTAAGAAAATAGGTTTTATGGATCAAAAAATAGATTTGGGGAGTTAAAATCTTACCTTTAGCCTCAAGAATGGTGGAAAACCATCAAGAAAATCCCTAGGGCCGTCCCTTGGATCTCAAAATCAAAAAGTGCAAAAAAATAATGTTTTTGGGGTTTATTTACAACTTTAAGTCGCGTCTGTCACGCTACGGCGGACCCTATCCCACTTTGGCGCTCTGATCTACCGTGGGTTTACGGTATTTTTAATACATTTCACTTAAGAGTTGTGTTTGTCTAGGGCCATTTTGTATTGTTATTAATGTGTTTTGATCATGTTTGCAGGAAATAAATTCACACGTGGAATTTGAGAGACACAGCTGAGAAAAGTGCAAAAAAGGGCATCTACGAATGTGACCTACGAACCGTAGGTCCAGTCACGCCCCATAGATGGTAGACGTAGATGAGCAGGCAAGGCTTGGAGTAAACTCAGGGAATTCTTGAGCAAGTGTGGAACCACAGTTGAAAACGATGGACCGTAGGTCAACCTAAGGGCCATCCTACGGTTCTATCAAATGGTTCAGAGAAGGTGTTCCAGTACCTGATTTTGAAGACACTAAGTATGAGATCACGGAGGAGATTCACGGACCGTGGATTGAATCACGGTCCGTCCTGTTGCGCCGTCAAATGCGACTGAAAGATGCAGAATTTTGAAGTTGAAATTTTGCCCAAGTCCCAGACCACGGAAGGGACCTACGGACCGTAGGTCAGTCTCGTCAATGACAACCACATCCAGAAACTTTATTTCCTTATTTCGTTTCCTTTTAAATTAGGAATTGTTTTTCTATAAATAGGGTATGTAAACCTCATATTTTGGGGGTTAGATCTAATTACTTTTGTTCTAGTTTTTGGCTTTGGAGATTAATTTGCAACTTCAGCAATTCTTGATTTCCGAAGTTCATTTTGAAGATTTTTTCTTTGAAATTCAAGTTGAGATTCTGAGTTTCTTATATTAATTACGTAAGTTCATGATTTCTTCATCTATAAATATGAATTTTGTTCTTGCTAATATGGGTAACTAAATCCACAACTAGGGTTGTGACAACCATTAGCGATTAACAAAGTATGAACAGTAACTAAGTAATTCTTGATTAGTGTTGTAGCATGCATTGATAATTCTTTCATTTATAAGTCTTTTTAAAGGTGGTCAACGTTAGAACTCGCCTTGTTGCTACTTGCCGGACCAAGGAGGTAGTTAATAAGAAAATAATTATCAACATAGATTTAGTGTGATACTATCTAATAGTCTAATGTCAATTGGTGCGAGGGTGAAAACTAAGTCATACATTAATGTGATGTCTACTATGAGGTAAAGGTAAGGGTTAGTAAATTATACACACGTAGCTGGACTAAGGTGCGAGGTGAAATTCTCTAGTTGCCAGACCAAGGAATTAGAGATACCTAACTTACCACTTTGCATGCGATACACTAGGAAAGGATTGCTATTACTAGAATTACTGCGTTATGAGCTTGTGGGAAACATATACCCTAGTTACACTCTCTCATTGATTAAAACAAAGTTGAAATCCTGCTCACTTGTTACTTGACAAATATCACTGGATGGAGAGTCTGCATGGACTACCAAAAATTAAATGCTTGGACAGAGAAAGACCATTTTCCTATGTCTTTCATGGATCAGATATTCGATCGACTTGCGGGTAAGGGTTGGTATTATTTTCATGATGGTTATTTGGGCTACAATCAGATTTCCATAGCTCAGGAAGACCAAGAGAAGACCACCTTCACTTGCCCTTATGGGACTTTTGCCTTCAAACGAATGCCATTTGGGTTGTGTAACGCTCCAGCGACCTTCCAGCGTTGTATGATGTTTATATTTTCTGATATGGTGGAGAACACTATTGAGGTATTTATGGATGATTTCTCTTTGGTAGGTGACTCTTTTGATCGATGCTTGAACAACTTGGCCGAAGTACTTAAACGGTGTGAAGAGTGCAATCTTGTGCTCAATTGGGAGAAGTGCCATTTCATGGTGAAAGAGGGGATCGTGCTTGGTCATCGAATTTCTGAGAAAGGTATTGAAGTTGATAGAGCAAAAGTCGAGGTGATCGAAAAGCTTCCACCACCCATCTCAGTAAAGGGTGTTAGAAGTTTTCTTGAGCATACATGTTTTTATAGGAGGTTAATCAAGGATTTCTCCAAAATTGCACACCCATTGTGCAAATTGCTTGAAAAAGAGTGTAGGTTTGATTTTGATGATGCTTGTCTGAGAGCATTTGGAGAGTTGAAGGAGAAACTAGTTTCCGCACCTATCAGTATTTCATTTGATTGGGGGCAACCATTTGAGGTAATGTGTGATGCAAGTAGAGTGGCGCTTGGTGTGGTATTGCGGCAGAGGCGAGAGAAGATTCTTCATCCTATTTACTATGCTAGCAAATCTCTCAATGTGGCTCAAAAGAACTATACAGTGACTGAACAGGAGCTTCTTGCAGTGGTTTTCGCATTCGAGAAAATTTTGATCCTACTTGCTTGGTACTAAGGTCATAGTGCATATTGACCATTCTGCATTGAGGTATTTGATGGCTAAGAATGATGCAAAACCAAGGTTGATTAGAAGGGTATTGTTGCTGGAAGAGTTTGACTTTGTGGTGAAAGATAGAAAGGGGACAGAAAATCAAGTTGCCGATGACTTGTCTAGATTGGAGAAAAAGCTATGAGATAGGGCTGAAATCAATGATGTGTTTCCGGATGAACAGGTATTGGCTGCTTCTCATGATCTTATTCCTTGGTTCACAGGCTTTGCTAACTGTTTGGCAAGTGATGTGGTGCCATCAAATTTGTCATTTCACCAAAGAAAGAGGATTATGCATGATGTGAAGAAATTCTTTTGGGATGAGCCTTACTTGTATCGTAGTTGTGTTGATGGGATTATTCATCACTGTGTGCCCGAGGTTGAGATGTTCAATATACTAGAGGCGTGTCATTCATCACCTATTGGTGGGCATCATAGTGGTATTCAGACTGTGCATAAAATTTTGCAGTGTGGGTACTACTGGCCTACAATCCACCAGGATGCTCATGATTTCGCCAAGTCGTGTGATAGTTGCCAAAGAGAAGGAGGAATTTCAAAGAGGCAAAAACTCCCTATGAATCCGATATTGGTGATTGAGTTGTTTGATGTTTGGGGCATTGATTTTATGGGGCCATTTGTGAGTTCACATGGGATGAAGTCTATTCTTGTTGCGGTTGATTATGTGTCAAAGTGGGTGAAAGCAATTGCGCTTCCCAACAATAAAGGTAAAAGTGTCACCGCATTCTTGAAAAAGAGTATCTTCTCTAGATTTCGTACACCTAGGGCGATTATCAGCGATGGAGGTTCCCATTTTTGTAATAAATTGTTCAAGGAGTTACTTAAGAAATATGGCGTCCCCCACAATGTAGCCACTCTTTACCATCCGCAGTCTAGTGGGCAAGTTGAAGTGTCCAACAGAAAGATCAAGCAGATTTTGGCGAAGACTGTGAATGCTAATAGAACTGATTGGTCAAGGAAACTTGATGATGCTCTATGGGCCTATCGCACCGCATTCAAGACTCCCATAGGTATGTCCCCCTACCAACTTGTATATGGGAAGTCTTGCCATTTGCCGATAGAGCTAAATCATAAGGCTATGTGGGCGCTAAAGAAGCTAAATTTGGATTGGGGCACCGCATCGAATCAAAGAATGAGTGACTTGAATGTGCTTGATGAGTTTTGCCTAAAAGCTTATGAAAGCTCAGCGTTGTACAAAGAGAAGATGAAGAAGTATCATGATCAAAGGATCGAAAAGCGTGAATTTGTCGTTGGTGATCTTGTGCTTTTATTCAACTCTAGGTTGGGTTTGTTTCCGAGCAAGCTCAAGTCCTAATGAACCGGACCATTCTTAGTCACGAAAGTGCTCCCACATGGAGCTGTGGAGCTTGACATCAGCGAGGGAACAAGGTTCAAGGTAAATGGCCAAAGGGTCAAGATCTATCTAGGAAATACGGAAAGTGTGCAAGAAGTTGTTGAGGCCTACTATCTTGATGAAGTCTGAGTAATCAAGAGGCCTGCGTCGTGCCCTGATGTTAAATCAAGTGCTGCTTGGAAAGCAACCCAAGATGTACAATCTAGCCTACAATAGATTTTTCTTTTCATTTTAGTAGTTTTCTATGTTTAGTTGCTTTTCTGTATTCCTTTAGATAGGTGCTTTATTTTTGTTTTAGTGTTGGCTAGATATAGCATAGGGTCCATGTCTAAAATGTGTCCAAAAAAATGTAAAAATAAAGGTCTAACGGTTGCTACATGTGCAGGGTTGAAAAGAAAAATCTACAGAAAAAGTCTATTGCAGTGGTCTATGGACCATCGATGGACCATGGTTCATTCCACGAACCGTGAATGGCGTCCGTAGAACCCAGGTAAGTTTTCTAAAATTTCTAAGTGTGAGAGTGACCTACGGATCCCATTTATGGATCGTAGGTCGACCCATGGACCGTAGACGGGGTCTCGTGGGTCCAAACCCTAGTTTTACCCGACCTGACCCGGTCCTCTCTTAAATAAAACCCCCACTCTTTAAACATTTTTCCCCATTACCAAAATTCGCCCCCAGCCGTGTTTAAACATTTCCCATCCCATAAATCCCTCCATATCACTTCCATATCCCATAAATCACATCCCTCACATTCCAAAATCACCTTTCTCTCTCCCAAAGTCTCTCATTCTCCATTTTCAGAAGTCTGGTGTCCGAGTTTGGTGCGAAAGGCGAGTTGAAAGTGTTGGAAGTCTAAAGTCATCACACAATCACCCATTTCCTTTGCTTGTAAGGTACCATGGCCCCGAAGAAGGGTCTGCAACAGGTTTGAGTTCACATGAGGGGCCGCCTCGTTTGATGAGGCTACTAGTGCGAGGTACGTTCCCATGCCACCAAACACCGACCCTGCCCCAGTTGCAAATAAATCAAATAGATGGTGCGTGAAAGGTCGATGACAAATCTATCAAGATGCCAAAATGTTAAATGAAAAAAAGAAGATGACCCGACTTATTACTGAGGAGCGCAGAGTCCTCACGGGGAGCTTACACACCGTACCCGACATCCATCGACTTTTTCAGTATCATAAATGCTAATAGATGGCTCGGAGCCCCAAGACTTATAGCAAGGAGATTGTGCGTGAGTTCTATGCCTCGTATACTGCCACACTCAGTGGTTCTATCGACAAGAGGTCCAAACCCACAGCCCAAGATCCTCTCACTTCCACTCTAGGTCGAGACTGTCCAGTGGACATATCAAAGAACACCATCAGCCGATTCCTCTACAATCCGGGCACTACCTGGGCACTAAACACTGCCGAATTTGACCACCGGTGGGATATTATGAGGAGCGGACCGTTCCAACGGAATGCAAAGAAAAGGGAGTGCAAACAGAATGAGCAAGCTAGGAGAGCTTCCATAGTAAATAAGGAGTTGCACCAACAGAAGGTTCGTGAGAGTGCTAAGGGTGTATCGAGTTTTGTGCCCGTTTCTGAGGAGGTTGTTGTTCTGATAATAGATGATGTTGGCACTACTGAAGGTGTTCCCCATATTGATCCAGCGGGCTCCAGGAAATCGGACCCACCTGCTTGTTGATAGTTCTTTGGCGCTATGCGCCACAGGTTAGCTTCACCTGATCCATCATTCTTTTTTTTTGTGCATTGGGGACAATTGCACCATATTTTTTTGGGGGTGGGGTAAATGGATTATTAGTGATAGGGTGAAGTCTGAGTAACCTAACTCATAGTCCTCTCTTGAGATTTTCTTGCCTGTGTTCCTTTTCCCTAAGAGACTGTTTAATTTTTGTTGAATCAGCATGTGTTAGGATTATATGTGTAGAAGCATGAGAAGGAATGAGCATGATGGCATGATCAAGAAGCATAAGAAGGAATGAGCATGATGGCATGATCAAGAAGCATAAGAAGGAATGAGCATGATAGCATGATCAAGAAGCATGAGAAGGAATGAACATGATGGCATGATCAAGAATGAAAAATGATACCTGTCCAAAATATTGTGACATGTGCTAAAAATCTGTAGGCTCGAATAAGTGGAATGTGTTGGCTCTTAATATGACATGATAATGAACCAACTTGACCACATGACTTAAGCTAAAACGTGAACTGGGTAACTGATAATATGATAATGTGACAATGTGCCAAGAGTGAGTGAGAAGAGTTGAACTGTTCAGACAGGGTTGTGCCAATGTAGAACTTTCCCAGTTAGTCCTGCTAAGATAATCCATGCTAGAGGCTAGGAAGTGATCATAGGTCCTTGTTCTAATAAGTTCACTTATTGCCTAAAAGAATCCAACCAAATGAAATAAATACTCCCGTTGATCCAGATACTTTGAGCCCGAAATAGAATATTTCTTTCAAAACCCCTAACTCACCTTCCCATAATCTATTATTTTGGCCCCGGTCCATCCTTGGACATGTGCACCTTGACTTAGGCCAAAAGCTTAAGTTGAGGGTGGCTAATGCAAAGGTGACCTCAATTTTGGCCCTGGTCCGACATCGGATATTGTGAACCTCAACTAATGGAAAATTCATAAATTGAGGGTGGCTATGAAAGAGGAAACCGAAAAAAATGGGTATGAAAAGAGTTTGGTGTTGAAAAAAGAGAAAAGGAAGAGTGAGAAGAGGATGTGACTTTGTGTCAAAGAAGCAAAAGAAGGCGAATAAAAGTGTTGAAATCTAAAGAAAAGAACAAAATGAAGAAAAAGTAGAAAGTGAAAAATAAAGGGCAACAAAGTCTAAAGTCACATCCATGGTTGGAAAGAATCAAGGGAAATAAGGTAAAAAGGTAGGATATCAAAAATAGGGCAAAACGAGGTAGAAAGCCTAATGTAATGTCAAGGAGGACAGAAAGTCACTAAAGAGTACCCAAATGTACCACACCTGACTCTGAGCCTACATTACAAGCCAAGAAAGTCCTATAGTGATCGTAGAAACTAGTTTGGAGAGTTTAAGCAGTGAAAATAAGGGCAAGCCTATGGTATTGAGCACTAACTGTACTTGAAGTTACTTCTGAGCGTGAGTGTTGAATGAATCCTCGTCCTTAAAATCATATTCATTGTGTGAAAAAAGGATTTCGTTTGAAGTAACGGCACTAGTGGCATTATCGTAAAGTTGGTACCTTGGTGATAGTGAAATAGTGTATGTTGTGAGTCGATTGGTCGATCTTTGTCATCTCTTGATCCGCATGAGTTAGCTTGTTGCACCTGAGAGAAAAGATTTGCCCTAAAAAAGAGAGAGTCGGGGTAGAAAGCCATGTGATTGCTTGTGCTTGAATACTTGCTTCTATACAAATGTCGTTTAGAGTCTTAGTGCGTCGCTTGAGGACAAATAATGAATTTAAGTTGAGGGTGTTGATGTACCGTGGGTTTACGGTATTTTAAATACACTTCACTTAAGAGTTGTGTATGCCTAGGGCCATTTTGTATTGTTATTAATGTGTTTTGATCATGTTTGTATGAAATAAGTTCAGACGTGGAAGTTGAGCGACACAACTAAGAAAAGTGTAGAAAAGGGCATCTACGGACATGACCTACGGACTGTAGGTCCAGTCACGCCCTGTAGGTCCAGTCACGCCCTGTAGGTCCAGTCACGCCCTGTAGATGGTAGACGTAGATGGGAAGGCAAGGCTTGGAGGAAACTTAGGGAATTCTTGACCAAATGTGGAATCACGGTTGCAAATGACGGACCGTAGGTCGACCTACGGGCCGTCATGATGTTCCGTCAAATGGTTCAGAGAAGGTGTTCCAGTACCTAATTTTGAAGAAACTAAGTATGAGATCACAGAGGAGATTCACGGACCGTGGATTGATTCATGGTCTGTCCTGCTGAACCATCAAATGCGACTGAAAGATGCCAATTTTTTAAGTTGAAATTTTGCCTAAGTCCTGCATCACGGAAGGGACCTACGGACAATTCACGGTCCGTAGGTCGGTCTCGTCAATGACAACCGCGTCCGAAACTTTATTTCCTTGTTTCATTTCCTTTTTAATTAGGACTTGTTTTTCTATAAATAGGGGATGTAAACCTTATTTTTGGGGGTTAGACCTTATTACTTTTGTTCTAGTTTTTGGCTTTGGAGATTAATTTGCAACTTTAGCAATTCTTGATTTCGGAAGTACGTTTTGAAAATTTTTGCTTTGAAATTCAAGTTGAGATTCTGGGTTTCTTATATTCATTACGTAAGTTCATGATTTCTTAATCTAAAAATATGAATTGTGTTCTTGCTAATATGGGTAACTAAATCTACAACTAGGGTTGTGGGAACCATGAACGATTAACAACGTATGAATAGTAACTAAGTAATTCTTGATTAGTGTTGTTGCATGCATTGATAATTCTTTCGTTTAGAAGTCTGTTTATTGGTGGCCAACGTTAAAACTCGCCTTGTTGCTACTTGCCGGACCAAGGAGGCAGTTAATAAGAAAAGAATTATCAACATAGATTTATTGTGATACTATCTAATAGTCTAATGTCAATTGGTACGAGGGTGAAAACTAAGTCATACATTGATGTGATGTCTAATATGAGGTAAAAGTAAGGGTTAGTAAATTATTCACACGTAGCCGGACCAAGGTGCAGGGTGAAATTCTCTAGTTGCCGGACCAAGGAATTAGAGATACCTAACTTACCACTTTGCATACGATACACTAGGAAAGGATTGCTATTACTAGGATTACTGTGTTATGAGCTTGTGGGAAACACATATACTCTAGTTACTCTCTCTCATTGATTAAAACAAAGTTGAAATCCTTCTCACTTGTTACTTGACAAAGAACAATTATTTGTTTCACAAACCCACCCCCCCCCCACCCCTTTTTACTTCCTGTCTCGGAAATAATCTGGCTAAACAAATATAATAGTGAGTTAAGTTTAAGTCTAAACCATATTCCTCGTGGGATCGACCTCAACCTACAAGTTGGGTTCTTTACTTGATAACGATCGCTTATATTTCTTTAGGGAGGTGTAATTTGAGCGTATCACGCCCAAATCCCACTTTGGCGGCTTGCACGGAGACAAAATGTTACCTGTTTACGCTAAGATCATTTCCGGGAGTTCTACTCACCCAAATTCAATTCCATAAAGTCGTACAGGTTCCTTATCGTCTTAGCTATCCATTCATGCAATAAATTCATAATTAGATCTCTAATTCCTTACTATATTTCCCTAGACCTGACTGACTCAGATTTCGTCCACATCTGGACTAGGCTAGGAATTCCAAGTTACTACCAAAGAGTTTTCTGGCCCCAATTCTTTTTCCGTTGGCTTTTCTATAACGACGGAACCCGGTCGTTACAATAGATATCAATTTACCCATCACTCGTCCCCGAGTGATCAACTAGGGAAGACTGGGTAAAGTAAGGGTAGAGTAGTACTTGAAACGCTGAACAACAAGGGATACTTGTCTCGCATGTCCTTAGCTTTTAAACATTGGGATCAAGAATTTCAACCGGTTCTTCTTCATACAGAAGGACTTGTTTAACAAAACGAAGTCTGACTTTATGATATAATCTCTGTCCCAAACTAATCAATTGAATACCTACACATCCTTTCATACAATGCCTCAACGAAGTCATCACAACACTTGAGTGATAATTATTGTTATATGTCCACTTAACTAACAACAAAGCTATTCTCAATAATCACCAAAGTTGATCGTACACATGTCTGCAACATATTATCAAGGACTTCCACACAAACCTCAGGATGAATCTTTTCTCACATAACCATGATAAAATTCTAACTCAATACTCGCTACAATTAGAGGTGGACTTTAACCAACTAACACACCCTCATAATACTCAAACAATCATATTCCTTATCGACTTCTCTATCTCACAACATAAATTTCCATAAGTTTAAGTTACACGTTTTCAGGTACAAAGGATGGCTTTGTGTTACTCGCTTTTTTTTAAGAAATGAAATCTCTGTACCTGGTTCCAAAATGTAAGCATTGCATAACCGAAAAATGGTGGTAAGAAAACATATACGAAAAATGGCAACACGGAGATAAGAAGCTTGCCAATTGCTCAAGAACATCTAAAGACAGATTTTTGGATAGTGAAGGGTCTCTTGACTTATCTTCAACCTACTGTCACCTGAAATTTGGATATTTTGGCCAATATTTTTGACCATTCTGCGGCAGAAGTGAAGACAACTCCTACAACAGTTGTTCATAATTTACTCATTCAGGTATCATACTATAATCTGCCTCCATTGCTTGTTTACGTGACCCTTATAGAGTGATAGTCAACCAATCTTTAGAAAAATTGCAAGGACACTGCTAGGCCTCTAAAAGTCTCGCAAATCTTTCAATTCTTAAATTGAAAAGTAAAATAATTTACTACCAAAAAAAGAACAGTGAAAACAGAGACTACAACAAAAAATCATTATAAAATAGAGGGAAAGTTGCAGAATATGGACAAAAACAGAGCATAACAGAGTAAGCAATACAAAGCAGAGAAAAAAATTGCAAAACTGGAAGAAAAATCAGAGAAGATTATATTGCAAAACAGAAAAAGGAATTGATAGAGAGAAACGTCTAACAGAAGGTAGCAAATAGGAAGTGAAAATTTGAACAAGGAGTGTCCTCACAGATTGAACCTAAAAGGATTTCAAATGTTCTTTAGTTCCGTTTTCCTGCTTCACTCATCACTTTCAGAGTCCGTCGAAATTCTCGAAACCCCACAGGAAGTGCTCCAACTCGCCATCTCAAAATGGTAATACCCTACTTCTTCTCTCAATTATTTGATTACAATATTTATAATCTATAGAGTGTTGAATAAACTTTGTATGTCTCTGTTATGTTTTTTTCCTTTTCTAGACTAATAAGTGATGTATAGCTTTAGTTGTGTATCACCGTTGAGCCTTAACAATTTTCTTCTAATCAAATACTTGTTGGTTTATATTTAAAGTTTACATACAATTTCTAGCTAAGTGCTTCTAGCATTATGTCGATAAACTTCACATGTTTATCTTGGTTAGATTAGTGATTATCTAAAAAAATTCATTTATCACGTTTTAAAATCTTAGGTGTTGTTCTTATTTGAGCTATAAGGTAAAATGTTTGGGCTTCCTTCCTATCTCGCCTAAATTTAAACTTCTTCAATACTTGCCCTGTTGAGAACTTGATAATGAATAATGATATAAGTCCTAAAAGTATCCTTATATGATTTTACTTTTCTCCAAGATCAGTTCGGTTTGATCAAAATTGGGTTTACTGTCAAAATATGACTTCTCTGTTTGCTATCACTTCTTATGCTAGGTTCATGATGCCTTAATCCCTTATTTTTCCTGAAGTTACTGTATGTCAGCCTAAATAACCAATGTATCAATTAGTTCTTTGTATTTAAAGATTAAAAAGAAAAGAAATGAAATGGTTTCCTTAGGTATAACTTTAACACCAAGAGGGTAATCCTGAAACATGAGGAAATGCAATATTTGTTGCACAAACTCCTACTCCTAAGTAAGCTAATTCAACATCCTGAAAATGTACAGATAACTACAAACTCAACTAAAACGACACAAACATACACTAGGTCACAAGCATTACTGTTAAATTAAAAGAATATCACAAGATTTCCCAATGCAACAAGCAGAATTCCCCAACTTCATAAAAAAACCCTACCAGAATCTCTACAACGAACTAAATTTTACACAAGAATCAAAACAAATAAAATAAACCTAGAAGAAAGAAACTTTTCAGGAACATACTTATTCACGTACCAAAAACCTCAGAAGAACTCCAACGTCTCTCACATAGCGATTTTGATCACTGGGAAAAACGATTTTGGTCTCCAATGCCTCTCCAATAGTGTCGATGGTCTCTCACATACAGAGATGGTGAGGACAAAAACGATTTGGTTGAAGAAATCGTTGAAGAAGATGTCTCTCACGTCGATTTTGGTTGAAGAAGGCAAAAAAAGATGAAAAATGGCCTCTCACGTTGATTCCAAAACAAAAAGATGGTCTCTGCTATTTTGGTAAAAAGTTCACATAGGGTCTGTTTGGAAAGCCATCAGTTAATTGGAATTGGTGTAATTACTAGGATAGTAATTATCAGCCTAGCAATTACACAGTCTAGTAATTACACTGACCTGTTTGGTTGCCACAGTGTAATTACACTGTAATTACACATGTCATGTTTGAATGTCACAGTGTAATTACACATGTTCTGTTTGGATGAATAATTGCAATTATAAAATTATAATAAATTTTAAAAATAAAAATTAATCATTTAAAATTTATACTAGACAAATAAGAAATTTTATAAATGACATTAAATTAAATATTTAAGATATATATTCTTTTTTGAAAATATATTAATTAATAAACATATTTACTGTAACTAATATTATGAAAAATAATTGATTTATATTTTTTCAAATTAATATATTTCAATTGAATTGATCGTAACAACTAAAAGTATGAAGTTTCTACGAACATTGTGAAATGCATGTTTGATAAAAAGAATAGTAATATATAAATAAAATATCATAAATTATTAAATGTTTGACAAAAATATAATTTATCAAGTCTAATTAAAAAATGACGTGCAATGTAAATTCAATATTACTAAAACAAATGAAACAGAAAATACAACATAAGTAATAAATTCAAAACAAAAAATTTAACATAATACTCTTATAACAAATTTCAACATAGCAATAAATATGATTTATTTTTATTTCTTCATAATAAAGAAAACGTAAGTCTATAACCTTACTTAACAATAAATTCTATTTTAATTTAAAAATTAGAATACTAATAAAATTATGCTAATGAGAAAATAAACATGGCATAAAGAAATAGATAATACAAGAAAATTACATAGAATCACGTAAAGTAAGGTTGAGAACAAGAATAAAATGAAATATAATAATAAAAAATAAAAAATAGACTTTTACAAATTTTTAGAATAATAAAAATAAAAATAAAAATAAATTAAAATAATAGAAGTAAAAAAAATAAAAATAGAAATTAAAAAAAAATGAAAAAGTAATCAGGTGGTAATTACACAATGTAATTACCAGCAATTCACAGTCTCTGCCTGTGAATTGTAGAGTATAATTACCCCCTACCAATTACACCAATTACCTGCTGACCAAGTAATTACATGTCCTTCCAAACAGGACAAGACAGTGTAATTACACCAAATCCAATTATTATGGTGTCCTTCCAAACAGGCCCATATAACAAAATATATATTTTTAGATTTATTAAAACTATAAAAACGTAGCAACGACTTTAGTGACGAAAATATATCTTTGTTATTAAATATATTGTTGCTAACGACGATTTATTTTGTTTCTAAGTCTTTAAATATATTTTTTAAGTTTAACGACAAAAATATCGTCTCTACATCCATCGCTAGGTTTCGACAAAAAATTTCCTCTATTCTAAATCACTATTTTTGTAGGTAAAATAAAGGCACCAATTTTTAGCGTCCAAATATAGCAACAATTTTAATTTTCGTCACTAATCTGTCATTATGGTTAATACTTATATTATTTTTACTTATTTAGCAACGTATGCGTTTCGTCGCTAATTTGTCGTTAGGCAGCGACAAAAATGTGATTGTCGCTAGATATCCGTCGCTAAACAATGTTTTTTTTGTAGTGATACTAGGCCTTACATGCATTCTTCTAGGCAGAAGGATTTTATAAAAGACTTGGTACAAGAGATGCTTGATCAAGGCATCAACCCAGTTGTAGCCCTTATGCCTCACATGCAGTTCTAGTTGGGAAGAAGGATGGTTCGTGAAGGCTATGTGTAGACTATAGGGCTCTGAACAAGCTGACTATCAAAGATAAATTCCCAATTCCCATCTTTGAAGAGTTACTTGATGAGTTGGGAAGTTCCCAAATCTTCACTAAGCTTGATTTGAGATTAGGCTATCATCAAATAAGGATGGCAAGGGAGGATGTTCATAAAACTGCATTTAGGACTCATTTTGGCCACTATGACTACCTGGTAATGCCATTTGGTCTCACTAATGCACCCTCAAGTTTTCAAGGGCTGATGAATCATGTTTTCATGGAACACCTCGATGGGGAATACCCAAATGCGAAAGTTCATTTTGGTTTTCGATGATGTTACGCCCGAGGTTACCCCTTTGACGTAACACGAGACCTAGGATCACCAATGACCCCAAGCTAACTATGTTGCAATGCAACAATAGATGGACATCATAGGCAAAATGCGTAATCATAAGGCATATCATAAGCATACTAAAAAACTAAATAAAGAGATACTATGGGGAAGCTAAAACATGAGATAACTAAAAGATGGGGAATACCCAATACTGATCTGAATATATAAATAGAAACTTCTAAGAGTTTAGTGGTACTGAACCATCACTCAAAAGCTAAAGCTGAATCAAATAATATGTCTGATTAAAAATACTATAACAACTAAATCACAACCAATATCTAAGGTTTTAGAAACCCTAGGTCTAAGCAAGATATAGCGAATTAAGAATCTGACTAAATTTTAGGGACCTAGTGGATGAAAGGAACCCACTAGTGAAATCCCACATACCTGGTAACGAAATCTACGGAGAAATCCTTCAATTTCGGGGGTGGAACTGAGGAAAAATTGTTGTGTGTACTTGAGAAAGCTATCACCTTTTTTCTCTTCTTTTGTATTAAGTTTGATGATTTTTTAGTGATTGAATCACTTAGGGGAAGATTTGACTAAGTTACTAGGCTTAAACTGATCAAAATGACGTAGTTTAAGTTTTCAACACATAACACATAGGGGAAAGGACCAAAATGACCCTGACTTAATTCTGACGAAGGCCACCCACGGAGGGTCCTACGGTCCATGGGTTGACCTTCCAACTGCTTCGTAGGGGTCGTCGGTCAAGTCTCGCCCGACAAGGCTTCCTAAAACGAGCATAACATTTTACTCAGAGATGAGATTTTAGCAAACTCAGTGGCGTTGAAAAGAGAATGCAATTATCTTTCATTTGATGGGTCATGGGCCACCGAATTTCTTTTTGTGCTAAGAGCTATGACCATTTAAACTTGACCCATCAACAATTTCCCTCTAACTGGCTACTGACCCTCTCATACGGTCAGACCTACGGTCCAACCACGAACCATATTGGTCGACCACGGGTGGGATCAGAGACAATAAAGATTTGGCCCTTAATGACGAAACCCCACCTACGGTATGTGGTCCTACCTACGGTCCGTGGGTGGTTCCGTTGGTACTGGCACCAACTTCTTTTAAAACTAGGATTTTCTTCATTTTGAGATCTGAGGTGTTACATTATCTCCCCATTGGGAACATTCGTCTTCAAATGAAGTCTTAACAAGTTGAGTATGGAAGGAAAAAGCTGCAATCCCTACCACTAAGTTCTAGAAATTGATTTAACCGAACTAAGTTCCAAAACATGCAAATATGCTGAAATCCAAGTATGTCTGAAGGAACAAGGTACTAAGACTAAATTTACGCAAGAGTAAACTGAGAAACTGGAGACGAACTATTAGCTCAAGCTGAAACGAAATCGAAAGGAAAGAGGTGAGGATACTTAGCCTTCATGGTTGCTTCTGCTCTCCAAGTAGCTCCCTCTCTGGCATCGACTCCTCCAAGTTTGTCAAATCTCATCACCCTTCATAGGTGATACTTTCAGGAAAACCCAATCATCTGTCTCAAACTCTAAGTTCCTTCTCCTTACATATGCATAAGACTTCTGTCTTAAGTCTATCTCTGATGAGCTGAACTTTTCCCATAGCATCATGTACTGAATCTGGCCTAATCAAGTATGTTTGACCTACTCATCCCCTTAGGAACACATAAGTGACCATCTCTTCCTTGGGAGAAAACCTCTAGTTTTTGCTGATGAACTACCCTTCCAACTGAAGTAGTATAGGATCACTATCTTATTTTTCCTTAACCTCCGCTACTAATGAAGATTCAGATCTATTCTGAACTATCATACCACCATTTGACATGTCCGTAAGACCAACTCCTAAGCGAGCAAGCCGATGAACATCTTTTGCTAATTCCTTCCCTATTTCCTCAACACGTGCTACACTACCCTTTAGAGATCCTCTTTCTGGCATTAAGGTAAGAGATAAATCGACCTATATGCACTTTGAGCTACTACTCTTCCATTCTAAGACTCGGCTCGTTTGGAAACTTAAACCGAACGATCCTAGTTCTACAATCGATCGAGGCATAATCGGGAATGTAACCAATCCATACCTAGAATGATATCTAAATCTACCATTTCTAACTCTACAAGATCTGCTAAGGTGAATTTCTAAGAGATCGTGATAGGTAAATTTCTCGTATACCCGTCTAGCTATAACCAAGTTACCAATTGGAGTAGAGACTGAGAAGGGTTCTGAAAGAATTTCTATATTGACACCTAAGAATACTATAAAGGGAGTTACAAAAAAAAGAGTAGACTGTGGATCTAACAATGCATAAACATCTAAATAAAAGGCTCGGAACGTACCAAAGACCACATCAGAGAATCTTTCTGTTCCTAGTGAGCATGGAGAGTATATAACCTATTATGGCACCGACCGCCACCTATACAGATGAAGCACTCTGCTTGTTTGGGCGACCGCGAATGCTTGGGAATTGTAGATTGAGCCCTATTAATATTACCTTTTTGCCCCTACTTGGCAGAAGGACAATCCTTCAACCTATGGTCGGACTGACCACACTCAAGGCATCCTTCATTGCCTACAAGACACTCGCCTGGATGGTTCTTACCACACTTTGGACAAGTTGGGTAGGTCCTATTTCCTGAAACACTCCCCCAAGACTTAGAGCCTGGTGTCTTACTATTCTGATCTTGTTGAAGGTGTGAGTGATTTCCACCACCCGATTTCTGCTGAGAGTACTCATAGTTCCCTGTTCTAACTCTTTTGTTGTCCTTAGCTATTTCCTTAAGCTTATCTCTCTCAACCTACAACGCATGAGTCATGAACCTATATATATTCATATCCTCTAACAAGATAGCATTTCTTTACACTGTCTTCACTAAGTCGGATACTCCAGATAGAAATTTACTCATTTGTGCCCTTGGATCGGCAACCATATATGGAGCATACCTAGAGAGTTGGGTGAACTTAAGCCCGTACTCTTGGATCGCCAGTTATTCGCTAAGTTCAGCAAATATGAATTTTGGTTACAATTAGTCGCTTTCCTTGGTCATGTGGTATCTAGTGAAGGGATACGAGTGGATTCTCAGAAAATTGAGGCAGTACAGCATTGGCCCAAACCCACCTCCCCAACTGATATAAGAAGTTTCTTGGGTTTGGCCAGTTATTATAGGAGATTTGTTGAAGGATTTTCATCCATAACTTCCCCATTGACCAAGTTGACTCAATAGAAGGTCAAATTTCAGTGGTCAGCTGAGTGTGAGAAAAACTTCTCACAACTGAAGACTAGGTTGACTACAACTCTTATCTTGACACTATCATTTGGTTCAGACGGCTATGTGATTTATTGTGATGCATCCAGGGTCGGCCTAGGTTGTGTGTTGATATAGCGAGTTAAGGTTATAATGTATGCTTCTAGATAGCTTAAGGTCCATGAGAAGAATTACTCGACTCATGACTTCGAGCTTGCAGTCGTAGTATTTTCGTTAAAGATTTGGAGACACTACTTGTGTGGTGTTCACAGATCGTAAAAGCCTCCAATATGTGTTCACCCAGAAAGAATTAAATCTTTGTCAGAGGAGATGACTTGAATTCCACAAAGACTATGACATGAATGTGCTTTACCATCCGGGAAAGGCCAATGTAGTGGTTGATGCTCTGAACAGACTGTATATGGGTAGTGTAGCACATGTTGAGGAAGAAAAGAAAGAGTTAGCCAAAGATGTTCACCGGCTTGCTCGCTTAAAAGTTTGCCTTAAGGACACATAAGATGGTGGTGTGATAGTTCAGAATGGATCAAAATCTTCATTGGTAGCGGAGGTTAAGGAAAAACAGGATAGCGATCCTATACTACTTTAGTTGAAAGGTGCAGTTCATCAGCAGAAAGTTGAGGTTTTCTCCTAGGGGGAGATGGTGTACTTCGTTACCAGGGTCACTTAAGTGTTCCAAATGTAGGTGAGTTGAGGCAGCAGATCCTTACAGAAGCCCATAACTCTAGGTATTATATTCATTCAGGTACCACTAAGATGTACCGTGATATGCGGGAAGTCTATTGGTGGAACGACATGAAGAGGGACACCGCATATTTTGTGGCTAAGTGTCCCAACTGTCAAAAGGTTAAGGTAGAACATCAGAAATCGGGAGGTGTGACTAAGTCTGGGCACCGGACCGGGATGTACCGATACCGGTCTAGTAGTCTACGGGACAGAACGGGACACCATGAATCGGTACTCAAGACGGGACGGAACCGAATATTTATTTCGATAATCCCGGCCCTGTTGATCCCTGTAAATTCCGTTTCTGGTTTGATTCGGTCCTGTAATCCGGTTAATTATTTTTTATTAACTAATTTATATTTTATAATATATATATATATATATATATATATAAATAAATAAAAGGCTGAAAATCCTTTGAGTTTTGACCTTTCATCCTTTACTCCTTTGAAAGGAGTCCTTTTCCACTGCCCCAAGCGGACAGGTGGCAGCTTTTTCTGAAAAGATACCTGCTGCCTACCGACCTGTCCCCTTCCCACTGCCCCAAGTCCCTTTCCCTCCCAACGGCTCCATTTCAACGTCTCCATTCTCCAACTCTCCATTTCAACGACAATATTTTCCAACACATAATTACAATTACAAATTACAATTTCTAAAAACTATATATACTCCCTCTCTTTATATTTTTACAGTAACAATTAACAATTATTAATTTCTCTCAATTCTAAATCTTTCATTCTTTCTCAAAGTTTCAAGTTTCAAGTTCCAAATTTCAATCATATTATTTTGTAATTGTGAAGATTTGAATAATCATTTGGTGAATTTTGGAGGAGGAATCATGTTCAAACTTCAAGTTTCGATATTAATTTTTCAATTTTCGGTTATAATCGTTTGTTCTTTACACAAACGTTTGGTAACTTCGTTCCACTCTCTAATCTTATATCTATTTTTTGTATTTATTATTTGTAAGTTTTTCTTATTATTTTATTTGTTCTTGTTAAATTTCTTATTTTATAATTTATAATTTTATATCATGAAGTCTTCTAAAAAAAATGGTAAAGGTAAAATAGGTGTTGCCAAAAAAGTAAAAAATATGTGTATAAGAACTAATAAAGGTTCTAGTTCTTCTAAATCTAAAGTTCCTCTTGTTAGAATAAATACGGATGAATTTACGCATGTGAATGAAACTAGTTTTTTTCCGTCTCGGTCCTATAGAATTTAATTCGGATAGTCCTATAGTTCCCCATGAGCTTTATGAAAGACATTATGGTAATTATCAAGAAAATGAAGAAGTAGAAATTGATGAAGATGAAGAAGTAGATTTAGATGATACATCGACTAGTCCCGACCCCAATAGTACTGAAGTTCCACCTTAGGAGGACAATCCTCCAATTGGAACTAATCGTCCTCTTATTATTCCAACTAGGGGTAAGACCAAGGTAGAACGTACTAGAAAATCACATGTGTGGAAATTTTGTTATTTGAATGATGAAAAAACTTTTAGTATATGTAAAATTTGTAAAAAACAATTTAAATATATATCTGGTGGGAGTGGAGGTTCAACGGGGGGATTAAAATGGTTCTAAAACATAAGAAAGAGTGGTTTGCATATTTATCTTCTCTTGGTGTTAATGAAGATTCTAGCGTTGGAGCATCGGTTAGAGGGTCAAATATGGTTCAAGGTGAATTAAATACTTTGAACCCAAGTGGTCCTCTTACACATCGAACCTATAATAAGGATCATAATCGTGAAAATTTTGCTAAAATGGTTGTTGTTTGTGCTTTACCTTTTAGTTTTGGAGAACATCCGGATTTTATTGCATATATTCGTGATACATATAATCCTAGTTTTACTGGTTTATCAAGAGGCATGGTAAAAAGAGATATTATTGAATTTCAAGAAAAACATTGTCAAATTTTGCGTGCCTATTTTGAAATAATGGATTGTAAAGTTGTTGTTACCACTGATATGGGTTGTAGTCCTAATGGTAATGATTATTTAATTGTTACTGCGCATTGGATTGATTATAATTGGAATTTACAAAAAAGAATTATCGGTTATAAAATTTGTCAACAGAAAAAAACTGGGATGTATATTGCTACTACTGTGTTGGATATTTTAGATTTTTTCGGTCTTTGTGATAAAGTCATTAGTGTTACTTTAGATAATGCTTCTGCTAATTTAAATGCTATTAATATGCTAGAACCTAGACTTTGTCCTATTAGTAAATATGTTTTTCATGTTAGATGTGTTGCGCATATATTAAATTTGGTTGTTAGTGATGGTGTGAAATTATTTGAAAATAGTTGTGAAAAAAAATTGATAATGCTTGTTTTTTTATTTTTAATATGCATAGTAGTAGTAGAATTAATCGATTTAAAGAGCTTTGTAATGTATATCAACTTCCATTTAGAAAAGTTCCAAAGCAAGTAAAAACTAGATGGAATTCCTTTTATGATAATGCTTGAAGTTGCTTATGCATATAGAGAACCTATTACTATGCAATTTAATTCTCATAATGCTTATTCTGATTCAAAACTTAATGATAGTGATTAGGAAGAAGTAAATGAACTTAGAATATTTTTGAAATCATTTTATGATGCTACTAAAAAATTTTCTGGAATGTATTATCCTACTATTTCTGAAATTTTAATACATATATGTGAGATTTCATCTCTCTTTGCTGAATATAAAACAAATGAATTATTTGCAAATGCTATTGAAGCTATGATTTCAAAATTTAAGAAATATATTTTTCCTATCCCTCAAATTTATTTAACTGCAATTCTTTTCAACCCTGAATATAAAGAATACGGTGCAAAATCTTTAGTTAAATGCATTTATCAAAATTTAGATATTCAACCAGATGAAGAACCTGATTTGGAAACATGTCAAAATAGTATAAAATTACTTGCTAAAGAAATGTATGATAAATATTGTTCCTTAGGCAATGTTGAAAATCTTCAAATGTCTATGCCTCAAGTAGGTGCCCATGGTAGAATGAAACATAAACTTGGTCTTGATTCTTCTAATAAATGTGAATTTCTTAAATATCTTGAACAGGGTTCAGATAATATTACAAACGAGGAAGGTATACCACAACTTCTGAACTGGTGGAGGGCTCGTGGAACTCAATTTCCAAAATTTAGTAGGATGGTGAAGGACGTGCTTGCAATTCAAGGATCATCAGTATCTTCGAAGGCCGCTTTCAGCGCGGCAAGATTTCAAATTGGAGACCACAGATATTCGTTAGCAGAAGACAGTTTGGAGATGTCAGTGTTGTTTAGAGATTGGATAAATGCTGAGCGGAGAAATCTAGGACTTCCAAAGTTAAGTAGTCACTATGAACTTTCCATAGATTTAGCCATTGGATATGGTAGTGACGACGGCATGGAACTTCAAGATCGTCAACGAGCTTTACCAAGACCAAGACCAGTAGTTGATAACGGTCAATCTATAACTGAGTTAGAGAATGGCTTTGTAGGACTACCACTATTAGTATTACATTCGAGGCTTAGTTGAAACAGAACCCTTCCTAGAAGGTGGCTGCGTAAATTAGGCACTCTACTAATGATTGTAAATTGTAATACAAATTTGAATAAATTGGATTGATATCTTTTTTAATTTGTGTCATTGTTATATACTTTTTTTTATTTAATTTTTAAAATTACAAACTTAAGTTATTTAAATTACAAGTTAATAAGTATAACTTATAACATATTAATATGTAATAACTTATAAACTTCAAAAGATTCAAATTCAAATCTTGAAAACTTAGGCTCAAATTTATTCTTTAAAAAAAACTTTATTAAACGTAAGTCTTAACTTACAAACTTAATAAGTAATAGTTAAAAACAATATCTTTAAAATAAACTTTAGTAAAAATTACATTATAAATTTCAAAACTATTAAAATTTAAACTTAAAAAATAAAAAAGCATTCATATTTCCGTGTAAGTTGAAATTCAAAATAACTAAAAAAAAATATTATTTTTTGAAATATGTGTCGTCCCGTCCCGTTTCGGTTCTGGTCCGGTACCATCCCGGTATATAGTGGGACGGGACGAGACCGAATATTCATCCCGATAATCCCGGTTAGGTTCATCCCGGTACCGGTCAACCAGTCCCGTTCCGGTCCGGTACTGGTTCATTTTGATCCGGTGGTTCCGGTCCGATCTGGTGCCCAGCCTTAGGTGCGACTCAGGAGATTAGCAATCCTACATGGAAGTGGGAAGTGATAAACATGGACTTCATTACGGGTTTACCTCGAACTCGCAGATAGCATGACTCCATTTGGGTGATAGTGGACGAGTCACTAAGTCACTCACTTCTTGGCAAATCAAGACTACGATTCAATGTAGGACTACGCAAAACTCTATATCAATGAGATTGTCGGGTTGCATGGAGTTCCCTTGTCTATCATCTCGTATAGAGTTCCTCATTATACATCCCATTTTTGGAAGTCATTTCAGAAAGGTCTTGGTACTCATGACTTCTTATCAGGCGGATTGGAAAATAATTATACTTAACAGTTCGACCTATCAAATATTGTCTTTTAAATATACTACTCCCTCCGTCCCATTTTATGTGGCAACATTTGACCGGGCACGGAGTTTAAGAAATAAATGAAGACTTTGAAATGTTTACCAAATTGCCCTTTAAAAAGTAGTCTCACTTTTCTCTCTCCTCATAAATGTATTGGAGTATTATTTTAAGATTAAGTGGGACCAACAAGGGTAAAAAGGAATTGTACCTTTAAATACTTTCCATATAAGTGTGACATTTTTTTGGGAAATGTTGCCACATAAAATGGGACGGAGGGAGTAATTTGCTAGCCAACTAATAAAACATCCGTTAATTTGGTATCAGGATAATAACTATCATACAATTATCGGACAGTGTACTAGCTAAATCTAAAAGAGTTTTTCACTGCCTAACATAGACCGGAGTAAATCGAAATTATATTTGGCCCCTTAATTTCACTGAAATGAAAATGATCACTTTTGTCATTCAATCACAAATTGGTTATAGCATCGATTAATATCTTAAATACTACTACTTTACTATACTTTTTCTTTAATTAAAATCACAAACAAGAACTTAATAAACATGTCATTGATTTATTTAATTTATGTCTCTTTTTCTATTAAATATTTCATGCGATCTCTTATCCAACTATAACCAATCAAATCTCTACGCTACACTAACAAGAAAAAAAATTAGAATTAACGGTAAGTTTGGGTAAAGATATTGAATGATTGAATGGGGTTTACCTAATTTTATAATAGACACTTAATAAATGTAGGGAAAAAAAGATATATACGCTAAATTTTTTTACGAATTAACGGTTTATCTAATAGGAGAATTAAGAGCAAGGTAAAAACAAAAAAAAACTGTTGAGAGTGGGATATGAACCCACGCCCTTTCGGACCAAAACCTTAATCTGTCGTCTTAGACCAACTTGACCATCTCAACATACATGCTAATTATAGCAAGATAACATTAAAATTAGAAATAGAAATGGGGCGGAGTGGGGGCGGGGGAGGGGGTGCGGATGCAGGACAAAACCGCATAAACCTGCAAATACTTCAACCCGTCCTGGCCCACATAAACCCAACCCGCGTAATTTGCTACTTCTTATTGAAAAAAATTTGCTAAATATTATCCATGTGTATCTGAATCCTTGATTTCCAATAAAATTATTTTCCCTACTTTCTTCATAACAATTGTTTCACAGTATAAATTAAATTTTCAGATATTGATAAATCCTAATATCAAAATTTTGTTTTCTCACATTAAAATATTATGATGAAGTTGGCATCTGTTTAAGTACTTCTCATTTATTTGATGTTATTATGGAGCCCCTGTATAGCCTCTATATAGGTACTTTATATAATTAAATAAATACAAAATTTTGTATAGGATCATAATTAAATAAATACAAAGCTCATGTTTTAAATTTTTTTATAATTAAACAATGATATTTAGGAATAAAAGACAACCCAAAAGATTGCATAAGCATCATATTCAAAGGATTGAATACAAAATTCATAATGTAATTAAACATAGTTTTAGCCCTGTCCGGTCCCGCCCTGCCCTATTGTCATCCCTAATTATAATATCGCAAACATCTAATTGTATTTTATCACTGATGTAACATGTTAATTTACCTCAATTCGTGTTGTATGCATATTAGAAACATTTTTCTATAACTTTACAAAAATTATCGAGATTATGAAAATAAAAAGGAATGGCTTCTCACGTCAATTCGTTTCATTTGGTAGAGTGCACTAGAATAAATAATGTATGCATTATTTTTGTGTATTATTAGTATCTTGTTAGGTAAACTTTTTTAATATGTGCATAATTAACGCAACACTCTATTTGGTATTAAGACACCTATAACTAATACATGAAAATTCATGGTGTTAGTAATGCAAATGGTTTCAATGCATGCATTTACATGACTAAAGACACAATTGTACTCAAAAAAAAATTCACATTATTTTCACTATATTTGTGAAGGATGTTTTTGTAAGTAAATATATTTTCTAGAAACATGCAATATATGTCAATTTTAATACATCAAATCAAGCACTGCATAAGAAACAGTCTTTACATAATTAATACAAAGGCCAAATGGTTTGGTGGATCCCTGTACTTGTATAAGATTGTATTATGGACCCTTCCACCTATCCCTTTGTCATCTGGACCCTTGAACTCATCCAAACCCAACATTTTAAACACTTTTTTTGGTTGTGGTATGGTGCGTGTTGCACAAACACGTACACGTTGGCCAAAAAGAAAAAAAAAATCCACGTATGATATTATATTCCACGTGGCATATGACTCAAACTAAGAATAGTCCAACCCCGGTGAAATTTTCCAAACCTTCAACTGTTGCACTTCTCCTCTTCTCCTCTCCGCGATTTCTCCACTAACACGTACACATTCGTCTGTGATTTTCCAGACCTTTGCTCGCCTGAAGCTCAATTTCACTCTGATTTTCGTTGTAAGTTCTTGCCTTTTGCGTTAGTTTTGATTTTCTTCATTTTCTCGTGCGTATCTGTTTGATTTTAGGGTGGATTGTCATTCAATTTTCTGAAATTTCTTGGGGATTCTACTTTGGTTTGGGTGTAATGTTCGTGTAATATGCTTTCTTAGTTGATGTACGACTTCGAGTGACTTCAATGGCATATTTCGTGAATTCAAGTAGATTCTAGGGTTTATTCGTAAAGTCCCAATTTCGACTAAAATTAATATTTTATTTATGTTCAATTGTCTTGGGTATTGATAGTATTAGTAGTCCACTGTTACAGCAATTCATTATTTCCTTAAAAAAATTAGGGCTTTTTGTGTTACAGTCATGGTAAGTTTATGGTTTAACTGTAGTTTTTTTTTTTGACTTTACAGGCATCGTAAGGTAATGGCTTTAACTATAATGACACTTCAATTTCACTATGGGGGTTGTTTTGTATCTGATCCTACTTTAAGGTATGCCAATGGAATCACTAGTGTTGAAAAGATTAATATAGATGTAGATGAGTTGCATATTATGTTGTTTCATAAAATAGTACTAGAATTGGGTGTTGAAAATGTTGAGACATTTGGATGTAGAGTCAACAAGAAGGGTACTTTTTACATGTTAAATACTGATTCTGATGTTTTAAACTTTCTTAATAGTTTAAAGGGTGCTGATTTTGTTGATGTATATGTTGTACATCCCATTAGTATACCTTTAGTTGTTGAGGAGATACTTGTATTGCCTAGCACTAATGCTGATTTGTCCTCATCTCCAAACAAGATAATGCTGATGTGTCCTCCTCCCCACACAAAAATAGGGCTGATCTGTCATCCTCCCCACAAATAGATAGGGCTGATGTGTCTTCATCTCAACCATTTGATGAAAATGAAAATAGGGATTTAAACTAAAATCAGTCCCATTTAGTTGAAGATCAGTCCCCTTTAGTTGAAGAACAAGCCCCTGCCCTTAGAGTTGAAGAACATTCTGATTCTAATTCACTCTATGATATTGATGAAAATATTGATGATTTGAGTGATTTGGATGAGGAGTTGCTTCAAGCTAGGCAGTCTAATATTCAAGAACAAGTTAAAGAGAAGACTGATAGAGTAAATCTAGATGAGATACCATTTGGTCCTGTAGGTATAGATGCTGGTTTTGAAGACATTTATAAGGAGAAGAGGGGGAGATTTGAAGGCAATTTGGGTGGTGATAACCCTTATTTTGATAGCTCAGATCCTGGTAGTGACATTAGTGAAGATGAAGGGGATCCTATTAAGAATGATGAAGTGGTAGATCCAGCACCTAGGAAGGAAAGTACAAAGATCTACTTTGATCTAATTGCTAAAAAGGTTTTATTTCAACTGTATATGATATTTTTGAATCACATTGAGTTCAGGGAGGCACTGCAAACTTACTCTATTCAGAAGGGAATATTAAGTTGAAACAGAAGGAAAGGATAAGGGCAAAGTGTAATAAAAAAGGTTGTCCTTGGCATATTCTTGGAAGTATTGATGGTAACACTGGAAACTTTAGTGTTAAAACATATTTTCTTGTCCGTAAGTATTTTAAAAGAACAAGAAACAAATTGTGTACCCCCATTTGGATTAGTAAACATTACAAGGAGAGGATTATGAGTGAGCCTACCATCAAACTACATCAGATTCAGTCTTTGATACAAAAGCAATATGGTTTGTATGTTAGTAAGACAAGTTGTAGAAAGACAAAATTGAGAGTTATGAATGAACAGATGGGAGATTTCAGAGAGGAGTTTGCTAGGTTGTATGATTATGCTGAGCAATTAAAGACCACAAATCCACGGAACTACTGTATCTATTAGGACTTCCAAGAACACAATTCCAGGAAAAGAGGTGTTTATGAGCATCTATATTTGTGTTAGTTCCTTAAAAAGTGGATGGAAAGAAGGGTGTAGAAGGATTATTGGTTTAGATGGTGCATTTCTTAAAAGTGTATGTAAAGGTGAACTATTATCTTGCATTTCCAAATATGGAAATAATCAGATGTACCCTATAGCATGGGCAGTAGTTGATAAAGAAACCAAGGACATATGATCTTGGTTTCTCAAGTGCATCAAACATGATTTGGAGCTTACAAAAGGTGAAGGACTAGAAGTGATGTCTAATATGCAGAAGGTATTACTATATTATTTGTTAAATTTATTTTTTCATTTTTGGAGTAATTGATATTTAACATTGTTGTCTGTCAAATGTTCTTTGTTTGATAGGGTCTTCATCTTGCACTTATTGATGTATTGCCAAATGCTGAAATTAGATAGTGTGTTAGGCATATATGGGTAAACTGGAAGAAAGACTGGAGGGGTGAAGAAAGGAGAAGAAAATTCTGGCAAGTTGCCAGGGCATCATTTGAGGTACTTTTATGGTCCAAACTTGATGACTTGAGTGAGTTAGGAGTAGGCATTGTAGAAGCTTTGTTAAAGTATAACAAAGAAGCATGGTGTAGGGCATATTTTAAATAACATAGCAAGCGTAATGTGGTTGAGAACAACATGTGTGAGACTTTCAACAGTTGGATTTTAGGTGCTAGGTTCAAATCAATAATCACTACGCTAGAGGAAATAAGAGTCAAAGTTATGGAAAGAATGAATCAAATGAGAGAATTTTTAGAAAAATGGATTACTGATGTATCACCAATGGTTGTGGATACTCTTAGAAAAAATGTTGAAATTGCAGATAATTGTGAGGTAAAGTTTAATGGTGATTTTGGCTTTGAGATCCATGATCCACAATATAAACATGTTGTTGACCTAAAAAAGAAGGTGTGTAGTTGTAGGTCATGGCAATTAAAGGGAATTTCTTGTGGCAATGCACTTACAACAAATCATTATAAGGATTGGGTTGTTGATACATTTGTTGATCACTAGTATAAGAAGGAAATATACCTCGAAAGAATATAATAGGTTTATTCAACCTATGACAAACATGAAGATGTGGCCAAAAAGTGATAGACCAGCCATTGAACTACCCGAATTACAGCCATGACAGAAGACCGGGAAAAATAGGAGAAAAGATAGTGATGAGCCGGATAAGAAGAAGTTTGGAAAGGCTACAAGGAAGGGAAGAAAAATGAAATGTTCTGTGTGTAAGACTTTTGGACATAACAAGAAAGGATGTCCAACTCTAGTAAGTTGTGCTTTAATGTCTCTTTGTTACTGAATTTTACGCTTGTTATATTTTGACTTTAATATATGTTTGTAGAAAAATGTTGTTGCTTGAACAAGTGATGCAAGTGCTGTAACTGCTGGAAGCCAGTCAAGTGTAAATGCAGGTCCAAGTGCAGGTTGCACTCCAAGTACGGAGTCCAAGTTCAAGTTGCACTCCAAGTGCGGGTCTAATTAGTGCTAGAAGGCCTACAAATGCTTCATCAAGTGGTGTGAGGCCTGCAACTTCCTTGGCATCTGTTGGAAGGCCTACCAGTGCTACATCAAGTGATGTGAGACAATTAAGTACTCAACAATCAACTTCTAGTGCAGCTGGCCAAAAACGAAAGACTAGCACAACTTTGAGAGGTGGTGCAACTCTTGCATATAAGAAACCAAGACCAAAAAAAGCGAAGACAGATGGTAATGGTCTCTTATTTGGATCAGGTAGCAGTGTAACTGAGAAGGTATGTATTTTATCATTTAAACATATTAAATTGCTTTAATTGATATTAGTTCATCTTTAAGTTAAGAATTTTGTTGTTCTCTCGGTGAAATACCGATTGGGTATTCCATAGTGCAACATTGTCAAGCTCAACACCAAACAATTTTCATCATGGGTACAACCCCAATGGACTAAGGTGGAAGGGAAGAGCTGCAATTACTCAAAGGCAGCTACGAGAGGAGAGTTACAGAAGCACTCAAGGCACACCAAGCACTCAAGGCACACATTAGATTTCACTTGGGTTAGCTTAATGGCTTGATCCTAACTAACTTTAATTTGATTAATGACTTGATCCCAACTGTTTTGGTTCTGCTATTAGGAAGACTTTGTTTTTCTGTATGAATTTGTGTTTGAATGAAGTTGCTATTCAGATTTCTGAAGCAAATGCAGTCTATTTCATTATCAAATAACACCTAGTACAAATCAATATATCTTAAAAATAACAGCTAGAAACCAAATAACAACAATCACAATAACAGTGATATCAATACTAGTGTTTGATCCTTGTCTTCCTTGCCTTCCTTGTCTTCTATGTCTTGCTTGTCTTCCTTGTCTTCCTTGCCCTGAACTCGTTGATGGATTCTTAATGTTGTATTGTTCTTGGCATGTTGAATCATTTGCATCAACCCATCGGAAGAATCCACACCCATTATCGGATGAATATTTTTGGCAACCCCAAAAGATTCTTCCAAGATTAGTTGGTGTTCTTGATGTCTTTAGTTCAGCATATATTCCACAATAGCAACATCGAACCATCATCGTGAAGACCAACAAAATCAAACCAACAAAAATACAATAGAATCACACACAAAAAAAAAGATGAGTAAATCGAAGGAAAAAATAAAGGCACCAAAAATAAAAGAGAAAAATTAAAGAGACAAAATTGAGAAAAAGATGAGGAAAAAGATCAAATTTGTCCAACAATGGTGTTGAGTGAAAATAAAGAAGTAAAGATGGCCTTTAAAGGTCAAAATCTGATCGTTAATGCCTTTTTAAGGCGTCTCACGCTCTTACTTTGTGTGCATCACACACTCCATGTGGAGTCTTTCCACATAGGATGCCACATCAAAAAAAGTGTTTAAAATGTATGGGTTCAGGGGTCCAGATGACAGAAGGGTAAGTAGAAGGGTTCACAATACAAACAGATACAAGTACAAGGGTCCACCAGACCATTTGGCCTAATACAAATATTACTAATGCCAACATTACTAATACACCATATTCAACACTATTCTTATACACCCTACCAAACTATCATTTTTTCCACTCCAAAAGCTTATTTGATTGCCACTAAAATCTGATTACGTATGAAGAAGGAGGGTTAGGCCTAGCCTTCTATAGAAGATGTAAACATATAGTGGAAACCGAAAAAGTTAGCCCAAAACAGTGGCAAAGGAAAAGCTTCAAGGAGGCTTATATTGGAGCCTTTCCAGTTTTCTCATCTTGACTCTAAATGATGGAAATTGCCATTTATAAGTAGTTATCAAACCTCTGATGGTTGTTGGTAAGTTTATATATTGCGTATATACCTTAATTACATCATGGCTCATAGAAGCCAGTTGTCCGCTACTTTGTTAGTTACTCTAAAATAGTGCCGAGTGATCACTCCATGGTCTATTACTAGTTTCTTGATCTCCTGCACCTCTTCATGTATCCTCCAAGGTACCTTAAGAGTCATTTATACAATTTTGAAAAAGTAGTGAATTTGTTTCTCCCAAGATAAATGTATGACCACTGTCCACACACCCCTTGAGCACAAAAAGAAATGAAGAGGCTTCAGCTAAGTTGCTAGTGCCTTGGCCCAATGGGAGAATGAAGGCCATGATGAATCTGTCCAGTGAGTCCCTGATTACTCCCATATCACCACATGAATTACCAACACATGATCCATCTAAGTTCATTTTCACAAACAAGAGTGGGGGCATGATCCATTTGACTGGAATAACAATAGTTTCTCAGAGGTTGGTGTCCAGTATTGTAAGTAAGCTTCTCCAATTATCTGGAATAAACAAGTTTGTAAAGGTACACTTGGTAATATGGAAAATGTTGAAAGATATCATAGAGGTGGATCTGAAAATTGAAGGTTTCTCATGTTCACATTTTGAGCTACATCTCGATCTCCAAAGCTCCCATGTGATAATCATTGGCAAACTTCTCATAACATAGGCTACAATGGATTTATGCCCTTTGAAGTTCCAGGTTTTGTACAGGAATTCTCTAAGATTAGTGCTTCTAGAGTTGATGCCCATATCCCCAACAAAAGATTGCCAAATCTTTTAAGCATATTGAGCAGTGCAAAATAGGTGCTCAGAGCTTTCCGATCTTGGGGTCATAGATGCACCAATACAACAAGAACAATCATTAGTTAATGTAATTCCAAATCTGGACATTTTGTTGTAGGTAGTCTAAAGTGAATAGCTCTCCAAGCTAAAAATGACATTTTATAAGAAATATATTTGTGCCATAGTCTTGAGTCAAACTGAGAAATATTTCTCATTTGTCTAAGACTTTCACCAAGCAGAGAAAATTATAAAAGCTCCTAATTCAGAGACCGTCCAAACAGGGATATATTCTTTGTCTTGATTGATGGTGATAGGAAACCTAGCTTAAATTTCTTTGATGTAGTCATTTTGTTGAGGTATCAGTATTGTCCAATCCCATACACCTTCCCTAAAAACTTCATTCATATTAAAATCTTGATATTTTGTGATACATGTCAGTGGATAAATGAAATTGGCAAACTATCATCTTAGTAGATATTTATTTAAATAGACATCCCAACAATATTAAAACCTTATTACATAACTTATTCATTCAAATTTATACAAGACTCATTAAATGGTTATATAATAATTAAAAATAGGTAAAATTACTAATATACACATATTATGTTTTCCTAATTTCCAATATTCCCTCCTATTTCTAAAAACTTCTAAAATCCCTTATTTTACTCCTAAATCTAAATTGTCGGATACATAAATCTCAACTTCAAAAATCAAAGTTTATCACTTCGTAATTTCTATCCTTAATCTTCTCTCCATTATCTTGATAGTTAATTTCTCTATCAATTTTCAAAATCAAGTCTCTCTCTGCCAAACCTAATCTAAACTGAAATCGGTAGTTTTTCATCTCTTGAAATCGTTTTGTGACTTTATTTTTCATTTTTTTTGTTCTTCTTCTAATTGTTGAATCACATGGATGATGCACCATCAACTAACACTAGTCGTATCTATGATTACGAAGATATTGATTGGGCTGAAAACAGATCCAAAAAGCTCCACGATCCATTATTAATGGTGAAGGTACAAGTTGGGAAGTTGAAAAAGGATGGTCCTTCATCTTCGAAAGTGCAGGTTCATAAAACCCAAAAAAAAAGGATAAAAAATTTGCTCCTGCAATTTCTCGACCTTCATTACCTAAGGTTAGGTTTTCGATCTTCTTCTTTCGACTTTTGAAATTTGTTTTGTTAGTTAATCAATTGATGATACATAAATGTACAACTTGAGATTTCGTAGTTTAATGTATCAGTATTATCTGTAATCAGTTGATACATTAACTCTAAGTAAATTAAGTTATAATTTATTTTGTATCAAGTATTATAATATTATTAGTTCGTATCGCCCGGTAGATCTCATGACATTTGACACAAAATAACAAATCAATAATGTATCATTAAAGATTTATTTATATGTATATGTATCTGATACAATAGTTTCATATTAATGATTGTATCAGTTATATATAAGATACATTATTTTCAAATGGTTTAATAAGTTCATGATTCAAAATTTTACTAAAATGTATTAGATTTACATGTTGGTCAGTATTAAATGTTGGTCAGCTTTTTGTATCATGTATAAGTCTAGTGATTTGTTTGTATCAAATTAAAGTGTTGGCATTTAGTGTATCATGTATAAAATGTTGGCAATTAGTGTATCATGTGTAATAGGTTGTTATTTTTGTATCATTATTAGCATGTTGTTATTTTTGCATAATATTCTACTATTTTTTGTCCATTACAGTCTATGAAGTATGTGATCAAATACATTTCAACCCACTCTTTGAAGTTTGGTCCAACATACAATATTCAATTTATAAAAGATTTGAATCGGTACATGGGTGTCGAGGCTTTCGAGTTGTTTAAAAATTCTAATTTTGGGTCATACCTGGACATTCATACCTGCAACTATCAGGGTCAAATATCAAAATACTTGTTGCTTCTTGAGATTGAGTAGGATAACATTAATGAGTTCCATATTCAGCATGCAAATGAGAATATATTGTGTTTCACTATAAAAGAATTCACAATAATAATCAGACTGAAATGCACAGGCAATCTCGACGACTTTAAATATCTGGATTCTACTAAGAGCAGCCTTGTTCAAAGATATTTCCCTGATTTAGTAAAGTATAATAGTGTGAACAAGGGTTGATTTGTTCAACGTTTTCTACAAGGTGATTGGGACAACACTCAGGATGCTTTCCAAATGTGAATTATCTACTTCATCAACTCATTTGTTCTCTCACAACTACCTAATGCATCTATCCATGTTAACGACTTCCTGATGGTCGAAGATGGTAGATATGAACATTTTCCTTAGGAAGAATGTGCATTTTCCAGGTTAATGCACTCATGGAGGCAAGAGAGAATCAAAGTAAAACAGTTGTATTATTTAGGTGGCATGCCCTATGCTCTAAATGTGTGGGTATATGAATGTGCATCAGTTGTCAACAATGAAATTGTTGTCAAAGAGGGAGACTACATCCCAAGGATACTCAAATGACGAGTTGTTGGAATCAAGCCCAAATTTGAAATGTTTATGTCTAGTATTTTTACTGAGGTAACGGTCATTTTTATATATCTCAAGTTGCAAATCTTCTTGTTATGCTGACTTTACAAATTTGATTTAGAATGCATGTACCAATATACAACTGACTCATGAGGAATAGGAGGTACTTGATTTGCCGGACAATATGAGTGTCTCTTATTCTAAACATTTTACGTCTACTGATAAACCTACACAAGATATATCAAGTTTTTCTTCAAAACGACCTGATCAGATTGTAAGGAGAACTAGACCAGTATCTAGTACCTAATCTACACCACCCCCAAAGAGAAGAAAGAAAGTTGATGTAACCCCTCAGAACTTATCAAACCAGAACAATAGAAAAATAGGTGAACCACGATAGGGTTCACGGACTATGAAAGGAACCACGGTCTGTCGACATGTTCGGGGTTCACACCTAACCAAAAGTGGTGGACCACGGGACCCTTCACGGGTCGTGGACCACCACATGAGCCATAGGGAGGCTCATGGAATCCAGGCAGAACTCACCAAGCTCAGACATCATACCACAAAGCCCTTCACAGGCTGTGGTCTTGATAATGGGTTATGGTGTCTTCCGTGAAGCCAAGCCAGTAGGCCCCTATCCCAAGTAAAGGACCACGGTGACTTTCACGATCCATGATCCTTCACACGGTCCATGAAGTGGCCTGTAGAGGGAAGGGCCAAGAACCTGTAGCTACTGGCCATCTGACCACGACCCATACGATGGACTGTGGTCTTTGTGATGGGTCGTCGTTGCGTTTGTGGGGTCGTTTTGGTCTTTTTCCCTATGCGTTGGACACCTAAACTACGTCGTTTAACCCCTAAACTACGTAGTTTTGGTTAGTTTGAGCCTAGTAACTTAGTCAGAACTTACCCTAAGTGAATCATTCACCAAAATAATTCAAACTTAGAGCAGTAGAAAAAGAAAGAGGCGCCAGTTTTCCAAGAACAACCAACAGGTTTCTTTCAAGTTTCATCCCGAAATCAAAGGATTTCTCAGTAGACTTCATCACTAAGTATGTGGGATTTCACTGGTGGATTCCTTTCATCCATTAGGTCCCTAGAATTCAGTCAGAATCTTGATTCCTTAAACATTGCTTAGACCTAGGGATTCTAGAATTTCAGGTAAATTGTTATGATTTAGTTGGTGTAACGTTCTTAATCAGATTATCATGTCTTAGTAAGGTTTTGCGTAGATTCTTGCATAAAACTCAGAACCCTAGTTGGCAGATTCGTTTAGTTCATGAATCACACTAGCTAAGACAGATAAACAGATATACATGCCTCAGTTTTCAAATGTTTCATTATCATCACTAAATGTTGCATTTTCAATTAGCATGTCAGAATAATGATCTATCCAGTTTATGTCAGTTATGTGTATTATATGCATTCTAGTTTGGAATAGAATTAACACCGAGTTGGACTAGGGTCAGTCACCCTCATATTCCCAGAACTACATGCCCCCGTAGGAGTATAAGTCCCCTCTGTTAGGCATCATTTTTAGTGATCACACCAGTCATGCCTTTATACCACCGACAAGGTACATTGCGTCCTCTCGATGGGGCGTATACATCAGACTCCATGTTTAGCTCACATAGTTTTATGTCAGTTATTAGTAGCTCCCACAACCAGACTCTAGTGCATTTGACCAGGTTTGTAGTTATATTTCAGTATTCAGTTCCAGCATGTTATTTACTTTGTCATTGCATTCAGTTACTTCATATTAAGTATATTTCAGTAATTTCCATCATGTTCAGATTATATCATTGCTCAGTATGCTTGGTTTAGTTATATATTTGTTCAATTTTATCCTATCCTGCTTGTTCAATACCTTTCAAGTAATGACACATACTCTGTGCTACATCTTCTCGTGATGTAGGTTCAGGTCCTCAACATTTAGATCGTGTGTAGATCGGTTCCCGATCAGTATTCAGCATTAGCAGTGGTGAGTCCTCATTCTTCGAGGACGATAGACATGTTTTCCTTTACTTTCAGTCTTTCAGTTTCAGGTTTGCTAGAGTTATTCGGGGGCATGTCTCAGTATCTCTAGTCAGTTAGAGGCTTATTTCAGACATAGTTAGATTTAGTTTTAGCTTTGAATTTGATCTTTGAGTTGTTATTAAACTCCCAGTTTATATATTTGGACAGTATTGATTATTCCCTATTTCAGTTTATATCATGTTTAAAGCTTCCGCATAGTATTTCTTACTTCAGTTTATCTAGTATGCTAATGATATGTCAGCTCAGGGTTAGCTTTGGGTCACTCATGATCCTAGGTCCCGTGTTTAGATCAAGGGGAAAGCCTTGGGGCGTGACAATTGATTTGGCCAAACCAAAAAGTAGTGCAATGGAACAATCAGAGCAGTCCACGGTGATACAAAAAAGAGTCATTCTCTATTCCATATTTTGCTGGTAATGTTTCTGATCTTCATTGTCCTTCATCTGACCCTAAAGAAAAGAAAGATATTTTAGATATTGAAGAAGTTAAGCAATATCTGAAGGAAAATGTAAGTGATTCCCATAATTATTATTGAATTCTGAATTATTCTACAGTAAATTATTATTAACTTATTTAAGTATTTTAAAGGTGGACAAAAAGTTTGATGATCTTCAAGTCTTAATAAAAAACAATCACACCGTTCTGATGAAAGCAGTCCGCAAGCTAAAACAAAAGGTAGTTGTTATTTACTAAATTTTTACTATTTGTAAAGCTATTTTTTATTATGTGGCAATTTTTTTTCTACTTGAAGAAAATTGCTGCCAGATCAATTCCAATCTGGAGGAAGAGTGAATCAAAGAAGACAATGTGAATCAACTCCAAACTACTAATCAATTTGTTGAACAACCAAGGTCTCCAATTGATATGGAGTTTGTCAACAATGACCTCATTGATAATGCTGATGTAGAGGCTGAAGAACAAACACACGTACAACAACACGAGGTCAGAGAGGTAATAATCAGATACATTCCTTAAAGTATCTAACACTTGTTGATACATTATTTAATTATCCAATTACAGCCAGAATTTTGTGATACATTCATAAGTGTATTAGCTACATTATGTTTAAACTTCAAAAATTTCCTATTCATAAATAATGTAGTATTAGTTTCAATTGTTGAATCATTATTATTTGATTGATATACTAATCTCCATAGAATGCTGATACATTAAAGGATAAAAGAGGCAGTGATGATGTATCAGAACCTCCATCCACAAGAGATGTTCCTGTTTCATGAAATGTATCTAAGAAAGTTATTGTAAGTATAAGTTTATGATATGACATAGTTTACCCATTTAATGTATCATTCACAAATGATGTAGTATAAGTTCCATCTTTTGATACATTATTATTTGACTTGAGTACTATTATTCATAGTTTGTTGACACATTAAAGGATCAAAGAGCTAGTGAGGATGTATCCAAGGAAGTTATTGTAGGTACAAGTTTACGTATAAATTTATTAGTTTACTCATTTAATGTATCATTCACAAATAATGTAGTATTTGTTTCAGCTTGTGATACATTAGTATTCGACCTAAATACTATTATTCATAGTTTGTTGATACATTAAAGGATCAAAGAGCCGGTGAGGATGTATCCAAGGAAGTTATTGTAAGTACAAGTTTATAATTGATAAGGATGATGTAGTAGAAGTTGGCACCCAAAAAACTAAACAAGCAATTGTAGATCAAGATGTTGCTGATAAATTGCAACATAACATTCCACTTCCAGACAAAGTGTCAGTAAATATTGATACATCGGTAAATTCTAAATATATTCGTCGCTTGTTTATTGGTTATTGAATGATACAATTTTCTTATTATTGCTTTAACAATATAGGATTCTACCACAACAACATCCATTTCTTCTGGAACCCAAGAAGTTATGACGCACTTATTTATGGCCTTCAAATTCTTTTGAATGTTCAACCATGAAGTGTTGTCAAGTCAGGTTCATTAACCAAAACACATCAATTAGTATCGGACAATAAGTTACCCATGAAAATATCGGGCAACGAGATAGTCGTGTATGAACAATCAGAGACCCCTGTTCAACCAAATGGGATGCCATCAAAGATTTTTCAATCACACTATTTGACTGAATTTGGCTCCAGTGACTAAGGAAAACAAAAGTTTGAAGAAGAAGTTCATCTGAGCTCCCCATTTGATGGATGTGGTATTTCTTACCAATTTCCATCAAATTTATTGGATGAATATTCTAAGTGGATTTCTAAAGACCTCCTTAAAACTCATGAAAAAAAGTAAGTAACACTTTAATATTTCTATATAGCGAAATATCATACCGTTTTCACTTGTAATATATATATAAGAAGCCAAAGAATGATAAATACATATCTAAATCAGCTTCATTTAGATTTGAACACATGAACTTTGTAGTTGCTTTTCTCAAAGATAAAAATTGGTTTTATGCCATATCTCAGCCAAGAAAATGTTGGACAGATGAGGTACGATAGAAAGATACATTATTAATATATCTACGATACATTGATGTTTTGTATCAACATAGTTTATATAATGATACAAACTCAAATCATATCATATACATTATATTAATGTGTGATTGTTGCGCTCTATCATATTGACTAACATTTTGTGTAATTTTTCATTCATGGTGCAGCATATCGATGTAGTTTTTTACTACTTAAGGAAGAAGTCAAAACTACGCAGCCCCAATCAATACAGATTCACCACACTCAATGACTTATTCAAGACATTTATCAATGATGCACACACAAGGTACTACTGCAGCCCTCCTGATGATAATTTAAGTACGCAAGAGCATTTGGCACGTAGAGTTGTTGTATCTGCATTCGAAAGGTCAATTAAAAATATAATCAAAGCATTTTCCATCTCGGCTGAATTATCGTGGCATCTAGTTGATGATGTATACATTTCGGTGAACTGAAATGGTAAGTTCCATTGGGTGTTGGTTGTTATTGCTTTAAAAGAGAGGCTCATACGCATCTACGATTCATCATTGAGTACAAGAATAAAAGTGTCGTCTGGTGAGATAAAAAAATTGGCGATAATGCTGCCATCTTACCTTCATGACAGTGGTTTTTTCGATCAACCTGAGCGAACCGACTGGTCATCATTGAATGCTTACAAGGACAGTCAAACTGGCATGCTTTTGGGACCACAACACGAATTTCAAGTTGAATTGTACAAGACATTATGCAACAAGAAAGCGATAGCTTGTAAGTATTAGCATATTTTTGCTTTGTATTACAATGTATCTTCTTTCTCTTTATAATGTATATTCCTCATTTTTTAAGGGACTGCAGAATGTTTGTAGCTGCCTTTGCTGAGTTTCTTACCGATGTGATCCTATTTCAAAAAATGGTTTCCATTCAAAATATCTCCGTACATGATATGGAGCCCTATTATGAAAATACGATACTGAAAAGGCTAAGGCAGGATACATTAGTGAAAATGATGATCCAACAAGGCCTAAAAGTCATTCAAGAGAACCAGCTCAAGAAGATTTGGTCAATGTTGATTAGAGTTTATTTATCAGTTGCTAGACACTTTTTTACAGTGTTATTATTTTTGAGATACATTAACTCTAGCTTTAAACTTTTCTGTTTTTATTGCTTTCAGATGTTTGTACCCAACCATTAGTGTTTCTCTAAAAACTTGTTTATTTTGACATCAACTTTCAATATTCTCAGTTGTTATTGAGGAACTGCATTGATGTACACACTTGTCGTATATAATTTGATACAAAAATTGGATCACCTTTATGTATCATATTCATTAATTCATAAACACACAACAACATTTATTCTCATTACTTCTGGTAGGAGGTGATACTTTCACACTTTACTAATGCAATGTATTAGATTCATTAATTCATAAACACACAACAACATTTATTCTCATTACTTCTGGTAGGAGCTGATACTTTGACACTCGTTCATGCTGATAATTTTGGTCAATTTATTGTAATTTGTTGTTGGCTCATTCATTTATCCAGTCACATTGAAAAATTAATTACTACTTATTGTGATTCATTTATCAATACTTCTTATTTCATTTTACATACTTATATTTTTAACAATATTATTGTATAAGATACATCATTATTCAATTAATTTAAGATACATTATATAAAAATATATCTGAAAATATATTGATTGGTACAATCCCCACAAACACAATATATTGTACATTATTATCAAATAGGTAATGATACATTATTTAAACAAGTAGAAACATATTTTTTTATAAAACTTAACACAAGGTTGAAAATCTCAACATTTCAAATTACTGTAACAAAATTTCACTGGCTAATAGTAGATTGTAATGTTTTATCAAGGTAAAAGTGAAAAAAGCAAAAAAAAATGAAAATATGTAATCTTAAAATAATGTATCTGAAACATAACAATATCCCCAACAAAGAAGTTTGTCAATCGTCTTTCAGAAAGAAAGTACAAGTTCTTCGATTGTGACCTTCCTGTCCACAACGGTTTGTGTTTGCGCTTATCTTTTCATCTGGATTTTTCTTCCTTATTTTCCTTGGTCGTTCAGCCATCCTTTTGTATCTAGGTGGGAAGACGATTTCTTCCAAAGCAATCTCCAGTGCTGACCAATCTTCCTTATCCAACTTTGGAACCATCGGAACTTCATACGTATTTGTTAATGTAGCTGATATAGTAATCTGAGCAGTAGGGATGTATATCTATAATATTTTTCTTCTTCAAAACAGCAAATGTGTGCGCACAAGGTATCTCATCTAGCTGAAATCTCCCACAGTTAAAGATTTTTCTCTCAAGGCAAACAATGTATCTTCGCCCATATGCATACATTGAATAAATAAATTCAGTATATTGTACAACCTGGTAACATTAAGACACAAACCACATATCAATTAAATCAATTTTATACTCACAATAGTCAAATGACAATCAATTCCAGATAATTTATATATTGATACATACCTTCATTTTTTAACATTTTAGAAGAGTTTAGAATCAACAACTCTTCAAATTTCCTCCCTAATGTTTCCTCTGTATAGGATGTTATTTCTCTATTTTTAGAGTTCCAAGAATCGAATAGAATTCGGACTTCTTCCAAAAGAATCTATTATAAGCAATTGTCGCGCTTCAACAAGGCAACCATTGATACATTCCGCTATGTTAGAAGTCATCATTCTCCCCCTGTTTACTGTTGCATGAACTCTTGACCACTTTTCATTATCAGCATCCTCAAGATACATCTTAACCCGGTTGTCAATTTTAACGACTTTAGCCATCAATTTGTCAAAATCCTCTTTTCTATAAACCTTAACCATTGAATAAAACACATCACTTAGTATGTTTCTTAGTATGTTTCTGCTTCTCTTGAAGTCTGAACAAATATTTTTTCAAAGGTGTCATATGCATGCAAAATGAGAAACATTTGAAAAAATAGTACTTACACTCTTCATTATGCTTTCATTTCTCTATGATATAACACACATTTTTCCCCTCTCCCCAAATGCACTTTTAAACTTTTGGAAGAATCATGTCTATGAACAATCATTTTCAGTGTCCACCACTCCATAAGCTAACTACAATATGCATCCTACTCAAGTTTGTTAATTTCTAGATACACAACTATCCATATATAAAGTATCAAATACAATCAATCATTGTTATGAGACAAAAATTTATAAATTCTAATACAGTATCATACTTGCACCATCAAGCGTACTTGATGATATAAAAGTTCCTTGTAAGCTCCACCAAGATGTGCACCGTTAACAACAACTAATGGTCTACAGAAGTCAAACCCCTTCATCAATGGCCTTAATGCTATGAACAGATACATGAACTGATTTTGCTCCGACTTATGCATCTGTATATAAGAATATGGATACACAGTTTCCAACATATATATGTATTTAGGCAACTGTATATATTCATTCGCAGATTTACCCCTTATCATCTCTAGCGCACTCTCCTTAGCACGCCATGCTTATTGGTATGAAATATTAATCCCATACAGTGCTCTAATGTCATCAATTACATCATTTGGTGTATGAATTCTTTTATGATTGACCAGTTTAGGCGTTGTCACCCACTAATAAACCCAAATGTAGCTTGAACCTTTGTTAATACTCTATCCCTTAACGGACATGTATGCTCACTATTGAAGTACCTCACTTTGAATAAATCTGATTTCTTCCTTAATATAAATGCACTCAATCTCCAAGAACAGTCATCCGATAAACACAATAATACATAGCTGCAATTTTTTCAGATACATTAGTAAAATGTCTAACAGATACATTAAAACAATATGTTCTTTACACAATGATACATTAGTGAAAAATTATTGTACTGATACATTAACAAATTATAAAAAAAGAAGGGGAAATATATCTGATACTTTATAATAATATTACATTGACACAACGCTACAAAAACACATTAACCATGGAATATTCATCAAATCATAATTGTATCAAGTTGAATGCAATAATATATCATGATTATTATACGCATATATAAAGTCAAACATCCAAAAAAGAAGGGTCACATGGATCAGTTACTTTATTTTAACAAATACACTAACTCGCAGATCTGATACATCAAAATACATATGTCACAATTTTAATGTATCAACCTTTTAGCCGATAATGTATCATTATTGATTCACCGAAATACAATCATACATTAATGAAAACATTCATATATTGATACACTAGCATATAAAAGAAAGAAGTTCAAATATTTTCGATACGTTATAGTAATATTACACCGATTCATAGATACAAAAACACATTAAATAGTAAATATACATCAAATCATAATTGTATCAAGTTTAGTGCAATAATGTATCATGATTTTGTTACGCATACATAAATTCAAACATCCAAAAAAGAGGAGTGTCACATATATCTGATACTTTATACTAACAATATTGTAACTTACAGATCTGATAACTCAAAATATATACGCCAAACATTTAATGTATCGCCCTTATAGCAAATAATGTATCATGATTGATTCACCAAAATACAAATTCATGACTGAAAAATGAGTTGCATATCTTTTGTTATCAGATCTTTTAACTCGGAAATTGAAGCCATGTTTTATTTTGTATTTTGCCATCAAAGATACTAGAGTGGCTTTATCTTTGTACAATTGATTCACCTTCACGTTCGTACTTTGTGTATCAGATATGTAATTCGTTACCTCTATTTGTGATATATAACACGAATCATCATTTTTTTATTCCACCAAGCTGAGAGCGTGTGTATCCTTTTCAGCACCTTCAACAAGACAATTGCACCAGTCGACATATCAAAATTTTCTATCTCGTCAACATCCTTATCAGTTGTATCAACATAGAGGGGGTACATACCAAATCCAACCTCGCGTTTCTTCACCTCCACATATAGTTTTACCCCATATCAATCCTTATACTCAATGGAGAGGAGTTTCCTTCTACAATGTATCATATTTCAATGTGGAGAGGAGTTTCCTCTACAATGTATCGGATTTCAATTTTCTTTCTTGACTCATCAATATTCAACTCAGCTGCAATGGCTGAAACAAGATTCATGAAGGAAATATTTTCACCAACCACTATCTCATCACTCATGTATCTTTCATATCTAACCTCACTCTCCCATACTCCTGAATGCCTCAACAAAATTGAGATATTCATTATGTATCTGATCAAACTCACAACAAAAAATTGATTCTCACTCAAAAAATTCTTCGTTGAAACAAGGAACAAGACGAACAGGATTTGAATTTTTGAATTCTGATTTGGTTTGTTATTTATATGATTGACATTAAGGATGAAACTGATTAGCGTGAATTAGAGGATTTAATTTTTTGCTTTCCATTTAAAGCGCAACAATAAAATATATAACATATATTTTTTTATGTATCCGATCTACAAATTATGTATCCGAATTGTGTTTCTTTTTCAGGGATTAATGTAATTACAAACTAAATAGGGATAGATTGTAATTTCATATTAAAACTATGAGATTCCTAAAATTTATACTAAAAAATAAATGCACTTCATAATTATGATTGACATGATTAAGATCCAAACCTAAAAAATACATTGACTTAATACTTTTGAGATCTAAATAACTAAAATTAAAAACTTTCGTTAAGTGCAAACAAATGAGGCGTTAAGTCTTTCCTTAGTCCACACTTCCAATGAAACTTAAACCTGTTGAATGCACCACGTCAAGACTCACTGATAATCGCTAACATTTATCAAAGTCCACTTGAAAATACACTATAATGGTGTGTTCAAGTTTACTTCATGAATACTGTTATAAACCTCATTTATCGTCTTCTTGAAGGTACAAATGAACTAAAAGAATGAAAAAGGTTCTACAAAAAAGAAAAAATAATTATCTCAAGAAAAACATATTTTTTTCAGATGTCACTGTTTCCTAAAAATGGATAAAGAAAAAGTGAAGGCAACATAATGCCCTCCGTCCGCCAAGTCTTTCTACATTATACTTTCTTGTTGGCCTGCTCTAAGTTTTTCCAGTTCTTCTTCGGCATCTTTCAACTGTTCTTTCAGTGTGGCTATTCTCATTTCCAGCTCTTCCACTGAACCTCGAAGAAGTGAAGGTTGATACGGTGTCAGAAAGCTATGTGAAAACACTTTCAGCGCTTCAACACCACAAACCTATCAGAGAGTAGCACATCACTTATCAGACTAGCAAAGCTTTGGTTCTTGAAAAATTTAGAAAATTTAAGATCATGTTCTTCCCGTGAATAAAGAAGTCATTTTATGTCGGGGGTTTGGGTGGAGGGAAATATCCAGAATATATGCAAAAGCATCTTCAAACCTCTTGTGGCAGCAAAGGCAGCTTGGTAATATTGAAGTCGTCATATAGCATGTAGAATTGGTCCAAGTACTTTTGTTGCATCCGCATCCTAGCCTTCAGCAGCTTGGATTCAACAACTAAAAACAGACGCAGGTTCCAAGAGTTAGTTTTCTCTCACAGAAAACAAGCTTAAGAGGAAAAGGTGATACAGACAAGACCAAACACAATTGAAAAGAAACTATAAGGAATTAATACTATGTAAAGGGAACATATGAGACTTGTACCTTCTTCATCGAAAAGCACTTGGTTAATTATAATGTTATGTGTATCAATCTCGAATTTAGTGAGTTCCTGAACAAGCCTTTCAGTCTCATATAGAGAGAGGAATTCCGGAATGCAAACACAAACGAATGTCGTCAAGTCCTGTTAAAAAAAAGTGACATTAAAGATCTGAAGAACTTGAGAAGTACATTAAAAGGTTCAAGAAAACAAAGAGAGGAGGAAATGTATTCAGCCATTTCAGTAAAGACTATCTGTAAGGAACTTTCCCCCTGCCTTGGCCAGAGCTAGTAGTAGGTACCCAGAAATCTAAATAAGATGAAAAAACCAAATAAATGGATCAACAGGCAACATCAACAGACTCCTCCACCTCCACACTCAAACCAAACAGGTAGAACGCATTGTGTAGTTTAGTTTTTTTACCAAAAAGAAACTACTCAGATAAATGGTTGCTAAAACCACTAATGCATTGTTCAAACTCATTTCCTGTGAAAATGCAAGTTTTTGCAAGGAGGAAAAGAATTGAACTAGACAGCATATCCGTTACATAGCTCAGTTTCCTGCAAGTATGCAACTTCTGTATCTGTGATGAGTACTTCTAAATTCTACTGATGATTTTCAAGAATCGCGAAGAATTCTTCTTAACAGCATGACCAGCAGCAGCAGATGGAAGAAATGCATGACTTCTCCTTAATCCCATTACTTGGTAACATTCATGCAAAAGCTGTAAAGTTTTTTTCTTTTTTTGATGAAGTATGTGGTTTCATTGATGGTGTTAAAATAGGAATAGGAACGAGAATGGTATTTAAAATCCATACAAGGATTGTAATGTGGTGTCAATAATAGGCTTAAGTGTGATAATGGAGATATGCAATTCAATAGTATTTTTCTCCTATATTTCTCGTATCAGAGCAATTGTGAGAAAAGTATTGCTATACGACATTCCAGCGAAATCAGCTGTCACTGTGCAGTTTTCCGGTAAACTAAGTGGTTGTCCGAATAAATAACATTTTTGTCGGTGTTTTTCAAAAACCAACACCCCCTAAGCAATTTTCAAATGCACCCTCACGCGCCGCAGAAGCAATTCTCTGGCGAGTGCAACAGATCCACGCACTGGCATCGTTTTCTGGCCACTTCTTTTGAGAAAGGGGTAACTTTATATTCACACCAAGCAAATCAGCATCCAAAAAATGATGAAGTGGAAAGTTACATCCCACAAAGTGGTGGATGGGTATTCTTTACAAGTTTCCTATAAAATCAACTAACTCTACTATCTCCCCTACCAGATTCTGTTTACACCAAAATAAAACAAAAGCCTTACACAATTAATTCTAATCTTCTGTAAATTAATCTTTTGTCCATCAAAGCATCTTGAATTCCTTTCTTTACAAAGGGTCCATGAGTGACGTCCACCATATTCATGCTGGGATAGTTCTCCACCAGTGCTCCTTTCTTCCTCTGTTCCCAATACCTTTCCAACTGCTTAAAGTTCCATTGTTATCTTAGGCATCACCCAGTTAGCATACACAAAAACATGTTCCAAAGGCTCATAGCTGTCTTACAGTGGAGGAATAGATGATCATTGACTTCTGCTTCCTGCTCACACATGACACATCTTGAGCAAATCTGCCAGCCCTTTTCTGTAAAGCCTCATGAGTCAGGCACGCCTTTATGCATACCTTAGGAGGGCAAGTGGTCTTCTAAACTAGCGTACAAGGCCATATGTCTAGCACTGTCTGTATTGTGTTGAGCTTCCAATAGCATGACTTGACTGTAAACACACCCTTGTTGTGTAGTTTACATCTAGGTTTGTCAGGCCTCATGGACAAAGCTGGGTATGAGTTTAGTATTTCCAGTAGGTTGGCAACTTCCTCAATTTCCCATCATTCAGTGCTCTTCTAAATAATAGGTTGGGATCCCTGTTGACTCCAAACTGGGGATACCCTGGCATTCCTCTGCAGACTAAAAAGTATATAGGTGTGGGAAGGAGTTTCTAAGACCATCTTCTCCAATCCATACCTCATCCCAGCAATCAGTTTCCAAGCCATTCCAACCGTGATGGAGATGTTATTGTTGAAATGGGACCATAATCTTCTTATGGTTTTCCAGACACTACACCCAAAGGTGCCCACAACCTCCTCAGTTGTCCATTGAGTGAGTAAACCATACTCTGTTTCAGGTTAAACCATCATATTGTTTTCTGCTTGTGTTTTGAGGTCTATTCTCAGTGGTCTGGTCCAATGGTAGGAGCTAATTTAGTGATTTGCTCCTTCTTGACTCTACTTTACCAAAACTTCTCACTTCCATGTAGTGGCGTCCTTTTTGAGATCCATTAATTTCTGCATGAGCATGAATTGAACTCCCTCGAATCAAGTAGCTCTGCCATTCCTTAACTTCATCAAGAAATCCTCTACTTGTAACCACATATTCATGAACTTGAAGAAAAAAGAATTGACATCCCATTCATTTTTCTGATCACCTTCAGATTAGGGCTGATGCTGAAAGAAATATTGAAGCAACCTATCAGACATTTAGAAAGGAACTGAGAACTGTCATTTTCTGCCTCGGGGTGTGATCAGTATTCTGTTAGGAATTACGTTAGCTGTATGTCTTAACCTGTCTGGCCATTGATGGATTCTTTTCCCATCGGCATATGACTTTGTACCAAGGTTGGAGAGTTGTATCTCTGATTAGAAGATTTACCTAAGAAGCAAATAATTTTATCAACCGTCTCCCCATTCCTGTTGTAAATGCTCTTTGGGTTAATAGTTGCAGATTTCCTCTCCCCCAACCAAGATCTTGTTCTCACATAACGACAAAAGTTGTTAAATTTCTTTGAAACTCTGTATATGCATACTCGAATTTCCCTTCCCCATCTCCTAAAATGATCCCCAGTCCCACACCGAAGCTTGCTTATGCAAGTTCTCTTCATCTATTTTAATTTTTAGTTGTTAATCTCCTAATGCGCTCTATCAGAAGAAACCAACTATCCTCGAAGGACTTATCACCAGAAACAAAGAAGATTTTCTCCCATCATAGTATCATACTCATCACTAAAATCAAATACCTCGAAGGACTATCACCAGAAATAAAAAAGATTTTCTCTTCCGTAACCAAACTGATATAAAGAATCATCAGAAAAGAAGCTCGCTGGAGCAAAGTGAAAGGGAGAGAGTTTGGAATTGTGGCCCATTTCCCAAGAGAGCATCTCTTGTAAAAAGAAAATCAGCTAAGAAGAAATGCGGGCTGTCAATTTATTCCAAAATCCAGTGAACATTTCTGGTAGTAATTGGAAGCTGTAAAGTTCTTTGTTCTTGTTCAAGCCAAATAGGACCTCTCGTACTACTGCCAGCCCCATTCACCAAAACAACAGACTGAAAAGAAAGCTACATTGGGTGGGTTTTTTGGGATGGGGGTGGGGTGGGGGGATGTTGGGGTTGGGTTGGGGTGGGTTGGAGTGTACAAGCAGGAGTACAATAAATGCAGAAGAAAGGGTATGAACGCTCAGTCGTACAGAATTCTAGTGCTAACTGCTAATGTTTCATGGACAAGGAGATACTATTTTTTTTTTGACATAATAGACAAGTAGATATTATGTGTTACTACTTCCACTAAACACAAGACATATGAGTAGTTCAGCTCCTGTTAAAAGAGATATTCCACCACAGCTTCCTGATTTTGTTGATGCTTCTTATTCAAACTTATTAACAGTTTTCCCAGGTCCAAAAGAGAAGATTCTCTGAACTTTACTAATTTATCACACTATGGTCCAGCAATAACAACATAAATGCAACTTTTCAATTATAAGGATGATCATTTCAAGGTAAAAATCTTACTGGATCCTTGAACTGTCTGTTCACTTGTTCAATTATATCTTTCATGCCTTCAAGTTTCCCTACGATAGCATCTTCACCAAATTCAGTGTCCACACCAAAGATACGACTCATCTGCGATAGACACGTAATCCTTTATTAAATTCAAGCTTGCAGAAACATTCCATATGATCCTTCCATTGTAAAATTAGCAACCTCCCCACCCCTGCCCTCAAATCATCATATTAGAAGATCAAAGAGGGGAAAGTAGAAAAAGAAGTTTTTTCAGGCAGGGTGGAGGGATTTACCTGACTTATAACACCGCCAAATTTATTCCTCAAACTCATCACTTTGGCTAGCCCCTTCTCTAGCGTTGATGGGAATTGTAATAACCGTAGAGTATGTCCAGTAGGGGCAGTATCAAACACTATGACAGAGTAGTCCATTGTTTGCACCAATCTAGAAAAAAACAAATACAAATGAAATTTAGTCTTAACCGATAAAGACAACACACCATATATCTAAGCAAAAGCCCAGCGCATTTCATGGCCTCTAGAAAATCTACAAACTAGTAACATCTGAGCACTATGAATGTACCATAAGTAAATGAATACTAGGAATCGGGCATGCTAAGAGTATCTATAGTGATAAATGTTTTGGAACCACTGAAAAATACATACATAATTTGGAATCCTAGTACGGACCTAGTGCAACTCCAAATCTCTTTAAATATAAATTACCCCCCAAGACCTTAATATCCTAGAATCTTAATATGTTTATCCACCTGATAAGTAAAAGAAACACAGTTTGATACCCAAGACTTTCCATCTCAGACTCTGAACACTAATTCCATCTCATTAAACCATTCCAAATACCATTAAGAAACAAAGATAAAAGACACAGTAACCAAGAAATTTGAAGCATCCACTTCAGTAACCTGGGTAAAATATGCTATTTATACTTTCTCCTCTCTCATATTTTGAATTTCTTCTGGGAATCATAAATACATATGGTCTTATCTGGAAAAAGAAAGGGAAGCATTTGATGTCAGATCAAAAGAGACGAGCAAACGACTTTAATTTTGGGAGTCTAGTGGACTGGCAAGTCCGGATGCTGAAATATGGGCATGAAGTTGGATTAAAACAGGAAAGAAAAATATATTGGGAAATGAAAGAAATAATAAAGAGAGTGAAACTGTCGGGATATAATGACGGATGACCAGTGATGTAAACGATGGCAAGGGTATCTTAACATGATGGACGTGGAAGAGAATTGTTCGCGATCAAGAGCAGATAGAAAATATACTAGAATCCCCAATAAAAAGATTAATATCGACAAAAATATAGCCTTTTCAGAATCAGTTTCAGATCCCTTAGGTAGGAAATGCTTAGGGTTGCATAACTCATACCAAGGGAGTTGCAACAGAAGCATTATCCACAAGTTGCATCGTTTTATCAGTTACTCACAAGTCCTACTTTACTATTTCATGGTAAATTCACAATACAAGTATAGGTTATTGCACCCTCATCAGAAAGATTCAATATCCTTTTCGCCGCAGCTGTTAGAGATGGTGATCTTTTCTCTTGTGAACCTGGTCATGTACTCACTCACTGTTTCTTCTTGACGTTGTTTGTCATATCATGACTTCTAACAACATGTCCAATTTTACAAACAATTTCCTCTTCACTCATGAAAAAATTTATAAGGAATTAAATCATGAATATTATTGACATACCAACTTCAATATTTCACGTCATTTTCCCCCACCCAGCAAGTACAATCTAGACAGACTGATGAGACTTCTTATGGGAAGGGAATGCAGAAAAAAGAAACATGGACTTGGTTATAATTGTCAGAAATACCAGCATCGAAAGAAAAAGGAGGACTAAGTATCAAGAACTTGAGGTTGCAACACAAGAGTTTATCATTCAAGTATTGGAGGTTCAACAATGATCAAGAAGGTGCAAGTTGGTTATCAAGCTGAATTTTTGTATTGCAGATTACTGATGCACTAATCCAGTCATAGGATCACATTAGATTACTCTCTATTGACAGCTCTCGGCGGAGCTCAGAATATGGTGAAACTGAAGCAGCTGGAACAAGAAAACTAGATAATGGCAGTATGGTGGATAGAGAATACCCCTTTGAAGAAAATATTTCCAGATTTATATGTTAAGGAAACTACAATTGCAAAGTGCAGAGGTGAAATGGATGGATCATAGTTAGAAGAAATCTCCACGTTCTAGAAGTTTATCAATTAACACAAATTTTCGGGAAATTCTGTGAATGATAAGACAGTTTTTGCACATAATTTAAAGGGAGTCAAAAAGGAAGCCATAAAAGTAAAGTGATTGGACATAGTGTTGTCAAAGCCGTGTTTAAGTTTTGTTACAAGGGTCAAAATATGTTGAACGCCTCGGTTCGCTTAATGTGTGCATCAGTGTCACTATCAAGGTTCTAAAGCATACTTTTCCTTGCCAATGAGCCTCTTCTGAAGAGGCGACACTAAGTAATTAATATTTCGCTTTATCGTAAACTTTTTTCAATTTCTTTGTTCATATATTTGTCATTCATGCTTATAATTATTAGCCTTGGACTAAACATATATATATATATTTGTATTTTTTTCTCCCTTTGCACTTTTTTTTTTATTAAGCCCTTATTGGTGCTTTGAGCTTAAAGCCCCAACGGACCTTAGAGCTTTTTTGCACTTTTTGCTTTTGATAACACTGATTGGACATAGTTTAGAAGGCTAAAGGAGCTATATTCTGAACCTGATTCCCTGGTTAGATAAAGAACGCAACTTTACTGTTTAATCTGTTACAACCTGCTAATAGATACAGCCTACAGGTAAGGATGACAGACAGCAGCTCTGGAATAGGTTCTCAAAATCTATTGCTCCCCTAAGTGGCTTGCTTAGGTTAGCTAGTACATGTGGCATATCTGTTTCGAAGCCCCAAACAAATTGTTCTTGTATTATATATAGGTGGTGTTCAGTGGGTCATGTCAAGTGCATTGAAGGAAGGTATAATCAGTTGGCAATGGCAGAACTTACTAAGACATCTCAAAACCCTCTAGATTATTACAACTATAATGAGCATAATATGGACAGTTTGGAGGAGAGGAACTATAGATAATATGAAGATAGAGGCACTTTATAGCTAGAGACATAGGTGCTTATGATCTTTTTCTTTTTGACATATATGAAAAACGTACATGGTTTTGAAAGTTTCATTGACTTCACTGACTCTCTGTGTAGTCAAATGAGCTAAAGTCCTATGTTTTTTGTAAAGATAAAGTAACTTTCTTGGTGCTGGTAGTTTGTGAATAGAATTACTTCAGATAAAGAAATTAACACATTATCTTCTACCAAATTTATCTTTCATCAACTATTAACTATTAGAACCCTGCCTTAAGCAAGCTTCTGTATCTGTCAGCTCATTTTTTTCATTTATCAATAAAAATATTTAATATAACTGAGAAAAGACAACGGGCAGTTGGTGCACAGCTTAAAACTTGTTCTACTTCCTCAAACTCGAATGGTCATTGCAGCATTCCCTCAATCAAATTACTATTTTGAAAGACAATACCATCTAATGGTAGTATCCAATACTCATTTTCCTTATATAAAGCTCACTTGTATTTATGTTATATCTTCATGACTTTATTTTCATGTTCCAAAGCTTGTTCATTAATTTAATTTCCAGTTAAATTATGCTTTATGTGGTAATTGGTCATTTGGTGGAAATTGGTGTTATTATCTCCCTCTTTCTGACATTTAATGTGAGATTTCTTTTCCGAGGCAATGAGCATTCGTCTGAACTTCTCTTTTATTTCTTCGCCCACAAGTTCCTCCTTTTCAGAATAATTATCTAAGTTAGACTTTCCTTTCAAAGAATTCAATTCATGCAAAGGATTAGCAATTTTAGCATCCACCCCATCACCCACCTACCAATTTCAAATCTCGGATCCTTCCTCAACAGTGTTAGCTTAACGGACAATTTAAAGCTCGGTCCCCATTGATAGAATAGTCGTCTCACCAGTCATCAATTCCTTAAACCATTTTTTAAGTCAAATGCTTTCACACAAAAGGTGATAACCCTCATTCGTTCTGCCACTACTTAGTGAAAGAGGACAGTGTGTGTTACAGGGTTACTTTTGATAATGCCAACTGGATGAAATAAAAAAATTCTCTAGCCAATGGCTAGATATAATATCGATGTGTAATGTTGTTCTTCTATTAATCCAAGTAGAGATTGCACCTACGAGTGCCATTTACAATTGTGCATGAACCCGAAAAAGTCATTGGTTACATCTCCCACAATTTGTCAACTACTCCTTTCTTTGACAAATCTGCTAGCATTGGAATACCCTGCAATCACGCATTAAACTGCCATTGTTGCATACTTCATATTCTTTTCCCCTATAGAACTTGTTTGCTATTCAACATTCCCTGTATATGTGGATAAAGGCATAAAGCCCATTCAGAATCCTCTCTAATCACTCTGAAGTAACAAAATAAAGCTTGTTACGTCAGTACCTCCTCAAGAACGGAAATCACCTCTTTATCCCATCAAAATATCAATAAACCATCTATGGCCACTCTAGAACCCAGAGAGGCCTATCCAACTGACTACTTTTGCATACACTACAAGTCACCTGAAATACTTTCGTCCTTTCTAGACTAGTTACCTGCAACTAACCATAGATGGCCATTTTTTTATTGCTCCTTCAACAATCCCTCATTTGGGGGTCATTTAGACCTCTAGCATTCCACATAATAATTTTTAAAATCATGCTGGTACAAGATTACCATGCATCTTTCCTTTCCTTCCCCCTTCTTTCATTTCCTAGTTTTCTACCATAGTTCACAGTTGGAAACAAGGGACTAGCTCCAAATCTTTCTTACCTTTCTGATAGGGAATCAATTTTCCTTTTAAAATTGCTTACTTTCCTCACTCTGCCTTTTTCTCAATTCTGAACAAAAAATCTATTGTTTCCCTCTCAAAGCTCGTAAAGAGAATCTCCAGATGTCACATAATGTCTATATGAAAATCCTTACTTCATCCAGAAGTATACACGGATCTGTACAACACACACAGGGTTAGAGACTTCTTTTGTTTAGCCAAATTGTGAGTATCTGTCTTTCTATGTTACAATAAGAGGAAATGGTTCTAACTGCATAATCTAAGGAGAGGATGTATGAGTTTTAGCTGGTGTTGCTTATGCAAACTATATAAAGAAGATGCAAACCACCTAGTATTGCATTGATTTTGCTTCAGAGTTACGAGATGGGTTTATGTAGTATGCAGTGTAAAGTTGTGGCTGAAACGGGCATCTTTTTACCGCCACCATCTATTTCTACTGCAATCTAGATAAGCAAGGAGAACAATTATGCAAGAATAGTTTATATTCTCGTTCACCCCTTATAATTTAGAGTTAAAAAGCTAAGCACTACATAATTGAGTTTAGTTAATGATACATAATGTAGCCAAATTCCTGAATTCCTGAAATCCTAAAGTCAGTAGATGCTGCAATAACCACCAAGAAAATAGAACCCGAACTTTCAAAATCATAACAACATATGAACAAGTGCAACTACCAATTCTAATAACGGCGGTCATCCTCTTCAAGTTACTTGATGTACTTGTCATATAATATCTCCCAGATACAAAAGGCCAAGGAATCATTCAAGTTGTGCTTGCCTAACCTAAAATCTAATGCAATAACTGGATTAAATATTGAAAATTAGCCAACTTTTACATTCACTGTTTATAGTGAACAAACGCATCCAATGAACTCATTGAAGTGCATTTTGTTATGCCATACTCAGTTAAAGAGACAGTATAACATTGTTGGGGACTCAAAGAAATCAGTAAGCCATTGAATAACATTTGGAACACAGTACCTGCTTCTATCTACAGGGTTGTGTGGAAGGAAAGATTTTTTTAAGGGAAAACACATACCGTACAAAATCTCAAATACAAATGTTTGTGATTTGGGTTTTTTGGTGTAATCCTCAGGATGTAAAGTATGAACAATGAATGCAATTAATTCAAACTGTTTTAGAATCACCACTATGAACAATGGCAAGGTTTATAAGTGCTCACAAGACCACAAACAACCTGGAGGCATACAGAACTGTTGATGAAAACATTCCCTACGCCGAGATGGTCAGAAGTTCTAAATGGGAAAACAGAGAAGGGAGGGGAGTAAATGCAAATGCAGAGGTGACAATGCAAAAAGGAGTCATTAGCATTAAAGAACCTATATGCAATCATAGTGAAGCGCTCAAGAGGAGTTTGGTGGGGAAATTTAATGCAGATGCCACACTGACAGAAGTCCGGAAATGGTCCTACAATACCTGGAAACAAGCATATGGTTTGAATGTATATGAAATGGGCAACAATTTTTTTCTCTTTGAATTCAAGTCCATACAACTAGCACAGCAAGTCATGGAAGGGATCTGGGAATGGAAAAAAAACCCAGTTAAGCTAATCTGGTGGAATCCTTTAGTTGCCACTGTAGAAGAGAGGAATACAGGCAAATCGACTTGGGTGAAGATTCTAGGTTTACCACTCCATCTCTGGTCGCAAAAAATTTTCAAAGCCATTGGAAATCTTTGTGGCGGCTGGCTCGAAACAGAGGAGGAGACCACACTGAGGAACCACCTCAAATGGGCGAGAATTAGAGTATGCAACGATGGAAATAATATTCCGAGGGAGGTCAAAGTCGAGAATGGTGGAGTGATCTTCGAGATGCAGATTTGGGCTGAACTTCCGGCGAGAGCCTACGTCGGAGATAGGGGAGCTTCTAACCTCTTTACCCAGAAGGTTGTTGACCAAGATCCATTGGATAAAGGGATGTGGACTGACATGGGTCAGTTGAAAGGGACTAGACCACTGTCACATGCACTCCCATGTGATTCTGCAGAGTCTAGTGGAGTGAGAAATAGGGCTAATGTTGATGGGCTTAGTATGCTGGACCCTAAAGTTATATTGGGCCTCACCCCAAAAGTAACAGAAGCTTCTAAGGCCCCTTTCATTAAAGATGCACATGCCCAGCACATGACCTCTTTAAAGGGGCTTGAAGATATTAAGGTTTTGGCTGAGAATTTCATCTTAGCAATGAAGAACTGGGAAGTTTCCTCCAAGGCGACACACGAAAGAAGAGAAGAAGGCCCAAGTGTAGAGGAAACCTCACACACGCACGCACAGTTGAAGAATAACGACTCACATAGACAGACACAAGGGGAATCCACGAATACAGCTGCCAACCAAGCTGAGTCGAGAGAAGCAGAGCTACAAATTCAACAGATACACCAACCAGAACCAGTTGACATGCTGAATCCACTAGAGCCCTAGGTGATTGAGACAGAGGCATCTAATTGGGTGAATTCTCATATACTGGAGTTGAGTAATACATATGGGGTAGCCTTCGAGGGTTTTGAAAGTGAAACTCTGGAGCTCCTCATGAGAATTGATGAAAGGAAGATGGAAATTGACAAAACGAAACAGCCGAAGGAAACCACAACTCCAAAAAGCAGAGGCAGAGGGAAAAATGAATTAAAAAACCTTCAGTCTAGTCTCAATAAGGAAGTGGAAGGGGTAAGGAACAGGGGGAGGAATCTATGCTTAACTTTTAAATGAAGGTCAAGATCTTAACATGGAATGTTAGGGGTCTTAACAATGAGGCATCAAAAAACTTAGTTAAGACCTGCCTACAGAAGTGGAAGGCTGACGTGATATGTTTACAGGAGACTAAGGTAAACAAGGGAGTAGAAAGAGTGGCATTCCAATTATGGCCAAGTAGATGGATGAGGTGTGGTTTTATGGTAGCAGATGGTAGCAAAGGGGGTATCCTCTTAATGTGGGACAGTAGGGTGTGGAAGGGTTCAAAAGTAGAGGAAGGTAACTTCTCAATCACATATAAATTTGAAGCGCTGCAAGATTCTTTTTGTTGGACCTTTACTGGTGTCTATGCTCCTCATACCAGGAAGGAAAAGCTCGAATGTTGGGAGGAAATGGCTGCAATGAAGGGACTGTCCGAAGGGCCATGGGTAACAGGGGGAGATTTTAATACAGTCAGACATATGTTGGAAAGAAGGGGATGCTCTAGAATAACTAACATTATGGCTGATTTCTCCAAATGGATTGAAGATCTTGAATTACATGACCCTATTCTAATCGGAGGTAAATACACTTGGGTTAGGGGACTAAACCATCAAAGTAATGCAAGGCTAGACAGATTCTTATACTCAACGGAATGGGAGGAAAGCTTCAAGAATATCAGACAAAGGATCATGCCCAGAGTCTCAGACCACAACCCTATCCTTTTGGAGTGCGGAGACTGGGAAAAAAGGAATTATTATTTTAAATTTGAAAATTGGTGGCTTAAGGTCGAGGGTTTTAATGAACTGGTCCAGGAATGGTGGAATGGCTTCACAGTTGTAGGGTGCCCTGATTATAAATTATGTACTAAACTGAAATTGCTGAAACAGAAACTGAAAGATTGGAGTAGGAACACATTTTCTGAAATGACTAATAGGAAAAACAACCTACTTGAAGAACTGGTAGTTCTTGACAGAGCACAAGAAGACAGAGAATTATCCGAAGAAGAGTTGATGGTTAGGGCAACAATACTGGTCGAACTTGAAGTACTGGCCAATCATGATGAAGAGAGATGGAGACAAAAATCTAGAGCACTTTGGCTAAAAGAAGGGGATAAGAACACCAGGTTCTTTCAGAGATTAGCAACAGCACACAGAAGGTACAACACAATTGATAGGCTGGTTGTAAGGGGGGAAGAGATGCAAGAACCTGATGAAATCAAAAGTGCTATGATAGAGTTCTATTCCAATCTTTACACTGAGAATGAGCCATGGAGACCTACTTTTGATTTGACAGGCTGTCCTATAGTCACCAATGAGGAGAATGAATGGCTTCAGAGACCATTTACAGAAACAGAAGTGTTGCAAACTATCCAACAGTGTGATGGAGACAAAGCCCCGGGTCCTGATGGTTACACCTTGAAATTTTTCAAGGCATGCTGGGAGATCTTGAAGGAGGACCTGATGCAGACTATTCATAATTTCCACCAGAGGGGAGTCTTTGAAAATTCTTTCAATGCCACCCTTGTAGCATTGATCCCAAAGAAGCCTGGAGCTGTTGAGCTTAAGGATTTCAGACCTATTAGCCTAATCGGGGGGGTTTACAAAATCATCTCTAAACTCATAACTGAAAGGCTTAAAACAGTTATTGGGAAGCTAGTAGATGAACACCAAATGGCATTCTTGAAAGGGAGACAAATACTTGATGCATCCTTGTTGGCTAATGAACTAGTTGATTCAAGGGTTAAACAGAAGCAACCTGGAATCCTATGTAAATTGGATATTGAAAAGGCTTATGACCATGTCAATTGGAATTTCCTCCTCAAAATTCTGAAAGACATGGGTTTTGGTAGTAGGTGGATTAAATGGATCAGTTTCTGTATTTCCAGTGTGAAGTTCTCCCTCATAATAAATGGCAACACAGAAGGCTTCTTTCAATCCCACAGGGGTCTTAGGCAAGGGGATCCCATGTCACCTTTTTTGTTCGTATTAGCTATGGAAGGGTTAAATCATATGCTCAGAACAGCAAATGCTAATAGATGGGTGAAAGGTTTCAGTGCTCAGACAGGCAGAGGTGAAGATCTTGAAGTGTCTCATTTGTTTTATGCAGATGATGCCTTAATTTTTTGTGAAGCAGAGACAAGTCACAGATTGACTCTCACCAAGTCAGTTCTTGATGGCATGCCTACATACATGATGAGCCTTTTTCCCATACCAAAGAGCATTGAAAAAAAAAAACTCAATAGAGTTAGGAGAGCCTTTCTATGGCAAGGAAACAAGGAGAAGAGAGGTTATAACCTTGTGAAATGGGATGAACTGACTCTCAACACTCAACAAGGGGGCTCAACTCGAAGAACCTCGAAGAAACAAAACACCTCTCTCTTTGCGAAAATGGCTTTGGAGGTTCTCCTCGAAGAGAGGGCCATTTGGAGAAGATTCATAGCCGGAAAGTATGGTTTACTCAATCACTGGACAACTGAGGAGGTTGCGGGAACCTTTGGATGTAGTGTCTGGAAAACCATAAGAAGATTATGGCCTCATTTCAACAACAACATGCCAATCACTGTTGGAAATGGTTTGAAAACTGATTTCTGGAATGAGGTGTGGATTGGAGAAGACAGTCTTAGAAACTCCTTTTCACATCTTTACACTTTGAGTACGCAAAGGAATGTCTCTGTATCCCAAGCTTGGAGTCAGCAAGGATGGGACCTTGTTTTTAGAAGAGCACTAAATGACTGGGAAATTGGGGAAGTTGCTAACCTATTGGGAGTACTAAACTCACACCCTGCTTTATCTATGAGGCCTGACAAACCTATATGGAAATTACATAACAAGGGTGTGTTCACAGTGAAATCATGTTACTGGAATCTTAACACAAGGCAATCAATGGTAGACATTTGGCCTTGGAAGTTAATCTGGAAGACCAAATGCCCCCCAAAGGTAGTTTGTTTTTGTTGGTTGGTTTGTAGAAAGGCTTGTCTAACACATGAAGCTTTACAGAAAAGGGGATGGCAATTTTGTTCAAGATGTGTCATGTGTGAACAGGAAACAGAAGTCAATGACCATTTGTTCCTTCATTGTAAGGCAGCGGTGAGCCTATGGAACATGTTTTTGGCTCTGTTGGAAGTTAAATGGGTGATGCCTAGCACAACAAAAGAACTACTAAATTGCTGGAAAGGTATTGGGAACAGAGGAAGAAATGAACACTGGTGGAGAACTATCCCTGCTTGCATATGGTGGACCCTCTGGAAAGAAAGAAATTTAAGAAGTTTTGAGGGACAAAAGACTAACTTACAGAAGATTAGAATGAATTGTATAAGCCTTTTGTTTTTTTGGTGTAAACAAAATCTTGTAGGGGATATAGTAGATTTAGTTGATTTTAAAGGAAACTTGTAAAGTATACCCATGGGTGGGATGTAAGTTTCCAATTCATCATTTTTGGGGATGATGAATTTTTTGGTGTGAATACAAAGTTACCCTTGTCTCAAAAAAAGGAATAGGTTTTTGTAGAGTGGAATCCTGTCTTTTTATTTTTGGTTTGCTATGAGGGATTACTAGACAGTGTACTACCTTTGCATTTTCTTAGTGCCAGGCTGCTTTGTGCTATAATATTATGCTTACTTACCTTTTCACAAACAAGAAAACATCCAAAGAAACCTTTGTCATCCCATATCATACAAAAGACAAATCCCGTCTCATTTATCCTTATACAATCCAATGCTAATCCTTGTTACTCATAAATCAAAAAACCTTAATGCAAGTACAGATCTTTAACACTTGATATTGGAAGTTCATAAACCATCTTATTCTTTTGGGAGCAGCAGCCATATATGGGATTTAGCTGTCATGGAGAAACATCACTTACTTGAGCATCTCGGCGAAACTCATAGCTTCATCAATTCCAGGAATTGCATTTGCCAAATCAGACAGAAAATCATCCACTCCCTCTGATCCAAGTGTCTCATCATTCTCCACAGTTGGATCAACTTCCTAAAGAACATAATTTCAGTCATAAAATCCTGACCCATAACAGCATATCTGAACAAGATTGACCTTTTAAATTCAGAAAGCTAAAAGAATTGACAATCATAGAGTAGAAACAGCCTTTTAGATACAGTACATTAAGACCTGCAACAACTAGGTCTCGTCCCCAAACTAGTTGATTGAAAAGAATGAATTCTCAATAACCATTAAACACCATTCTGCCCTTTCCATTCCAATAATCCACAACTTGTTTTTCAGGACAAATTAGTGGTTCTTTAAATCTAGGAGTTCACTAAACCTCACAGGTATACTTACTCTTTGACTCACTATTATACACAAACATATAGACATAAAAGTTCAAGTAAAAGTCAGAGAGTCTCAATTCAACAACAACAACAACAACATACTCAGTGTAGTGTACTCCCACAAGTGGGGTGGGGTCTAGAGATAGAGAAATTATTTCCGATACAAATAATACAGTAACCGAAGCAAAGGACCGGAGCTCGACTATCTACTAACTTTCTCCACTTCCTCCTATTTAGGTCATATAAACAGCAGGTATTTCATATCCTATCTAATTACTTTTTCCCCAATACTTCTTCACCCAACCTCTACCTTTCAGATAGACAATTCAGTTAAAGAAATAAGAGAAAGTACCATGGCATACAAATTGTTGAATCCATTGACAAGTGTAGGTGCCTTTGTAAAGCGTTGTTGAAAGGCGTCACTGAGATTATGAGCAGGGTCAGTAGATATGATAAGAACTGAAGATCTGACCTGAGAAAGAAGGATACCCAATGTAGAACTGCACGTTGTTTTTCCAACACCACCTTTTCCACCAACAAATACCCACTTTAGGGTCTCTTGGTCCAACACATTCTTTACTGTTCCTTGAGGTAAATCTTCATTAGTTGAAGCCATTGATACATACACACAGCTGTTACTCCTTATTTATTCTCCCCTCAAGATGAATTGGGAGAGGGGAAACACAGAGAAGTTGAAACTGAGAGCAAGTTGATCCTTTGTTGGGCAGCAGATAGACGAAGATGTTCATGGTTCAATTTGGTCATTGATCCAATCTTGTTTCAATTTCTACCTATTATTACAACACTTGTTTAACATGTCAATTAGTATTATTTTCAGAATTTTATCAAAATATTTTTTATTTTTTTTGAAGAAAAGTTATTTGGATGTGATCTGTTCTTTGTAAAAAAAATATTTTTTTTTATAAGTAGATTGTATTTGATTAAAGTTCATCATACTAAGCACATTTTGCTATTAGAATTGTTTACGTAAAAAATTATTTTAAATATTTATTATGGAGAACTTTTGAGGTGAAAGAATATTAATTTCTACTCGTTTTGTTTAATAATATTTGTTCATTATTGACTTTGCTTACTTTGTAAGAAATTATAAATAAAATGATAATTTTACTATATCATCTTTCAAATATAATGTCTTTATTAAAAAACTAAAAGAAAATAATGACATTATTAAACGTATGTACCATTTTAATATGTGGAATTATGTCCCCACTTATGAAATAAATAAACATAGATCATCTCTACGCCTATTACGGTAGTGATTTTTGAAAATATACCATGACTCATGAATGTCCTTGGATTGAAATCGTGAGGTAACTAATGGTCATGCTCATGCTCAATGGGACCTTGTTAAACAATCAAGGGTTGTTTGGTAGAGTGTATAAAAATAATATTAAATATAGTGTATTAATAATATTTGTATTAGTAATGTTTGTATTAGTTATGCTTGCATTAGTTATACATAAATTATTTCTTATGCGTTGTTCGGTTTAGTGTATTAAAACAGCATGTATTGTACAAAAATATCCTTCACAATTATAGTGAAAAAGATGTAAAAGAGGTTTTGAAGGGTAATTGTGTCTTTAAAAGGCAATACATGCATTAAATCCATTTGCATTACTAATACCTAGAAATTCATGGTATTAGTGATACACTTCTCAATACACAATAGATTGTATAACTAATGCAAACATTAACTATACCTAGCATGAAAAAGTGTACAAAACAAGATACTACTAATACATAGAGCTAATGCATACATTAATTTTGCTAATACATGTGTATGTGTTTGGACTCAAAGAATTTTGGAGAACTAATCTTTTTCCCCCTCTTTCTTTTACATATAAGTTGTTTTAGTTAAAAATCCATTCAATTTCTAGAATTGAGACTACAATAATCTATCTATATATAATAGGAGAGGAAATAGTGTCATATGTCAGCACCACATAATTTCTAGATATATTAAATAATAAATACAACAATTTAATTTATAGATATATTAAATAAAAAAATAACAATTTAAAAAAAAATTAAAACAGTTTGTAGGATTCATGTACGTTAAAAACTTTTGAAGTGGTCTCTTTTTAAATAATAATAAAAATTAAATATATTTGTTCCTAATAAAATGCAAACTAACTACTGTTTTCATGTTTGAAATCACTACAACTTCACGTAATTTACTTTATTTTTTAAAAATAGAAGATATAAAATTGTTATCATGACAAAGAAAAAGCACTGAAATTATAACAAAAAAAACAGAATCAATAAAATTATAATAATAAATAAGAAACATTTTCTTAGTCATTATCCACATCCTACAAATTAGCAACAACTGAATATAAACCGTTTAGCATTATCCTTAATGGTAGTATATCAGTTCATACCAAATGATTTTTCTTTCATTCAAAAACTCTCTTGCAATAATCAATCATTAGCAACCAATGGATCTATCACTTCACTTAGTTAAATAAACGATTAATTTGTTTCCTTTACGGCAGTAAATTTAATTTTTACAATTTCTCACTCTAATATATCTATATGCATGTGTTTTTCCCAGCAATGTCATCTCTTGGAAAATTTAATTAGTAAGATTTCTCCCTTTGTGTGTCTGTATATATGAATTTATGTATAGAATTTTATGATCAATTTTTCTTAATTCTTAATTGCTTTTTGAAATTTATTCTTAGTTATATGAATTAAATATAATTGATAAATAGGATTTATGTCTTTTTATGAATTTTATTTATTAGTCTAGATTTTTTTAATCCATTTATTTCGCCTATATATGTGTATAATTTGATGTCAATTCTGGCGCTTCAAGATATTGTTGAAATCCGTTGTCTTACTATTTCAATTCAATGGCTATGAAATTTAAATTTTACATTTTTAAAAATTCATAATATCAAACAAGGGGATAGATCAGTTAATGATGATGTTTGCTTTGAAAGAAACAGAGACTTGATAATTATAATAAGCGATAAAATCTATATTGTGTTATTGGAGAACTAATGGGTCATCAAAATAAATTAATAATTTTATAAAATTTATGATAATGATCCGCAATTAAATTTTATAGTTTTTAAAGGTTTTTATCACTAATTATTTGAGTAATATGACCAATGGAGTTTCTATTAACAAAAAATGCTCCCTTTCAGAATTTATTTTTATGTATTTGATTGAAGGATCTCAGAAACCATTAAATGAAAGCGAAAAAGTTACATTCTACTTTTGTTCTATCTTAAAATTGTAATTTTATAAGATTTTACAATTTAAAATAAATTTGAAAATAAAAAAATGTTTAACTATCATATTTTTACTATTATTTTAACTTTTTACAGTTTTTTAAAATTCAAATTTTAATAGTAATTAGTTACATGTGTGTTTCTTTTTTTGTGGGAAATTATTATTTTTTTAATATAAATATTTTGAATTATTTATAAATGAATTGCAAAAATTAATATAAAATCTGAAAAAAAGAATTTTAAAGAAAATCTGAAGGAAAAAAAAACAATTCAAAAAAAAAAAATCAAACGCAACTTCCCTTATAATTTCGAATTTTAAATTGTGTAGTTAAAGTAATTACTAATTTTTAAATAAAAAAATATAAATATTGATACGTTAGTCAATGGATAAATTTAAAGGGTGATTTCAGTGCCCCTTATAATTCAAATTTTAAATTGTGAAGTTAGAGTAATTATTAATTTTTAATTCAAAAAAAATAAATCTTGATAAATTAACCATTGGAGAAATTTTGTTTTGTAAGAATTTTTTTCTAACTATTTCTTTTTTGTTTTGCAGTAATGTTATGTGCTCTACATATTTTAATTTTGTTTGTGTTGATATATTTTTGATAAACGAAATATTAAGTTGATATGTTATATTGTTTTCATTAGTTATTCCTTTTGATTTTTTTAAATTCATCATATTTGTTTATTGAATAGATAAATCAATGCATACGTGATCCATGAAATTAATATATATTGAAACGAAAGACTTAATATTTGACAAAAGACCATCAATTTTTTTTGTACCTTTAAATTTTGAATTTAATTTAAAAATAATCACGTCATTCTATAGATAAAGTAGGATGAGATAATACAAGAAAACCACTTATAAAATCTCAATCTATTATTTATTTTTTAAAAAAGAGAATATTATTATTTCACGAATATATATATATAAAAGATTAGTGGAATACAGAATATAATAGAACATATATAAAGGGCAAGGATAATTTTTTTATTTTTTTTTAGAAAAAAGATAAGGTCAGAAAAGGAAAAATAATTTATAATTTTTTATAACTAAAAATTAAAATTATTTTAAATATAAAAATCTATGTAAAGAATAAGTATATTTTTTTAATTTTAAATAAAAAATAAAAAAGAAGAAGATAAAATCAGAAAGAAACAAAAAAAATATTAATAAACCAATTAAAATATGTGGCTAAATAACTAATTATATTGACCGATATGTGTTTATGCTTATTAAATTAATATTTGTTTATGCTTATGAGTTTTAAAAGAAGTCCCTTTGTAAATTTTATATAAATAGAATACGTTAGTAAAAAACAGTTTTATAACTCCCCATTACTCATCCACGACTACACAGTCCTAAAATCAATAAAATAAAAATGAAATATGAAATAAAATTAAATAACAAATATTTAAAAAATAATGATTTGAAAAAGTAGAAAAGAAAAAAGAAAATCAGAATGGTTGTGGATCAATCATTTTTCCTAAATAAAATAAATAATTCTAACTATTATCAATAAAAAAGCAAAAAATGCACACGTTCTCAATTTCCTCAAATAAAGCAAAACAAAAAAATTATAAATTGCAGTTGCATAAAGTCAAACAATTAGTTAGGAAGTTATTAACATAACAATATTATTTAAAAAATAATATAATATTGTATTTATAAAAAATATAAACAATAAAAATAAAATGTAGTGGCGGTTAAATATTTTACAATTAGTGGGATCACTTAAAATTTATTTAAATTTAAATATTATCATTTAATTTTGAGTTATGGATGGATAGTAATAGTTCCTAAAATATAGGTAACTAACTTTAAAAAAAAAATATTAACTATTTAAAACATCAAAATAAATAAATAATCAAAATGTTAATTACATCGAAATACATCATGAAATTTATTTTTCTTTACAGTTTTTTCCCTCATATTTTAAAGTTTCTTCTATAGTTATTTTTATTTTTCTGTATTAATTATATTTTAAATATTTTATTAAAATATATATTTCCGCAATTCTTTAATCATAGTGATGGATAGCTATTTAGTCTAATTTGAGTTTTTATTTACGCGAGGATTTATAAATTTTACAGTACATAAATTGCATAAGCCTTTTGTTTGTGCTTATTAAATTAAAATGTGTTTATGCTTATTAGTTTTAAAGGGAGTCTCTTTGCAAATTTTATATAAATGAATTCGTTAATTAAAAGAAAGATAATAGTTTTATAACTCCCCATTACCCATAAATTACTACACAGTTCTATAATCAATACAAAAATAAAAATTTGTGTTAATAACATTTTATTTTTCAGTATTTATTTCAAATTAAAATAAAATAAAAAAATCATGAAATAAATAATTATGATTATTTTAAATAATTACGTCAAATTAAAATATGTTTTAAGATTTTTTTCGATACATACCTCACCTTTAACCATATTATCATAAGTATGTAAATACTTTGTTTTATCAGTTGATCTTTTAACTAATAAAAAAATATAAATCAAGAACTAAATATACAAATTACTAAAAAAGATTCATACACGTTTAGTTATTATTAACAATTGATATCTGTTTATTAATTAATATTTGTTTATGTTTATTAGTTTTAAAAGAAGTCCCTTTATAAATTTTATATAAATGTATACGTTAATGAAATATTTACATAAAGATAATTACTTCAAAATCTAAATATAGTATATGTAGATAAAGACAATTAGGGAACTCTTATTATGAAAAGTGTAAAACAATTTATTTGTTTTCTATTTCTATGTATGCATAATTTTTTTTGACAATATAATTTTTTTCCTTCTTCTTTGGATGTGACTTTGTAGTTGTTGAGACAAGTCACTATAATCAACTTCATACTTAGAATTAACACTATCAGTGAGATTTGATATATAGATATAGCAACTTTTTAAGCATTAAAAGCTCTTATCAATAATTACTGCAAACCATTAGTTTTCGTTGATTTTTTTTCATTTTTTATTGCTTATAACTTTTAATGATTTAAAGTTTCTATTTGCAGGATGATTGGTGTTTAATTCTCTGGATTTGAATTTTTATTTTTTATTTTAATATATTGTTAAAGTTATTATGTATACATATTTAATGTGAAGCATTTATTTGATATTATTATTTAAAAATAAGTCAAAATTTTAAATTGTCAATAAATTAATATTTACAATTACATTTATCAATTAACCGCACAACGCGCGAACACGTATACTAGTATATAATAATGACATAATCATAAAATAGGGGCTGGGGGAGGAAAGATATACACAACTTTTACGCTTACTCAGATGCAACTTTATTATGTATTGAAAAACAAGACACTTGGCTTAATCCCAGAAATTTGCGATGCCCCTTTTGTTAGCAATAATATAATTATTACTATAATTTTTTTTTTAAAAATAAATAAATTACACGTTCGTTTCAATCTTTAATTTAATACTACAAGACTAAAAAAAATGTACCTTCCGTTTCAATCTTTAATTGAACTTCAAATTATGTGCAAATCAAATTCAGATAAATAAATTAAAAACGAAAAAAATACTATTTATTAAAAAAGTGACTTTCTCATATAAAAAAAGAAAGAAATTAATTGTGCATTTCTAAATAATTTTGCATCATAAAAAAGTTAGAAGAGTAAACTTCAAATAATAAAAATATTAGCCTTCGATTTATTTCTTGCTTTAGGCCATCAAAGAGCTTGAATTGCCCCCGCTCATAAAAAAAATAAAAAAGATGTTTCCGATAAACCCCCAACTCAAGAAAAAGCAATTAAGAATATATGAAAGTGAAAACGTAACAAAATATTTTGAATAGTAACTACAACTAGTACAATAATTGAAGTATAAGAAATAACAAATAGTAGAAATTTTTTTTTTTATAAAAAAAGATAGGAAACTAGTAATACGAAATCAAAGTACAAGAAATAACAAATAGTAGCAAAATTGAAAAAAAACGAAAAAAATAAAAATATAGTAATACGATAATCAAACTACAAAAAATAACAAATAGTAGTAAAAATTGAAAAACCAAAAGATTAAAAAACCAGTAATACAATAATTAAAATATAAAAATATAACAGATAGTGACATAAATCGAAAAACTAAAGACTCAATGAAAATGTGGTATATAAGGGTTAGTTGAACCAATTATGCGCGGGAATAACAACCCAAACTGCCAAAGCTATAAATACATCTTCTTCTTCGTCTTCTACACAAACCAAATTCCATTTTTTTTTTCTGAAATTCTGATTCTCTGCTCCAAGAAAAGATGAAGAAAATCCAGAACCCCTATAATCCATACCTTCCCAAAGAAACTGGTTCTACAAGTTTTCCAGCCTATATTGGTTCTCCTTCAAATACACCAGACCCCGTTTCTTCTTTCACAAGTCTCCCTCTATCAATGCGTTACGCCCCTGTTTCAAGATCAAGTCTATCTTCTCCAGAAATCCCACCACTGCGTCAGCCAATTATCACTGATCCAGAAACTCAAGATACGTATCTTCTCAACTTGGACATTGGCTCTTTTTCTCATGGATTCGGCGCTGTTTACAGAGCTCTCTATACCGAACATAAACCAGATACTGAAATACCTATCAAATCTGGATATGTCACTTTGAAGATCATCGATATGAACGAAAGTGAAACTGAAAGTCGTCACCTCTGGCGTCAAGGTAAAGCAGGCCTTACTGATACTCCTTATGGAAAAATAATTGGATCTAAGAGAATTTTCAGTGCTGTTACCAACATTTTCAGTGATAATGATGAGTTGTTATGTGTTGTTTTGCCGTATATGTCTGAGGGATCTCTTCGATATATTCTATCTACTCGTCCTCAGAAAAAATTGTCAGAGGAATTCATTTCTGTTGTTCTTAAACAAGTACTTATTGCTCTAAGAGATGAAATTCATGTTGAGTTTAATCAAAGGGTTCATAACACTTTGAATGCTGGAGATATCTTTGTTCATATCGACTATGCTACTCAAGAAATTTTGATCAAGTTAGCATATGAAGCATCTGTTTATGATTCCGAAACCCCAAATCAAGCCATTAATCAATACGCTCCATTTATGAATCCGAAACATATTTTTAGATGGGGTGCTGCACCAGAGGTGTATGGAAGAGAAAATGAAGGTAACAGTGGACCAAAATCTGATATTTGGTTATTGGGAATAACAGCACTGGAATTAGTGTATGGGGATTTACCTGTTCGGAATCGTAGAGACTTCAACTATATAGTCGATAAGATAAGGAGGAAGAAGAAACTGCCGAAATCACTTAAAAAGATGATGATCAAGAGGGATGGGAGATTCAAGGAAGTGATGAAGAATTTGGTTAATCGAAAGAAAAGGGCTTTTTCGGAGGAGTTTGAAGAGATTGTTCTTACTTGTCTTAGAGAGAATCCAGTGAACAGACCAACTGCTGATCAGCTTTTGAATGCTCCATTCTTTACTGATGCTAATGACAGGTTTAAGCAATTTATGTTGAATGGTAGAAATTGAGTAAAAATTTAGATATATTCAGCAGATTCTTGGATTAAGATTGATGTATAATGTGTAGTACATGAAATCCTCTGTTTGGGGATTATATACATGAAATGGAACTTCTGCTGATTTCTCAACTCATTCTTCCTTCTGTTTCTTATTTTCTTCTGCTACTGATTTTATGTGCAAATCTTAAATTTTCATGTCGAATACTTGTGGCTTTGATTAGTCTCTGGTACAGAAAGATATGAGACGTCTTTGAATCACCAGTCAAATTCGATGTGGTTTGGATTCTAGAAACACGAGTCTTGATTCTGTTCTATGATATACTCAGTAAGCTCTCATACATCAACATAGGCCAATCCTATAAATTTTTCTGTTAGAAAAGACTTGACCATATAAACTTGCACAAGCTAAAATAGGAACATGAGTAAATTTGTATACATCATCAGGTGAAAGTAACTGACAACAACATATACTATAAGAATATCTGATTTTACACAGGAAGGAGAAATTAACAATAAAACGAAGAATTAAACGTACATTGCTAATTAAGCATTAGTGGTAGGTTCCTAGCTAGAGGTAATCTTGAGAACAAGACACATTAGGCAGTGCGCTATCAGTGTGCTTTTTTCAACTTCTAAAAGTTTGGGCTCTAGCGCAGTGCCCAATGTGCTAGTCAATGCTCTAGCTTGCATCGTCCGAAATTCTTCCCAACTTCGATATTTACTTCTTATATTGCGTCTTTTAGATTTTTTTTGGGTGCTCTTCTACACCTTTCACCTGAAACGCCTCGGAATCACATATTGTGTTAATCCAACATAGGTACACATATGGTAATGGATATCAATACCATTTTAATAATTGTTCTGTTAGTTCCTTACTTAATGGCTTTATTGAGGAATATAATTTTGATTATCTAGTCAATGACGAATTTGTTTCGATCATGAATTTAATTAATGGGTTGATTTGTCCTTCCTTTATGTCCACTCACATGTTTATATTCATCAATTAGGAAGTTCAAGAAATTTCCTAATCCTATTGTTGGCCCATAGATGGTTTTGAATGATGAATTTCATGATGACTACAAGGTAGTCTATATTTTCAACACTACAAGTTAAGATCAAGTTTAGATCAACTTATATAGTTTAAATAATTATTCTTGATAAAGTGTTAATGGTTGTCTGAGGGCGAGGCTATTAAATTTTTAAGGTAAGTTTGTCAATGGGAAACTTTATTGGCATACTACTGCTTCTTGTATTAATACATATGAGGCCTATTTTGATTCGTCTAATGAAAAATAGAGAAAGGTGGAGATGATGTGCTATGAAAAATGGGTAGTATATGTCACGATCCGAGACTACCCCTTAGTCGTAACACGGTGCTTAAAGTCATGAGTAGGCCTGTGCAAAAATCGGGTCAAACCATTAACCCGAACTGATTTTCGGTTTATTGGGCTAACGGGTCGGGATATTGGGTAATTGGTTCGGGGCTCGGTTCATTAATTTTTTTTTATTGGATTAACGGTTCGGGGGTCGGGTTGGGAAGGAAAAATCTCGGGGTACCCGATACCCCGATAAGACCCGCTATTTTTTTTCCCCTAATTTCTAATTTCAGAATTCTCATTTCTGTTAGGGACTTAGGGTTTTTAAATTTTAGGACTTGAAAGTTGAAACTCTTCTTGCCGCTCCTCTCGTTTCTCCAAATTCGAAACTCCAAAGTTTCTCCAATTTCCAAACTCAGGCGAGGCGACGACTTGACTCTAGTCAGGCAGTCACTCTCACTCAGGTCTCAGGCGTCCGGCAAGGCGACGGGAGTAGTCACTCAGGCGAGGACGCACCTTGCAAGGTAAATACTTTAGAATCTTTACAAAACTTTTTTTTCTAATTTTTTTTAAAATTTGAATTCTAAATAGAGGGACTCATGTATTTACTTTTGTTAGATGCCGTGTTGCAGAATGAAAATGATTTTTACTTTCTTTACAGAATCTTTTTCTGTTTTTATTTTCTTTTCTGAAACTTTATCTGTACCTAAGATTATCATCATGTGTCTATTTTCATGATTCAAACGAAGGAACAAAATATTGACTATATTCAGTGCATTTGTGTACTATATTCTGGTCTAATGGATGATTTTCATTTTTCGTGATGGTGCAGTTCATTTGTAGCAGCCTATTTTTGCATTGGTGTTAAAATTTCCTCCTTTAAATGTCATTTGTTGGTTGTCTAATAGGTGAACAAGCTCAAATTTCGAAGTTAGAAGCTCGATTGCTCGAGACTAGACTTCGAGTCTCACTCTTCTCGCCCTCACGACTTCGCACGTACCTACTCGGCTCTCCGCCTTAGGTTCTCACTTCTACATCTCAAGTTTTTATTTTTGTGTTTCATTCTAGAATTACTCGAATACTTTGTGTTATATGAGATTTATATGAAAGATAGGCATGTCTACTATACTACATTTTGAACACTACTGAACTGTGAGCAATAAAATTCAAGATCTCTTGTAGTAGTTTTACTGAATTTCAGTTTTATTTTCTGAAACTCTTACCAGTCTGAATGTTTATATGAAACCTTTAGTTCACTTTGTAAATATAAAATTCAAGATTAACAGCTCTCAAACCGCATGTCACTACAATACACTTGATCATAGAAATTTATTAGAGATTGCGTATATTTAATATTGACGACTAGGCACATTAACATACAGTGCCACATGGTAGATATTAGAATCTCTTATTCCTTTTTACAAATTTCAAACTTTTGATGAAAGATAGGATAAAATACTATCACTTTTTTTACGTACTTTAAACTAAATTGCTATAACTGTCTAATGGTATAAAATTGGAAATGGTCCAATCAAGGAATAAAAGTTTTTCAAGAATAGCTAGATTCTTAAAAGGAGATAGATTGCATGTTATTTTATCATGGTTACATCTATTTCACTGCCAACATCAATTATTGGCTAGTATTTTTATTATTATTACTATTTATATCTTTTCGCAGTTTTTGGTGAAAGTATCATGGCTGAAAATATAATAATTGATAAGGTTGTTGGTGAAAGTGGAGCTTCTAATTCAAATGCAATAGGTCAAAGTCAATCTGTTGAGTCCCAAGTAAAGAAAGGAAGGAAAAAAAGATCTCGTGCGTGGGATCATTTTTCTCGTAAAACTGATTCTGATGGAAGTGAAAAAGGTGTTTGCAACTACTGTAAGAAAGAGTATTTTGCTGACACAAAAGAACATGGTACAACGTCAATGCTTACTCATATTGCCAAATGCCCAAAGATGCCTTATAATATTGATGTTAAACAATCAAAATTAGCATTTCAACCAATAATAGGGGGTAACAAGGGTGATGTAGTTGTTGTTCCATGGAAATTTGACCAGGAAGAGTGTAGAAAGGCCTTGTGTCGTATGGTAATTATTGATGAACTTCCTTTCAAATTTGTTGAAAAGGAAGGTTTTAAACAATTTATGAAAGTAGCACAACCTTGTTTCCACATTCCTTCCCGTACCACTGTGACTCGTGATTGTTTTGATCTTTTTTATGAAGAAAAACATAAGTTGATGGCTGTTTTTAAGGAAACACAACAAAGGGTGTCTTTAACCACGGATACTTGGACTTCCATTCAAAGAATCAATTATATGGTCATTACTGCTCATTGGATTGATAAGAATTGGACTTTGCATAAACGAATTATCAATTTTTGTCCAATCTCTAGTCATAGAGGTGAAGATCTTGGAAAGTCTATTAGTAAGTGCTTACATGAGTGGGGATTGCATCGAATTTTCATCTTACGCTGATAATGCTGGTTCAAATAGTGTGGCAATAACTGAGTTGTCTAAGCAACTAACTAAATGGGGGACCAACCTTAATGGGTGGTAGTCACCTTCATATAAGGTGTATGGCTCATATTGTAAATCTTATTGTTCAAGACGGTACAAAAGAAGCAAATGTGTGTATTGAACGGGTTAGGCAAGCAGTAAGATACATTAGGCAATCTCCTGCTAGGTGGAAAAAGTTTCAAGAATGTTGTGAAGATGAAAATCTTGCTAAAAAGTCTTTATGCTTGGATGTTCCTACAAGGTGGAATTTCACCTACATGATGTTGAATCGGGTTATTGAATATGAAGGTGCAATTGTAGAGTACGCCGATCGTGATATTGGCTTGGCACTACATCTTAAGTTTGTTGATATTGTGGATAAAAATTCTACAGGTACACTTTTGAGTAGTGATTTTGAGTAGTGATTGGGAGGGCATAAAGAGAATTACAAAATTTCTTGAAATGTTTTTTAATCTTACTTTGAAGATATCTGGATCACGATATGTTACATCAAATCTGCATTTTCTTGAAATTTGCCAAGTTGGTGTTTACTTGAATCAATTGATATCAAATGAAGATCATGTTTTGGCTAAAATGGCAGAAAATATGAAGGAGAAATTTGACAAATATTGGGGTGATACTGAAAAAATGAATAAGATGGTTTTCATACCATGTGTTTTGGATCCTCGTCACAAATTTAGCACTCTTGGCTTTGCACTTAAGAAGATGTTTGGAGAAAAGGGGGCTGCTGTAGAAATTAGTGTGCGAACGTACATGGAATCTTTGTTTAATGAGTATACAAAGCATATTTCAAATGATAAAAATGGCCAATGTTCTTCAACTGAGGTGGATACTTCTGATTCAAACTCTATAGGAGGCTTGGGAATTTTTTTTGAGGAATTACAAAAACATACATCTCAAAGGGGTGGAGCAAGTTCAAAGTCAGAATTAGTTAAATATCTTGATGAAGAAATTGAAGTTGGAAAATCAGATTTTGATGTATTGCTTTGGTGGAAAGTTAACTCACCTAGATTTCCACTTCTTTCTGAGATGGCTCGTGATGTGTTGGCGATTCCCGTTTCAAGTGTGGCGTCTGAATGTGCTTTTAGTACTGGAGGGCGTATACTTGATTCATTTAGGAGTTCATTAACTCCTAAATTGGTACAAGCTCTAGTGTGCCTTCAAGATTGGCTTCGGAGTGAGCCACAACCCATAAGTATTGAGGAAGATTTAGATTTTCTTGAGCAACTTGAAGAAGGTAAGAAAAGAACCTCATTGATGTAAAATTGTGAATAGTTTATTTAATATTTTTATTGTTTAAGCCTTGAGCCTTGACTTGTTATCGTATTTCTCTTTAGATTTGGCTAAACTTGGAAAAGAACTTTGCATTGATGACATGTAAAATTGGAGGTTTCCTTCACTAACTCTACTAAAGGAGAAGGAAGGTAGATGTCTTACTATTGAGGTGGATTTTTATATACATGTGTTATCTTATCTTTATGTATGATTTATGATTGACTTCTCTTTTTGATGACTAATGAGTGTGTTAAATTATGGTTAATACAAATACTTGTGCAAAACAAGCTCCATGTAGAACTTGGTGTTCTTCATCAGTTTATCTTGACTTTTCTTTCATTTTTAGCCATCAAAATATCCAATACTTTCTCTCGTTTCTTTGTCAATCGATTTCATCATGCCTCGACTTCATGATTCTAATGCTCGATCACCCGTTTGGAATCACTATGAAAAGCTTGAAGAAAAAGAAGATGGATCGTGGACAAGAAAATGTGTTGATTGTGGCCGTGTTACTTATTACCATTCACACAAAATTGGGACTGCCTCCTTAAGGAAGCATGTTAAGCGTTGTTTGGAAAATAGGAACCATAATCGTCAACTCTTAAGGATTGATGACTAGTTATTATTTTGTTTACTTGAACGTGAACTTTAGTACTATGTTTGGACTTAAATTTTCAGGTTGTGTGACTGCTATTTTAAATTTTTGAAATTCTGTTTGTGCCTGTGTGGGCTGTGACAGACTGGCAGTGAATGTTGTGCTGCATTTTGACTTCTGCAATGTTGCTGGCTTGCAGCTTGTAGTGCTGTTGTTTTATTCAGTCTTTGATGGGTTGATGTGCTCTTTTAATTTCTTCTGCTGCTAAGTGTTTGTAATATTTTGCTATATTGTTGGAATTATATTGTTGGAATTAAATTGCTTCTTTGACAAGCTTGTTGATTCTCTTTCTTCTCGACATTTCTTTTTCTACTCGAGAAGGGTTGGTATGAGAATAAGATCAGCTCTAATGGTGGCGGTTTATCAAAAATAGCTCAAGCTCTCGAGTTTAGGAAGGCGTAGGCATTCAACCTGGAGAGAATAGATAGTGAACTACATTTCGTGGATGCTTACCGGATGAGAGAAGCTCGATGTGGTTTCACACAGGATGGAGCTCGGCAAACAAATATTTTTTTTCCATTGGTGTACTTTTCGGAGTTGTAGGACTCGGGGCAATTCCGTGTTTAGTACCCCTCATTATCTGGGTTGCCGAATGTGCCATTTGCAAAGATACTTCAGAAAATGTCGACTGAATTTATGATTGCCCAAGATAAACGTCTCGGGTTCATGTCTGAGATTCTCAATAGTATGAAGATAATCAAGTTACGATCATGGGAAGAACACTTCAAGAACTCAATTGACTCGCATAGGGAGGATGAATTCAAGTGGTTGGTGAAACTCGATTAAGAAAACCTATAGCACTTTACTGTATTGGATGTCCCCAACAATCGTCTCATGTGTCATCTTCTTAGGGCTTTGTGTTTTTCAGAGTGCCCCGTTTAATCTTTGCTACGATTTTCACCGTGTGTTGGCGCATTAAGGACCATGTCGAACTCATTAGATATCTACCGAAGCTCGATGTACCGTGATTCGAATCAAAGTTTCTTTCGATAGGATAAATAGTTTCCTACTTGAAGATGAAATCAAACTGGAGGATATAGTGAAATCTCCTCGGGAGGATTCAGAATTTTAGATCGTAGTGTTTGTATAGTAGATGGTCATTTCACCTGGAATCCTGAGTCACCTGATGCATTGCTTAAAAAATTGAATTTTCAAGCAAGAAGAGGACAAAAGATTGCAGTTTGTGGACCAGTTGGTCTTTGAAATCATCATTTCTATATGCCATACTTGGAGAAATGCCAAAAACTGCAGGAACAGTGAGTCGTAACGCAATCCTCATATCATGAACTTCTTAAGTTTTGCCTCTATTTCGTTCGTGTTTCCAGTTTTCTGATTGCAAATTGCAGTCTGTAGTAAATAATTACATGGAGTTGATTAGTTTAATTATATTGTCTTCAATTCTTGATGTGATTTTTTATTTTAAAAAATTGTGTGATATGTTAATGGTTAACCCGATAACCGAACCGATAAGGATCGATAACCGATTAACCGATAACCGATTAACCGATAACTTAATGGTTCTTTAACGATTTAGCTAGTCTACAAACCGATAACCGATAAGCAAAACCGATAATGTTCAAAACCGAACCGAACTAACCGATATGCAGCCCTAGTCATGAGTGACTCAAGCTAACCCTTGATACTGGCATAGTCATGAGCAACTAAATATGAACAAGTAAAAGAATGAAAAAGACTGAGCGGAAGCATTATTATGGAATATTGGTTCAATATATTTTTGAACAAAGTTTTGTCTACAACAAATGTAACATGAAAGGAATCTAAAATAGAATAGACTGAATACAACAACTCTAACGGAATGTCTATGAAGCCTCTACTAATACTGATTATAGTTAGTGGGACATGAGCCATGCTTACCTTTTTCAATACACATGAATAGAAATAACATAATAGAACTACAAAATTGACTTGAGTGCTTGAGATTAGAGAACTCATCACCTTCTGAGTGGAAGCTGTGATCCAACTAACTAGGATTCTGATAGTAACAACCTGAAACTACTTCATATGAAATATGTAGGCACAAGAGATATGTGAATCAGTACGAAGAATGTACTAAGTATGAGATACATGGATGATAATTTGTAAAGCTGGACTTAATGAATCTGGGACGCTAAAATGAATATGAAACTGAAATACATGAATTGATCAAATGACCAAGTAGTAAAACATGCAACTGATAGATACTGAAACTAAAATAACTAAATATAAGGTCAAAGCAATAATCCGAAAAACTGAATTGTGGGAGATATTCTTAATCTATATAAACCATGTGAGAAATAACATGGAGTCTATTATCTTACACCCATACTGAAAAGAGATTGTCCTACATGCCAATGTAAGGACCATGAGTTTGAGCTAAGGTGGATCTTCTAACTAATTTCTATTTGAGATAAGATCCTATGGCGACACATTGTTTTGGGACTTAGGAATTGCTACTAAAGGTCCACGAACGCTAAACAGAAACCTTCATCCCAAAATACCGCTCGGTGCTAAGTAACTCCCAACGGAAATATATAAAATAATACCATATTCATAATCTTAGTCTTTGAAATGGTGAGTTTCTAGTAATACCAATTCAATCATAAAGATTCATAAATCATAAGAATATCTCCTTTGAAATATCATGCCTTCATGACATATCAATTCATAAGAGATGCTTAATCGGACGCATCTAAATCATGATAATCTTACAAGGATATTTCCATCTTTTAACTCCTCCTTCTCCTCTCAAACCCCAAGACAAAATTCAAAGGCAAATCAAAGCATAAGACTTTCCAGCAAGATTCTTTCAAATATTTTTAATGATTATTCTTCAAGCAATGTTCTTCCAAATCTTTTTCAAGATTCTTCTTCAAGGTAAATCCTTCTCTAAAGATTTTAATCTTTACAATTCAAGTCTCTTCTTAAAATCATGAATCATTAATAGAATTCTTAGCCCTTGGCCATAACATTTTCAAGAAATTAATTCCAGAACCTAAAGAAAGGATTTCTTGGCCGTTCTTGTTGAAATTAGGGTTCTTCTTCAAGATTCATGGAGTGTGTAAGGTATGTAAGATTATTAAAGTGAGGAACTTTGTTGTTCCTCACACCCTACTCCTACAATATATATTTTTAAGATCAAAGCTAGGGTTTTTATCCACGATTTTGAATTCCCTTTATCTCCTATCATTGATTTTTTATTTTTATCATCAAAATTATGATATTTATGTCATTAATAATTATTGGTTCATGATTATTATACCACATAGACCCCTTTCTAACCAAAGTTATTTAAAAATCTTGTCGTAGTATTTCATGGTTCATGACATTTTTAAAATCTTGAACATACTTTATTTATGAAATTAATGCTTATGAAATACTACAATAAGGTTTTTAAATAAATGTTATTAGAAAGGGGTCCATGTTGTATAATAATCATGAACCACAAATCAATAATCAATAATGACATAAATACAATATTTTTGATGATAAAAATCAAGAACCAATAATTGGAGATAAAGGAAATTCAAAATCATAGAATCTTGGGTAAAATCCCTAGTTTTGATCTTAAAAATATATATATTGTAGGAGTAGCGAGTGAGGAAGAAAAAAATTTCTCACTTTAATAATCTTACATCCCTTAACGCTCCATGAATCTTGAAGAAGAACCTAATTTGAAGAAGAACGATAATGAAATCCTTTCTTGAGATTCTTGAATTAGTTTCTTGAAAATTCTATGGGTTAAGAATTCTATTAGTGATTCATGATTATACGAAGGAATTTGAATGGGAAAGATTAAATTCTTTGGGGAAGGATTTACCTTGAAGAAGAATCTTGAAAAAGATTGGAAAGAACATTATTTGAAGAAGAATCTTTAAAAATATTTGAAAGAATCTTGCTTGGAAGTCTTATGCTTTGATTTTCCTTAGAATTTTGTCTTAGGGTTTGAGAGACGAGAAGGAGGAGTTAAAAGAAGGAAATATAATTGTTTAGGACTTTATAGAAGTTGATATAACCGATTTAAGGTTTACTTAGTGGTATAAGGACAAGAAAATTATCTTTTTTAGAATTTTATCGTCTGTCAAAACGGAGTTGCGCTACATTATTTAGTAAAATGATCATAACTCTCTACTCCGAACTCGGAATGATGCAAACTTGATGATGTTGGAAAGGAGATTTATAGATCTTTAATTTGATAGGTTATGGTTCACCTAACACTTCATATGTTAAGAGATATGATTTATTCAAGTTAACCCAAGAAAATTCTTATATGGAAACTCTATGGATAAGGAAATTTCCAACTCAACTTTGTGTAAGGAGATTATATACTTTAATTCATCTCCAAGTATCCTCCCACACTAAATAATTGACCTTAATACCTATGTACAATTAAGAATCATCTGGCACAACCCTATAAACTTATGAAGAATGTTTCAAATTTTAGCCTAAAGATTTTTGGAATGTCACAATATTCCACCAGTTGGAGTGTTTGGAGGTCATCTTTTCATGTTTTTGATTATATTAGAAGTCACGCAGATATGTAGACTATCAAGGAGTATGGAACACATTTTAGCCCCATACTCTTTCTTAACCCACACATCTTCATGACTTCCTGGATAATAAGAATATACAAAAAAAGATCACTTTCCAACACTCCATCGGTAGAAAACTATCATTTTCATTGCAAAGATTCTCCATCTTTTCTCATTTTTCTTTGGCCAAATAAAAAGAAATGGTGTACCAATCTTAATATGTATTAATACCAACAGATATAGTAGGCCGATAAAATTTTCTGTTCACAAACTTACCCGAATCATTTAATAGTCCTACACTCGGGCAATCATCAACACTTCTCAAATAATATCTATTTGACTATATAAGATGACCTCAACTTGATATGAAATTCTAGTATTGAGACTACACACTACTTATAATCATAATGAAATTTATCAAATTCAAAATCAAATATGTATAAATCAAGCCTCATTAATGTAGACCTAAGATTAGTAAATTTCTTCAACTTTTTAATTGATGTATTCCATATAAACATATTAGTGGATCCAATGGAAATTCAAATCATTCCATTTACTAAACCCACAACGCAAACATGTTTGCAAGCATCATTCAATTGAAAATCCAAGTTATATTCCTCAATCACAGAGTGATTAAGTAAAGAACTAACATAATTATTCTTAAAACAATATTTATATCCATTACCAAATACGCACCTGTGTTGGGCTAGCATAAGGATGTGGTGTGCATAATCTTTTCTATCAACCAATATAGTAAGATGTGACTTGATAAATCCACGTCTAGAAATTAAGGCAAGCCAAGATTTTTCATCAGACCTGAATTTTAAGAGGAATATCACTGGTAGCTTTAAGTCGATTCAATGATGATTTATTATGACATCATATGGATTTTCATGATTGGATGGTTAATGCAATTTGACAATGGACAATGGTTTTGCTTCATTTTTGGTGTTGATGGAAGATTTGATCTTCTGGTTCCATTTTGGCGACACAAATTTGAGCTCTTGGAGTTGGGAACTTGATATGGAGGCAACTATTTTCCACAAATTATACTAAGATGGAGCCCTAATGCAATTTAATGGGTGACAATAATGTTATGGGCTTTTAGCCCATAATTCTTGTTTTTACTTATCCGGTTTGATATCCTTTGCTACTAATTTTTTTATAAATTAAGTTAACTCTGTTTTGCGCGGTTATCATTAAGGGTGACTCAACAAATATGACAACCAAATTGTTTTGCTTCACATAAACAAAGTTTGTTCGAATTAGACTAGTATGATCAAAATTATACTATAATTATCCTTAGCCCCATGATGAATGTCATACTATTTATCCCAAAAAGGTAAATATGAGTCTATACGTGAGATTTAAAGTATAACAAATAATCCCTTGATTCTGAGAGGATAATTGATTAACAGCCAAAAGGATAAGTCAGTGGATAATAACGCCCTAAATGGTGGTGGTTTTAGTGGATCCTTTTCCACGAGACCAGCTCCTAAGGGGTATTCTAGGTGCCCTGTTCAGTCAATGATATTGGTATTAGTGGAGGTGTCTATTAGAGGTCAACCAATAGTCATCAAAACTATGGAGGTTAATATACATCCTTTGTTTTAGCTTAACTGATGACGTTGGACTGGATTTGTTATGAATGAGGTTATCCTGGATACATTCAAAAGTAGTGCCCCAGATTCAGATAAAGTGGCTAGGTAGCTCAGCAATAGGCTTTTCTACCCTAGTCCCAGTAGGTATATGAGGCAATTGATACAATAAAAATTGTTCTCTACTTGGGAATGCGGACACACCATAGGAAGATGTGGTATCTAGCCTAACCATGTTGATGTTCAGATAGGTAGAGATAGTTCTCAGCCTAGAAGAAGTGGTTCACAAACAAGTGGTCGGGCTCATTTCTATATTTTCCCAAGTAGAATCAAGGTTGATGTAACTAGCATGGTTATTACAAGTACCATTCTATTCTGTGACCGGATGCTGCATCTGTATTTGATCCTACTTCTACCTTTTTATACGTGTCTACTTATTTTGTAGTTTGTTTGGATATGATTTGTGAATCCCTTGATGTTCATTGCATGTGTCAACTCTTGTGGGGGATTCTGTGATTATTGATAGAGTTTATTGTTCTCGTGTGATGACTTTTATAGGGTATAAGACTTGGTAGACTTGATGGCATTTTACATGGTTCATTTTGTTATTATTTTGCTGATGAGTTGGTTGTCTCAATACCATGCAATTTCACATTGTAATGCCAAGATAGTTTACATATCTATGATGGGGATGTTTAGACTTGAGTGAAAGGTATTGCAGTCCTACTCCTAAAAATATCATATCCTATATTCATGCTATGAATTATAGAAGAGGATATGTTTGGCGTTTCTGGTGCATCTTTGGCGTACTAGTACTGAGGTCCCCTCCATTAAGTTAGTTCCTATAAAGTGAGATTTCTTAGAGGTGTTTTGTAACGCTCTGAAACTGACCCCAAGCTAGTAATGAGGTCCCCTAGATGCGATACGGTTCTTACACAAGTGACCCCAAGCTAACCTAATGACATGGCATGACACTAAGAACAACAATATAAGACTTAAAATATTGTATCAGAAATAAAGTCTGAAACAACCTATCATATCATATAGGAAGAATGTGATAGAGACAACATATGTTGTAACACCCCGCAAATTTGTAACCGAAAACTCGAATCATTCTATAACACCTCACAACTCTACCCTTCAAATCTGAATTATTCGTCTTAAGTATATCATTTTGAATCGGATGACATTCTACTTGCTCATATGTTGTAAAGTGTCACGACCCAGACCATCGTGATTGACGCCCACACTAACCCTCCAGTGAGGGAACCATTACTACAACCCAACTAACCATGAAACTATGGATTTAAAGATACGAAAGCAGGTTTAAATGTAGAAATAAATTAGAGTTTCCATAGACTCCAAAAGTCTAACAACGATTGCGGAATTAATGCCTAGAACCTGAAATTCAATGTACCAAAACATTTAAAGTTCAACAAGTCTACGAAAATGGGTGCAACCCAAACTAATCATAAGAAATCTAAAGTACTAGTCTAAGTCCGAAGGAAGTGGACATAAACAAAAAGAGAACTCATGGCAGCCCGGAAGAACTGGCTCACCTTTGAATTCGAATCGATCACTGGTCTTCTAAACAAGTCTGTCAGTAGCCGCCTGAAGATGCCCTGTACTCAACAAAGAAAGAGCAAATGCAGTATCAGTACACAACCACAACATACTAGTAGGATCACGCGGCTATCCCAATAAGTGAAACATATATAAGTCATTACAACATAATAAAAATGCATACACCGAACATATACAATATCAATTATCACTTACGAATAACGTACAATTTCGCCATCTCAAAGATATATATATATATGCCAAGTCATTGGTCCTTTCATGAAACCCATACCTAAACTGTTAGTGTACCGGTATGTGATATCCGATCCAAGTTAGTGTGCCGGACGTGACACCCGATCCCATATATGCGCTGAAATGTGGCACCCAATCCAAGTTAGTGTGTTGGAACTTAACACCCGATCCATTCAACAAGCCACAATCACAATCATAATTACAATCACAATCACAGTGTACATTCTCATAATCATACAATCAAGTGTTGATTCATAGTATACAACTATTCAATCATCCTCATTTATGATTAGTGTGATCAATAATGCAACATTCGCATACATGCATGCATAAAAATGAAGCAATTATATCACACTGACATGAAATCACAACCATCACCTACCTCGAACAAAGCTTGAATCCTCCTAAGAAATTGGATTCTTCCCTTTCCAGATTCTTTCCGCTTGCTCTAGGTCTACAAACAAACAATTCAATCCGGGATCAATAATTAAGGTCTAATTTCCCCGGATTATGACAAACCCAATAATCCAAGACCCAATTTATGATCCTAAGGTGCAACAAGTGTTTTTCCCACCATGCAAAACCATTCACCCCCCCCCCCCAACGATATATAATCAAGATTTTACGTTCTACAGATAAAAATACAAAATTGGGGAGCGAAAATCCTACCTTTAGCACCAAATTTCATGGAAAACTATCAAGAACTTGTCTGGGGTTGTCTCCTAGCTATCAAAAATGGAAATTGCAGAATAATGGCGTTTTGGGGGTTTATTTCTGACTTAAGTCGTGATGATCCTGCCACAATGGACCTCATCCCGCTACAGCGACCCCGCCTTGGTGGCTTGAAGGAAACAGAGAGCTAAATTAAGAGTTCCAAACCCCCATTTCACAATACACCCTCATCCCATGACACTCAAAAAATACCCATTAATGCTAAAATCAGTTTCGAAAGTTCTACTTGCCCAAATTTGATTCCGTAAAGTCGTACGGGTTCCTTAACGTCTGAGCTATCTACTCATGTGATCAAATCCATAATTTGATCTGCCATTTGTTGCTAGATTTCCCTAAACCTCACTGACTCTGATTTAGTCCAAATATGGACTAGGTTGGGAAATTTGAAGTTACTACCAAAAGATTTTTCGGCCCAAAATTTTTCCCTGTTGGCTTTTCTATAACGACGGGAACATGGCGTTACAATAGATACCAATTTAACCATCACTCGTCCCTGAGTGACAAATTAGGAAAAAGGGGCTAAAGTGAGAGTAGAGTAGTACCTGAATCGACTAACAACTAGGGATGCTTGTCTCGGATGTCCTTCTCGATTTCCCAAGTATCTTCCTTAACTGGATGATGCTTCCATTGAACTTTCACGGACTTAATATCTTTGGTCCTCAGCTTTCGGACATCACGATCAAGAATTGCAATCGTTCTTCCTCATACTGAAGGTTCTTTTCTAACATAACTAAGTCTCATTTTATGATGTAATCCCCATCTCCATGATATCTCTTCAACATGGACGCATGAAATATCGGATGAACTCCCGATAGGTTAGGAGGTAAAGCCAATTTATAAACCACTGGCCCTACACAGTCAAGGACCTCAAAGGGACCAATGTATCGGGGACTAAGCTTGTCCTTCTAGCCGAATCTCATTACCTTTTTCATGGGTGATACCTTAAGAAGAACTTTCTCAACAGTCTGAAATGTCATGTCTCTTACCTTATGGTCTACATACTTCTTTTGTCTACTTTGGGCTGCTAAAAGCTTAGCTTGAATACTCCCACTTTATCTTGAGCATCCTTCACTAAATCAACCCCCAAAAGTTTCACATCTCCAGCCTCAAGCAATTCTATGGGTGATCTACATTCCCTCCCATACAATGCTTCAAATGGTGCCATATCAATGTTGGAGTGGTAACTATTATTATAGGAAAACTCACACAAGGGTAGGAACTTATCCCAATGACCTCCAAAGTCAATCACATATGCCCTCAACATGTCCTCTAACACTTAGTTCTCTTCGATTGCCCATCCGTCTGTGAATGAAAGGATGCGCTAAAGGTGAGTTGAGTACCCAATTATTCATGCAATTTTCCCCAAAACTTGGATGTGAACTGTGTAGCACGATCTGAGATGATAGAAAGGGGAACCTCGTGCAACCTTACTATCTCTTTTACATACACCTTGGCCAATTGCTAAGCATTATAGTTTGTTATGACTGGAATAAAATGGGCTGACTTAGTTAATATGTCAACAACTAACCAAATAGAATCATATTTTCCCAATGTCTTGGGAAGACCAACCACGAAATCCATAGCTACTCTTTTCCACTTCTATTCCGGAATTGGCATTCTCTGAAGCAAACCTGCCGGCCTTTGATGCTCATAGTTTATTTATTGGAAATTTTAACACTTAGCCACAAACTCCGGTATATCTTTCTTCATGCCAGGTCACCAAAAGAGTCTATTCAAGTCTCGGTACATCTTAGTCACACCTGGATTAATGGAATACCCTGAACCATGGGATTCTGTCAATAAATTCTGAATCAAGTCGCCCACTCTAGGAACACAAATACTTTCTTTAAAATTAAGTACACCTCCCACATCAAGAGTGGTCTCTTGTGCCTTGCCAGATACTGTTTTATTTCTGAGCACTTTCAAATGCTCATTATCAAACTATTTGGCCTTGATCTCCTCAATGAACGTGGTCCTTACTTCAATGCTAGCTAACACCCCACCTTTCTCTGAGATGCCCAACTACATGAACTTAGATTCCAAGGTTTGAATTTTCTTAGCCAAAGGTCGCTTGAATACACTCAAGCAAGCTAGACTACCAATACTCACCGCTTTTTGGCTTAGTGCGTCCACCACTACATTAGCCTTGCCCAAATGATACTGGATGGTCACATCATAATCCTTGAGTAACTCCATCCACCTTCGCTGTCTCAAATTCAAATCATTTTGAGTGAATACATGTTGTAGGTTACGATGATCAGTAAACACCTCACACGTGACACCATAGAGGTAATGCCGCTAGATCTTAAGAGCAAACACTACCGCTGTCAACTCTAAATCATGTGTGGGGTAATTCCTCTCATGCACCTTCAACTGCCGCGATGCATAAGCTATAACATTCTTATCATGCATTAACAAAGCACCCAAACCTGAATGTGAAGAATCACAATAAACAATAAAATCTTTACCTTCCACTGGTAGTGCTAGAATAGGTGTCGTGGTCAAAAGAGTCTTGAGCTTTTGAAAGCTCTCCTCACATTTTTCAGTCCATTCAAATGGTATCTCTTTTTTGGTCAAATTTGTCAAATCTGTGGCAATGGAAGCAAAATTCTTCACAAATTGATGATAATAGCTGACAAGCTCCACAAAACTCCTAATTTCAGTCACAAACTTGGTCGAACCCAATTCCTAACCGCTTCAATATTTTGGGGATCTACCATTACCTCTTCCTTTGAAACTACATGCTCTAAAAAGGCAACCAAAGTCAACCAACATTCACACTTAGAAAATTTCGCATACATCTTTTGTTTCCAAGAACATCCAAAACAATATGAAGATGGTCGGCATGCTCCTCCTCACTTTTCGAATAACCAAAATGTCGTCAATAAACACTATCACAAATAAATCAAGAAAGGGTTTGAACACACCATTCATCAAACTCATGAAAGTTGTAGGCGCATTTGCCAACCCAAATGACATAATTAGGAACTCATAGTGCCCATATCGGGTCCTAAATGCCGATTTTCGTTTATCCTCAGGCCTAATCGTTAACTGATAGTAACCAGAACTTAAATCAATCTTAGAAAAAATTGATGCACCCTGCAACTGGTCAAAAAGATCATCTATCTGAGGCAGTGGATACATGTTTCGAATGGTGAACCTATTCAATTGATGATAGTCTATGCACATTCTCATACTACCATCTTTTTTCTTAACAAAAAAGCAAGAGCACCCCAGGGTGAAGCACTAGAACAAATGAATCCTTTATCAAGAAGTTCTTGGATTTGAGCCTTAAGTTGTCTTAATTCTGCCAGAGTCATATGATAAGGAGGGATGGAAATGAGACGAGTACCATGTTCTAAATCAATGCAGAAATCTATATCCCTATTCGGAGACATACCAGGCAAATCAGTATGAAATATTTCTCTAAATTCTGACACCATAGGGATAGACTCAATAGAGGGAGATTCAGCCTCAACATCCCGAATATGAGCCAAATAAGCCAAACAACCTTCCCCTACCAGTTTTCTTGCTCGAATGAAGGATATGATCTTAGTTGTCTTTGGCTTGTACACCCCTTCCCACTCTAACTTTTTCCTACCCGGAATCTCTAGAGTCACAGACTTAGTTTTACAATTCAAAACAACTTAATATGGGGACAACCAAGCCATGCCTTAGATTATATTAAAGTCGGTCATATCCAAAATAATCAAATCAGCCCAAGTCTGAAAACCCATAAACATGATAGGACAAACATGATAGACATGGGTGACTATGGCAAACTCTTCAATGGGGGTAGAAACATGGATGAGGTCATCAAATATATCACAAATCATATCAAATTATGAGGCAAATCACACTGACACATAAGAATAAGTAGAACCCGGATCAAATAACACATTAGCCATTCGGTCACATACAAGAATAGTACATGTGATCACTGCATCAGAAGGCTCTGCCTCGTTCTTGCCCGAAAAGGCGTAACACTGAGCCATGCCATCTTGACAAACGACTTTCTTGCCTGGCTGTGTCGTACCTCTACCTGGGTTACCATTTCCCCTACCTCGCGGTCTCGCTGATTTTCACCTCGCCCACCTTATGGACGCTAATGAGTCTGAGATTTGGACTCATTTAGGGATTTATTTGTATAGGTTTAGTGTCCTCAAATGCTCATTTTATGCCAATAATTGATGAAAAATCCTTGATTTTTAAGATTATGGATTAAGGAGCAAAGCATGGACACTAAGTTGCAAAAAGAACAAAGCGAGCTGAAAGAAGGAAGAAAAGAGAGCCTGGTGATCACCAAGTCCATTTGGTGAGTCGTCGAGTGGCCATTTGACCGCCTAAAGTTCCAGTGTACCAAGCCCTGAAGTAGAAAATCAAGTTGGCGAGAGAAATGAGTAGTTGATAGATCGTCGGGTGGTTTCGCGATGTAGTGTTGATCACCCAAAGTTATAGACCTGAAGTATGTTGAAGGCCAAGGAAAAAATGCGATGGAATTGACCAAAGGGCGGATCACCGAGTTGATCGGCGTGCTTGACTTACTGCGCCGAATGGTCCTTCGCAGCATATTTTTGGTGACTATAAATACATTTTTTAACATATAGTTTAGAATCAGATTATTATTGAATATTGAGTTCTAAGTTTTGACATTGAATTCTAAGTGTTGAGACAAGTTTTCCTTAGCTTTGAAGAATTGAGGTTTTTCACTTTTGAGAAATTGGAAATGGGTCTTTGAGATTCTTCAATTTGGACCTTTGTAAAGACAAAATTAATCGTACCCGATTGATAGAAACACAATTTGGTAACGATTTCTATCTTTTTATGATGTCTAGCTAAAACCCCAATTCTTTGAGTGTGATTATGTGATTATGGGATGATTTAGCTAATGGGTGTTGCTATTTGTTAGTCTAATTGTTGTTTAGAAGTGAGTTCAATCATTTATTGTGGGTTAATTTAGGAATTGCAGTTGCAAATGTGATTTCATCTTTGTGTTCTTGGCTTGCGAGAGAGAGAGTTTTAGAACTAAGGTATTTGATTGATGGTCTGTGGGTATTGGGTTGGCCTAGGTTCAACTCGAGAGAGTGAATCCTAAACCCTTTTCCTCACATTCAGCTCGAAAGAGTGAATGGACTAAGGTGTGGGTTGTTCTTATTTCACATGCTTGTTGATGTTCAAGAGAAATCAACTTGATTCGGGCTAAATTGTTCGAGAGAAAGTTTATCCCCTCTATAGTCTAGCTTACTCACTGATTTTCAGCAGTTTTCTAATAGTTACAACTATCCATTTGTCTATAATAGCCTGTAATAGAATCACGTTCCAAGAACCCGTCTCATTATTGTTATTTTTGTATTTTTTTACTGTTGTTGTAGTTGATACTTGAAACCAAAATCCCTTTATTTGACATTCGTGTCACCCCCTGATTTGAATCATGTTTTTATTCGTAAATGTCTATTCCTATGACTGATTTAAGCTTATTCACACTTGAATTTTGAATCTTAAACACGTACTGCTCCCTGTGGGATTCGACCCCAACTCATTTAGTTGGGTTATTATACTGACTAACGATCGTTGACACTTAGAACTCAATTAAGTGTCCTTGAAACATTAATCAGATGCCCTCGACCATTAATATCATTTTTTGTGGGTACCACTATTCTAGTCTGCTGCTACACGGATTCCAACATGCACGGGTGGGGACAATCTCTCCTCATATTCCCAGGTTTTCCACAGTTATAGCAAGTGCGATCAAAATATGGCATGCTGCCCGTCGAAGGTGCGGCTTGATGAGTCCAAAAATTGGATTATTTAGGGCTTTATTTTGTTAAGAATAGTGTCCTCGAATGCGTTTTTTGTCTAATATCTGATGAAAACTCTTAAGTTTCAGGTATTTGAAGTTTTAGTGAAAGCATGGACACTTAGGCGCAAAAAGGAACAAAAAGGCTAAAAAGAACGACAAAGCTAAAACCTGAGCATCACCAAGCACACTTGGCGATTCACTGAAGGGATTTACTTCGCCCTTTGTTCCAATACACGAAGCCTTGAAGGAGAAGGATAAAAAAGGTGATGAAAGGAGCAGTCGATGCTTCGTTGAATAGTTTTATAAAGCAGTACGATACTGCCCAATGGTCCAGAACGTGAAGGTGCTGAAGGCAAGCACGAAACGGTGATGAGACAGACGAAGGGCGAGTCGCCGAAGTCATTCGGCGACATCGACTAACTTTACCAAAAGATCCACCAGCGCTATTTTCTGAAGTTTATAAATACTGAACTTATTATTATTTTTAAGAGTCGAACTTTTATTTTAATTTCCATAATAGAATAGTACTTTTTAGATATTTTCTCTCAAGTTTGGAGAGGGTTTTTGGGAACTTGAAGAAAGGAGTTTATCTTCCCTAAGTTAGAAGTGGGTCTTCTCTATTCTTCTTTCTTTGCTTAAATTAAGGTTTAATTTCTTATACCCATTTGATTTTACTATCATTTTAGGTGTATTTTGTTATTTCTTTATGTGTGGCTAAAACCCATTCTTAGGGTGTGATTTAGCAAATATGTGTTGATATTATTGTTGGGTCTTGCTTGCTGATTGGTTAGATAAAGTTTAATGGTGATTTCACCTAGTGGTTGTGGTTTAATCTAAAGGGTTTGTAGTTGCAAATACAAAGTCACCCATGTGTTTTGGCTTGCTTGAGAGGGAGGTCGCAAAACCAAGACCACTAGATTGATGGCCTAAGGAGTGGGTCGACATGAGGTTCAGCCCGAGAGGGTGAGCCCTAGTCCCATATCCTAACACTCAGCTCGAGAGAGTGAGTGGGGTAAGGCATGGGCTGGTCTTCATGCGGCAAATGGGTGTCCGAGAGGAACGCATTTGAAACGGGGTAAGTTGCCCGAGAGGGAACTTATTTCCATTTAAAGCTTAGCCTAGTCACTTTTATCTTACAAATTTCTTATCAAAAGCATGTACCCAACTACTTATCTCAACTTGTATTGCGGTCACACCCTAAGAACATTTCCCCAAACTTGATTTTCTTGTTAATTTTTGCTATTTTTACTAATTGTGACAAAAACACCAAATCATTATTTGACACTTTTGTGTCACCCCATTTTATTTACTATATTTTTACTCATTAATATCTTTAGCTTCAACTAGTTAGAGCTAAATTTTATTTTTCTATCAATTCTTTTTATTTTTCTATCAATTCTCAAAACCACTCCCTTGGGACACGACCCCAACCTTTAGTTGGGTTACTATACTATCAACGATCGTAGACATTCATACCGTAGGTTAGTGTCATTGGTCACGATAAGCATCACGACTCCCTGGCTATCCTAAATTAAATTTTGAGGTGGAGTTCCTGAGTAGTTACCTGTAGAAGCGGTCATAACAGATTGAATTGGCCAGGTTGCAAGTGTTGACTTACCTGAACCTTTGGAGTAGGAACCCTGAAAGTTACCTGTGCTCTTAGCTTTCTTAGCCAATGCACTAGCCTGACCATCTCGCCTCACCTCCTCCACTTTCTTCACAATATATGTTACCTCATTAAAAAAAAATTCTTGCAGAATTCATGTGCACAGACAATACCTGTAACTCATAATTCAGTCCCTTAACAAATAGACGGATCCCATGGGGTATGTTATTTGTGGATGACATAGTATTGATTGATGAGACGCGGGACAGAGTTAATGCGAGGTTGGAGGTGTGGAGACAAACACTGGAGTCCAAAGGGTTCAGGTTGTGTAGGACCAAAACAGAATATTTGGGGTGCAAATTCAGTGATGCATTGGATGAGGCAGATGCGGAAGTGAGACTTGCCACACAGATCATTCCTAAGAAAGAAAGTTTTAAGTATCTTGGGTTTGTAATCCAAGGAAGTGGTGACATCGACTATGATGTCACACATCACATTGTGGTTGCTTGGATGAAATGGAGGCTTGCCTCTGGAGTCTTGTGTGATAAGAAAATTCCACCTAAACTTAAAGGTAAGTTCTACAGAGTGGTAGTTAGACCGGCCTTGTTGTATGGAGCGGAGTGTTGGCCAGTCAAGAACTCACATGTTCAAAAAATGCATGTTGCGGAGATGAGGATGTTGAGATGGATGTGTGGGCACACTAGGAGCGATAAGATTAGGAATGAGGTTATCCAAGAGAAGGTGGGAGTGGCCTCTGTGGTGGACAAGCTAAGTGAAGCGAGATTGAGATGGTTTGGACATGTGAGGAGATGGTGCGCAGACGTCCCAGTGAGGAGGTGCGAGGGGTTGGCTATAGAGGGTATGCGGAGGGGTAGACGTAGGCCTAAGAAGTTTTGGGGATAGGTGATTAGACAGGACTTGGCTCAGCTTCACATTACCGAGGACATGACTCTAGATAGGAAGGAGTGGAGGTCGCGTATTAAAGTTGAAGGTTAGTAGGGTTAGCGTGTTGTCTTTCCTTGCGAGGGTTTGGGTTGTTAGCGTTTATAGTAGTCGTAGCCTTGCACTTGTAGTTCTTGTATGTGATTCCTATAGCCATATGTTGTTTGCTGCGTTTCACTTCCCCAAGCATTTTCTTGATGTTATTATCTCCTTTGTTGATTATACACTATTGTTTTACTGGTTGTTTTGTTTTATACACTATTTCCCCTCTCCCTTTACTTGGATTTGATGTACTTGAGCTGAAGGTCTTCCGAAAACAGCCTCTCTACCTCCATGAGGTAGTGGTAAGGTCTGCGTACACTCTATCCTCCCAGACCCCACCTAGTGGGATTTCACTGGGTATGTTGTTGTTGTTGTTATCTAGACAACGCATGGAATTTAGCCTCATAAGCAGCCATAGTCATACCACCTTGCTCTAAAGCCATGAACTCATCCTTCTTACGATCTATCAAAGTTCGAGGCACATATTTTTCGAAGAATAGAGCATGAAACTGGTTCCAAGTGAGTGGGGGTAAAGTTGAAGATCTACATTCCACATAAGCTCTCCACCATTGCTTAACCTCGCCCTGAAGTTGAAAAGTCACAAACTCTACTCCATGTTGATGAACAATTCCCAACATATAAATCCTCTCATAACAATCTAGAGTGAACTCATAGGCGTCCTCACTCTCGGAACCATAAAACACCGGCGGTTTCAATTTCAAGAACTTAGTCAGCATCTCATGTTCATTACCAGTCATAACAGGACCCAACATAGGATGGAAGAAAGCATTAGTACCTGTAAGTCCACCCACCTTGGGGACAATGATAGCAATAGGGGGATTGGCGAGAGCTTGAGTTGCGAGAAGAACTCCAGGACCAACCAATCCTTTCAGGAACGGCATTCTCTGTTGAACTAACACTGGGTCTAAGGGAAGAATACATGTAGTCTCAGCTTGCACCTCTTCCTCTTGTCCAACATCCTCATCATTCTCAAACTCCATATTCTCCTCTATCTCTTTATGATGCGCAGGAGGATTCTCATTTCTGGGAGCATTCTTAATTGGAGCTCCACCCCTAGCGGGTGCTACCCTTCCATGGCCTCTACCTCTACCTCGACTACGACCTCTTGTTGCGGACTCCGTAGCAGGCCCATTGACGAGAGCTACGGGCCTGACACCATTGAAGCGAGTGTTAACCATCTGCGGACAGAAGAGTGAAGGAGGTTAGATACCAATTTGGATTACCAGATATCAATTGGAACCAAGTTATAGCACGAAATGAGACAAGAGAAAACAGAGAGATTTTCTAAAGTCCTATAGCCTCTCGAAGAAAAGCACAGACATCTCAGTACCGTTCTACAAGACTCTACTAGACTCGTTTTGGTACATCAAGATCAATGAACCTAGGGCTCTAATAACAACTTTGTCACGACCCAGACCATCGTGATTGGCACCCATACTAACCCTCCGGTGGGAGAACCATTACTACAATCCAATTAACAATGAAATTACGCATTTAAAGATACATAAGCATGTTTAAATGCAGAAATAAAGTAGAGTTCCCATAAACTCCAAAAGTCTAACAATGATTGCGGAATTAATGCCTAGAACGTGAAAGTCAATGTTCCAAAACATCTAACGTTCAACAAGTCTACGAAAATGGGTGCAATCCAAACTAAACATAAGAAATCTAAAGTACTAGGCTAAATCAGAAGGAAGTGGACATAAACAAAATGAGAACTCATGGCTGCCCGAAAGAACTGGTTCACCCTTGAATTTAAATTGATCACTGGTCTTCTAAACGAGGTCTGTCAGTAGCCGCCTGAAAATGCCCTGTACTCAACAAAGAAAGAGCAAGTGCAGTATCAGTACACAACTACAATATACTGGTAGGATCACGCAGCTATCCTAATAAGTGAAACATATATAAGTCATTTCAACAAAATAAACATGCATACACCGAACATATACGATATCAATTATCACTTACGAACAACGTATAATTTCACCATCTCAAAGATATACATATATGCCAAGTTATTGGTCCTCTCATGGAACCCATACCCAAACTGTTAGTGTACTGATACGTGGTATCCGATCCAAGTTAGTGTGCCGGACGTGACATTCGATCCCATATATACGCCGGAACGTGGCACCCGATCCAAGTTAGTGTGTTAGAACGTAACACCCGAACCATTCAACAAGCCACAATCACAATCACAATGTACATTCTCATAATCATACAATCAAGTGTTGATTCATGACATACAATTATTCAACCATCCTCATTTATGATTAGTGTGATTAATAATGCAACATTCACATACATACATGCATAAAAATGAAGCAATTACAAGTATGTATCACACAGACATGAAATCACAACCATCACCTACCTTGAACAAAGCTTGAATCCTCCTAAGAAACTTGATTCTTCCCTTTTCGGATTCTTTCTGCTTGCTCAAGGTCTACAAGCAAACAATTCAATACGGGGATCAACAATTAAGGTCTAACTTCCCCGGATTATGACAAACCCAATAATCCACGACCCAATTTATGATCCTAATGTGCAGCTAGGGTTTTTCCCACCATCCAAAACCATTTAACACCCTCCTCCAATGATATATAATTAAGATTTTATGTTTTACGGATCAAAATACAGAATTGGGGAGCGAAAACTTTACCTTTAGCATCAAATTTCGTGGAAAACTGTCAAGAACTCGCCTGGGGTCGTCTCCTAGCTCTCAAAAATGGAAATTGCAGAATAATGGCATTTTTGGGGTTTATTTCGGACTTAAGTCGCAATTATCCTGCCACAGCGGACCTCATCCCGCTACAGCAGCCCCGCCTTAGCGGGAAAATCCTACATCGGTGTCTTGAACGGAAACAGAGAGCTAAATTAAGTGTTCCGAACCCCCATTTCACAACACACCCTCATCCCATGACACTTTTAAAATACCTGTTCACGCTAAGATCAATTTCGGGAGTTCTACTAGCCCGAATTCGATTCCGTAAAGTTGTACGAGTTCCTTAACATGTTAGCTATCTACTTGTGTGATCAAATCCATAATTTTATCTCCCATTTGTTATCCAATTTCCCTAGACCTCACTGACTCCAATTTCATCAAAATCTGGACAAGGTTGGGAAATTTCAAGTTACTACCAAAAAGTTTTCCGACCCAAAATTTTTCCCCATTGGTTTTTCTATAACGACAGGAATAGGTCGTTACATAAAGTCCTTTACCAAGTGTATCAAAAGTATCTAAAGTGATCTAAGGTTATACTAGACCTCAAACACCAAGCCATGTGTATGATTTTATGTACATGAAATGAAACTTCTAATGGATTTGTCATCTCTATCTTCCTTCTAATTGAACTTTATTCAGTATCGTTATAGTAAAATCGCAAAGCTATTATGTATTTTTGTCTCATTAAAGTAACTGAACTTTATCTAACGTGACATCAAAGTCAGAGTTCTAGTAATCTTTGAGCTTTAAAAGTTCTTCTTCATTCATATTGAGATACTTGAATTTGTCAATTTTAATATAACGATTTATTTGTTCTAATTATATCATTCTTTTTTTAATATACATTTTATATTTGATCCCAATCCTGTTTATAGATAAAATGATTATTTATATCAACTATATATTTTCTTTATTTTGTTGTGGATCCAAATCTACCTAACTTAGTTAAAATTTTATTATTTTAGCCAAATAAAAATATTTTAACCAAAGTAATGATGTTCAAACGGTGTATTTTTATATATAAAAATAAATTGTGTATTTCTTTTGTAATGAGCCAATGACTACTTATTTCAACTATGCATTATTTATTTATTTTGGGTCAAATTCGTAAAATATTTGATTGAATTTTTTTTCTTTCATATTATTATTTAGATGCAATGCTTATTTGTTCTAAGCGTGTATTTCTTCTTTTCTTGGCTAAATATATAAAAGAACTTGATTGAAATTCGATCATTATCTTTAGTCAAAATTATTATCACATTAAGGTTTTTTTAATCTATTAATTTTTTACAAAAAAAAAAATTGGTTAAGAAATACATATAAAGTTTTCACGTGAATAGCCCTAACATCACCAAACCTAGTTTGCCTAATTGTCCAGTGAATATGGCCGCCACGGCCAGTGGCCAACCTCCTCCTGAGGTAGGCCTGCCAGCGCCTTCGGGTTCGTCTTACGAAGATTCATTGAAACAACCTAGAGCCAAAGTAAAGTTGTTGCCTTTGAAACCTATATCATACTTGCATGGGGAACCACAAGTGATTTGGGAACATGAAGAAGTAAATTAGATGATCATCAATGAGAATTTGGAGTATGCGGTGATTGGGAAATTTTCATATGGATGGCCATAGATTCAAGATCTTCGGAAGCTAATTCCAAAACAATGTGAATTAAAGGGGGAGTGCAATATAGGGCTGTTGAGTAACATGCATGTTTTGATAAGAGCGACGTTATTGGAAGATTATGTTCATCTATTATCGAAGCCTGCTTTCTACATAACACAGAAAAATTGGTCTTTTCCAATGAGAACATTGAAGTGGGATCCAATGTTTAATCCAGAGGAGGAAACGTCAACGGCAATTGCATGGATATCTTTTCCTTCATTGCCTCCAAATTTTTTTGGAAAAGAATCCGTCTTCTCGTTGGCTGCTGCAGTAGGTAAACCTTTACAGGTGGACATGGCAACAAAAAACCAAACAAGACTAAGTTGCGCAAAAGTTAAAGTAGAGGTCGACTTATTGAAGGAATTCCCAAAGCATATAAAAATTGGGATGAGGATGAAGAATGAGGAAGTACTTGAGAAGTGGATAAAGATTAAGTATGATTATGTCCCAAAATATTGTAAGACGTGCATGATTCAGGGGCACAATGAACAACAATGTTATGTTGAACATTCGGAATTGTATCGAAATAAGGAGAAGATCGATCAAGGCACTGGAAAACAAAAGGAAGAGGATAACAAAAATGAGAGAAGAGAAGAAGGGAAAGAGGCACAAGTGAGAGGAGGGGATCAACAGAAAGATAAAAACACAGATGAGTTCATGGAGCAAAGACACAAAAAATAGGGCGGAAAGAAAAAACTACCAGAACAAGTCTGGAACAGGTGGGTGTAATCACAGGGAACAAGTTTAATATGCTGGAACATGAAGCACAAGAGGAAGCGGGTGTTCAACTCAAGAAAGTGGCTGAAATTAGGGTGGATGAAGAAGGCAGTACGGAAGATCAAGGAACAACTCCTGGGATACAAAAGAGCAATAACAAAAGAAGTATGTCTATTGGAGGGAACACAACAGCCAATAAAGGTGTGCAAGAGGAAGAAAGTTGCTTACATAAATCAAATAAAGGTGCAGACCCAATCAACATGGTCGGCAGGTCCGATGGAAAGAATAAAACAACTATTAAAAGTGTGCAACAACAGGAAATAAACAATGCGAAGTCACAGGAAAAAAGTAAAACTGATGCCACAACAAAGAGCAAAAATAATGGGGGACTCTCATTAAAGAAAGATGGAGACTATGCATTATTATCAAATTTGTTAGATCCAAATAGAAGCAATAAGGATGGGATGGAAAAAGACATAGAGGAGATCGAGACAGTGACAAAGAAAGGGCCAGATTTAGGGGAGGAGAATGAGGATGAAATTCAATTTCGAATAGAGACCGAAGAAGATGAAGACATTGACTATAATATTCACATGATTAGTAAAGCAGGGGATCTATCTCCAAGGCATACTAATAGTCTAAAGAATAGCGCAAGGAAAGGTAGGCCAATAATACCTTTACAGGTCAAAACAAGGAGTAGTCGGGAGAAAATATCCAGCAGTGATCAATGATTGGAAAACTTTTATTTCGGAATATTAGATCCGTTAACACTCAAAAATCTTTTGAGCGAGTAATGGATTTAAATAGAAGACATCATTATTCTTTCATAGCATTGATGGAACCCTTTCAAGAACCCTCAGTGCTAGATCAATACAAAAGACAGCTTGGTTTTGACCATGCAGGCGTAAATTGTTCCGGGAAAATATGGCTATTTTGGAATGAAGAGTGGCAGGCCAACATTGTTCTGGACACGATTCAACAAATTACTGTGCAATTTAGCAAAAATAACAAAAGTGTTATCATCTCAAGTGTCTATGCTAGATGTAATGCAATGGAAAGATTAGAGTTATGGGAAGATCTGGAGAGTCTTGTTGATAGAGAACAGTGCCCTTGGATCATTGGTGGTGAATCTAATGTTATCCTCAATGAAGAGGAAAAATTGGGGGGATTACAATTCACACAGGCTGAGGCCTTGGATTTTGCCGTATTTATTAATACTTGAGCCCTGACAGAGGTCCGTATTAAGGGAAGTAAGTATACATGGTGGAATGGTAGAATTGAGGGAGAATGCATATTCAAAAGGTTAGACAGGATTTTGGTGAATCAGGAGTTCATGGATTTATTCCCTTCCTCTAAGGTACACCACTTAATTAGACAGGGATCAGATCATGCTCCACTTCAGCTGGTGTGTAATTTAGAGGAAGAACCGATTGTAAAACCTTTTAGATTCTTAAATTTTTGGACCAAACACCATCAATTCAAGGATATTATTGCACAAAATTGGAAAGTGGACTTTGCTAGAAGTCCTTTTGTAGAATTTCAGGCAAAAATGAAGAGAGTGAAAAAAACATTATCATGTTGAAGCAAAGAAGCCTTTGGCAATGTATTTCATCACATTGCTACAATAGAGGATGCCATCTAGGTCAAGGAAATTCAAATGGAGTTACAAACCTCACCTGAAAATAGGGCTGAATTGAGCAAGATAGAAGCAGAACTAAAGAAGTACCTTCACTTAGAAGAAGAATTTTGGAAGCGAAAGGCGGGAATGAAATGGTTTGTAGAAGGGGATAGAAATACGAAGTTTTTTCATTCCTATGTTAAAGGGAGAAGGAAAAATCTACATATAGCATAAATCTTAACAGATCAAGGTGAGGTTTTGCGATCGAATGAGCAAATTGGTGATGCCGCGGTGGAGTTCTTCGCAAATCAGTTTAGGGAAGATAATTTTGTCAATGAGGATGCCATGTTAGAAAATATCCCTAGAAGCATTTCAGAGGAAGAAAATGAAGAGATGATTAGGCTGCCAGAACAGGAAGAAGTCAGAAGGGTGGTATTTGAATTAAGTGAAAACAGTGTTTGTGGTCCTGATGGTTTCTCAGGGAATTTTTTCCAGACCTACTGGGATATAATTGGGGAGGACGTTACCAGGTTAGTGCGAGCATTTTTTTGTGGCCAGGAGTTGACAAAGTACATAACTCATACCAATTTGGTATTACTTCCCAAAAAAGAGGTGGTGAAGAATTTTTCAGATCTCAGGCCTATAAGTTTAAGCACATTCACTAATAAGATCATATCTAGGATGCTTCATGACAGGGTGTTAGCAGTTCTTCCTAATATTATCTCTTCGACTCAATTAGGCTTTGTAAAGGGCAGGAATATTGCTAAGAATGTGTTGCTGGCCCAGGAAATCATCAGAGACATAAATAGGAGAAACAAAAATATCAATGTGGTAGTAAAATTGGACATGGCAAAAGCGTATGATAGAATCTCTTGGGTATTCTTAACTAAAGTTCTAAGAAGATTTGGCTTTTCTAAGGTGATTATTGATATGGTATGGCGGTTGATTTCTAATAATTGGTATTCGATACTAATAAATGGTAAGTCACATGGTTTTTTCCATTCGACGAGAGGTCTAAAACAAGGAGATCCACTTTCTCCTACCCTCTTCATTATTGCCGCAGAGGTTTTAGCTAGAAGCCTAAATAAGTTGAATAAGGATGCAGAGTTTAAAGGATTTGGTCTACCAAAGTGGAGTCCTGAGATTAATCACCTATCCTATGCGGATGACACAATCCTGCTTTGTTCTGAAGATAGGGTTTCAGTGATAAAAATGATGAAAGTGTTAAGAGATTATGAAACTACTTCAGGACAAATGATTAATAAGGCAAAGAGTTTCTTCTATCTTCATGAAAAAACTCCATTAATTGTGGCAATCAGATTGAGGAGATTAACGGGCATTAGGCAAGGCAACTTTCCTTTTATGTACCTAGGTTGTCCAGTTTTTTATGGGAGAAAGAATGCAATCTACTTTGAAGAATTGATAAGGAAAATTGCAAGGAGGGTGTTGTCATGGTAGAATAGATTTTTATCTTTTGGTGGAAAGCAAGTATTAATAAGTAATGTCCTACAATCGATGCCTATATACCTCCTTTCGGCTATGAACCCTCCAAAAAAAGTAATTGAGCAAATACACCAAATATTTGCAAAATTCTTTTGGGGAAATGTTGGGGGAGTTAAAGGAAAGCAATGGGTGGCATGGGGCGATATGTGCTTTCCAAAAAATGAAGGAGGATTGGGCTTTAGGTCACTGCATGATGTTAATAAAGAACTTTTTGCAAAGCTATGGTGGAATTTTAGAGTCTCCACAACATCCTTATGGGGAAAATACATGTGGAACAAGTACTGTAAGAAAGTGCATCCTGTCATTGCCAAGAGTACTGGGTCATCACATGTATAGAAAAAAATGATCAATGTTAGGGAGGAGGTGGAGCATGATATTTGGTGGCAAATCAAAGCTGGAAATTCGAGTTTCTGGTTTGATAACTGAACCAGACAAGGGGCTCTTTTCTATACAGAAGGAGATATGGCAAAAGAGGAGGAAATAGAAGTTAGAGAATTTTTAAATAATAGGGTTTGGAATGAAGGTAAATTGAAGGCAGCAGTATCTGAAGAATGTATCAGCATATAATATAGAATATTAAACTTAATGTGCAACCAGCCAGTATTGATAAGGCTTGGTGGACTGGTAACACAGGAGGGAGTTTCTCTGTCAAATCAGCTTTTAACATTCTAAGGAATAAAAAAGCCAAATTTGAATGGAGTACAAGTATGTGGAGCAAGGGGCTTCCTTTTAAGATTGCGTTCTTTTTATGGAGAGTATGGAGAAGGCGAATCCCCACGGATGACAATCTTAAAAGGATGAAGATACAAGTGGCATCGAAATGCTATTGTTGCGAGAATGGAGAATTGGAAACAATGTATCACTTATTACTAACAGCTCCCATAGCCCAAAAGCTATGGAAGCAGTTTGCTTCTTGTGTAGGGATTTGCATTGATGGGTTGAACCTTCAACAACTCATCTTCAGATGGTGGGAACACAAGGCGTCAAATAAACTAGAGCAAATTATGAAGGCAGTCCCAGCAATCATAATATGGGAATTATGGAAAAGGAGAAACGCACGAAGACATGGAAAAGAATCATCTTACAACTAGATGTTTTATCAATGTCAATTGACAATACACCAATTAATCAAGGTTAAATTTTCATGGCTTAGGCATATCTCACACCAGTGGACAGAAATGGTGGATACATTGCAAAGGTATAAACCAACTCTTTATTATCACATTGTGAGTTGGCGTCCACCAGAAGAGGGCTGGATTACATGTAATACGGATGGGGCTAGTAAAGGGAATCCAGGTCAGAGTGCATATGATTTTTGCATTAGAAATAGAGATGGAGATTTAATATATGCAGAGGCAGAAAGTATAGGCTTGGCTACGTATATGGGGGCAGAAGTACATGCAATATGGAAAGGTCTACAATTTTGCTTAAGGCAAGCATTTGTTCAAGTAAGATTAGAAACAGATTCTTTAGCTTTAAAAAACATGATCATAAGGAACTGGAGAATTCCATGGGAGCTCGTCGAGAAGATGGAGGAAATACAAGAGATGATACATCAAATGAATGTCCAGGTTAAACATATTTTCAGAGAGGCAAATATGCTAGCAGATTGTATTGCTAATACAGCAGTATACACGGTAGAGAAGCAAGAATTTCACAATTTCAATCAATTAACAAGCATGGGTAGGAGGATTCTTAATATTGATAAACAACAGATCCCGTCGATCAGAGTCAAGACAAGGCGAATAAACAACAACAATAATGACTAACATGCTTGGATACAGAGGAGATGTCACAAGGCCCCACAACTATGATATATACAAATTAGATGTTAGCTATTGGAGGAGCAAAAGAGTTGTAGGGGAACTAACTATCCTATGCTATGACAATCAACAAATAGTGATGCGGGCACTAACAAATAGCAAGAGAAAGGTAGTCGGATTTCCATTCATGACCTGTTTTCAGCTAGGAGATCGAGAGGAAAGTGTTCAGGAGCTAATCTGCAGAGCTGAAGGCTCGTACTCTCTTCAGATGTTTATCATGAACTCATCCAAATCGGGCACTACACATTAAAAAAAAAAATCAAAGCAGAGTCAGCCGAGAAAACGAGAAACAAATATGAGAGATGCAAAGAGAAAGTTACTTTTGAAAGTTGATCTTAACAGCAGAACCAACAACATCAGGATGAAGAGTGATAATCACCCAAAAACGAAGCAGAGAACAAGCGAAAACATCTTCGCGGAGGTGGGAAGAACTTGAAAAGTAAGAGACGGAGAGCACAATTTGGAAACCCTTTCTTAAAAGGGCACTTTTATTACTCATTTGGTCTTTGACACTTTGGACCGACCAGTTTTATTTTTGAATTATGTATTTGGATCCGTTTGGGAGTTCAAGTTTCTATATGAATAAAATGGACTTGTAGTCCAAATTTAATTTAAAAAAAAAGAAGTTAAGAAATACATTCCTTCCTTTTGATTTACAAAATCAACAAATTAAGGAAAAAAGATAAATGTCGTCAAACTACGTGAAATTGAACAAAAATATCTTTTCTTAATAGTCTGGTCCAAAATGCCCCCTGTTGGTAGTAGTTTGGCTAAAATATTGTTACTTAATTGTGTCAAAATGTTTTTTCTTTATAAACATATTATTTTAAGCACATTATTTTCCTAATTAAAACATTAATTTTAAAGAACATTATAAAAAATGTTAAATAAGTTTTTCCTCTTCTTAATCTCGTTTTATCAATTAATATAATAATAACTTCATGCATTTTTAACTGATTAGGATACAACAACAAACCCAATGTTTTAACTGATTTGGATAACGATAATTTATATTCCTAATATACTAGGACATTTTTTTGTTTCAAAAAAATGTTTCAAATTGAAGTAGGATAAACATTTTGTAACGATCCAAAAATGGAAATGATGACACTCGTCTAGTCCCACCAAGACAAGTCACACTAAAACCCAACAATACGATAGAAATACAGAAAAACTTAGTCATTCTCAAATACCCCCAAAATCTGGTTGTCACATGTACAAGCCACTAGTGTATAATAACTGAGTTTGAAAGATAATTACAAGTCTCAAATGCCCTTGTCTCTCGAATAGAACAATAACATAAATAGGGAACAAGAGGGCTCACCGGGATGACAAACAACTACCTCTCAAGTATTCACAGAAAGCCTAAGACGTAGACAGAAAAAGGGTAATCACACAGATCCGGGCTCGAAACCTACACAAGTGTAGCAGCAATGAGTGAGTACCAAACAACACGGTACCCAACAAGCAACTCACTAAACACAAGGTAAAACAAGCTAGAAAATGAGAACTCCTTTCATCCTAACTGAACCACCACAACTACAACCTACACAAAAATCAACCCAACCTAACAGTTCACAAAATACAGTTCGTAATTTTTAATAATCACAGTCCAACAATTACATTTCATCAAATCACAAGTATCAAGTTCATCAATCACAATAATCAAGTTCAACAATCACAAGTATCAAGGTCATCAATCACAAGTATTTAAGTTATCAATCACATTAATCAATGTCATCAATCTCAATAATCAAATTCATCAATAACAGGCAACAATCGGGATCTATGGGAAACACCCAAGATCTATATATCCGTCGAAAGCAATCTCGACCTCAATACCACTTGTCGGAACAGACCTCAACATCAATACCATTTATCGTAATAAACTTTGATAGCAATAACACTTTTTGAAATAGACCTCGACATCAATACACTTGTCAGAACAAATCTTGACATTACTAACACTTGCCGAAACACACCTCGACATCAATACACTTGACGGAATAGACCTCGACATCAATAACACTTTTCAGAATAGACCTCAGCATAATCACAATACATCTCATCACAGTGTTCCAGAACTGATGCAAGTAGACATGTTCACACAATAATAAGGAAATTACAAATTCAAGTAATTCACATCCACAACAATACTATTAAAGTATTTCATCAACCACCGATTCAATATATATAATCAAGGCAATTCACACTACTCAGTACAACATTATCAACACGTTGCCCTTTTCATTAATCCTATTTCTATCATTAAGGTAATTCATTATTGAGAAATTAACGCTTCACCTCATTTCCATTACTCCCCAGCACATGCAACAAAGAGGGTTCAAGATTCTACAAGGCTTAGAAGTTCATGTACCTTAATAAATCAAAATCAATTCGAGACTGGAGCTTTTTATTTCATCATATCAACATAATATAGTCAAACAAGTATTCACAAAGAGATTTCGAAACCAACAACACCCATATTAAGTAATTTGGAAATTGTGGGTCAAATCGATTCAAAAATTGGATTCTGAAAATGAAGTTAGAATCTAAAAATTGTTACATTTATATGTTATCCAAAATATTTGGAATCCATTGGTGAAAACCATTTCGAAGACGAAGTTGTATTTCGCCCAAAATCACTTCTTTTTAAAGCTCAAGTTCATCAGACACCCTAGGTTTGAATCCAAAATAGCAAATTAAGTGATAAAATCTTGCCATAATCAAGTAATAACAATGAATGGGAGTTAAAATTTGTTACCCAATCAAAGTTTCTTGAAAACTCACTTTTAAATCGTCAATACCAAGCTTGAAAACTCAAAAATAGAGGAAATGGGACTGAAACCTCAACTTTGGAGATAAGAACACTCTTAGGTGTCGCAAAAGCAAGCCAAGGTTTGCTTTTGCGAACGCCGCGAATGGGATAATAGAATCACTAACGTGATCCCCAGAAAAAAGTCAGGCTTTCATTTTCCCAAAGAAAAGTCGCAAAAGTGGAAAGGACTTCGCGAATACAATTGTCAAGAAATCTGAACCCTCGCGAACACGATCAAACCTTTGCTAACGCGAGGTACAACAAATGTTAGGCACCAGAAAATCAACCAACACATAACTCTTCGAAAGGACCCTCAAAATTCGTTCAGAACCACGTACACACAAACCAAATATACTACCTGATGAAACTTGATATTTCAAACTCAATGGAAACCTCAAAATATAAATTAAAGGTCTTTTTCTCTCTCTTCTCTTAGCAAAGGTAGGTGAAAGTCAAACCTTTGGCTTGCGGGCTCAGGGACTGTAGTTAGCTGCTTCCCCTGTAGTCGTCAGCTCGTTCTTGACAGATTCGAAATCTACGAAAGTCACAATGAACAAATATAATGCCTAAAATGCCAAATCAAGCACGAGACCTCTCTTAAGCCTAAAATTATCCCCTAAATCTAATGAAACTATCGAAAATCATATCCGAGCATTCGAAATCCAAATATTGACCAAAGTCAACCCAAAGGCAAAAACCTCAACTATTTACAACTTAGGACCTCAAATCCATGAAAGACTCTTAATCTGAAACTGACAACTCTCTTAGACTAAATTCTACATTCCATGACTGATGGAATTAACAAAATTTGATTCTGAGACTCGAAACTTCAAAAGACACTGAAAACCATTCTTTAACAACTTAGTATTTCAAAACTCTAAAATTTCTACAATTCTCAACTTCTTACTCAAAACTGATTTCACAAACTAAGTAGAAATGACTCGAAGAAACTATCAGGAGGGGTAAAATAGTAATTTTATAAAAACTTCCAAAAATAATCAATTGAATCATTATATTATCTACCACTAAAAATCATGTTTGTACTCAATATAAAGCAAAAAAAGTACATGAAACTTCAAAAAGCTGGGAATATTTGGCACACATGTCAGACTCTGTCTCCCAAGTTGCCTCTCTAATTGAACGGTGCTTCTACTACACCTTTACTAAAGCAATCTCCTTGGCCCTAAGCTTTCAAACCTACCTATCCATAATGGCTATATGATCATCCTCAAATGACAAGTGTGGACCCAACACTATCGAATCAAGAAAAAATACACATGACTCATCTAGCACGTACTTCCAAATCATGGAGACATGAAACACAGGATGTACAACAGACAAGCTAGGTGGAAAGGACAACTTATAAGCCACCTCTCTTACTCAGCTCAAAATCTCCAAAGGGTTAATGAATTTAGGCTTACCTTGCGCTTCTTCTCGCACCTCATCATATCCTTCATGGGTGACACTCGGATCCAAACATGATCACCCTCCACAAAACACTAAGTCTCGAACTCTCCTATATGCATAACTCATCTGTCGACTTTGGGCTGTCAACAGTCTACCTTGAACCATACAAACTAGCTCCATGTCATCTCTAAGAAAGTCTGTGTTTAAAGAGTCGATCTCAACCGAATTAAACTAACCAATCAGAGATCTACATCATCTTCCATATAATTCCTCAAATGGGGACATTTGAATACTAAAGTAATAATTATTGTTGTATGCAAACTCTGCTAAGGGCAAGTGCTAATCTCATCGAGCATCAAAGTAAATAACACATGCTTAGAGCATATACTTTAACACTTAGATGATCCGCTCAAACTGACCATCGTCTGAGGGTGAAAGGTTGTACTAATATCTAACCAAGTACCTAAACCATGATGTAAGGCCCTCAAAATGTGAGAAGTGAATAGTGAACCTCGATCAAAGACAATGGAAATAGGGACTCCATATAGTCTAATAATCTGATGATATAAAGCTGAGATAACTTCTCCATCGTATACTTACCCGAACTAGAAAGAAATGTGAGGATTCGGTCAACCTGTCGTTGACCATCCAAATAGAGTCATAACTACTCACAGTGGTAGGAAGACCCATGAAAAATTCCATGGTGATCTCGTCCACTTCCAAGTAGGATATACATCTTCTGAGACACACCTCTAGGCCCAAGTAGGATATGCATCCTCTAAGACACACCTCCGGCCCGCTGGTGCTGACACTTGACCTTTTGGCACGTCAAGCATTTAGACACAAAATATGAAATATCCTTCTTTATACCATACCACTAGTAATGTTGACTTAATCATCATACAACTTCACCACTCTTGGATGGATGAATATTGAGAACAATGAGCCTCCTCAAGAATCAATATAATCAACTCACCACCTTGGGCACACAAATCCTACCTCAGATCCTCAAGACACTATTAGAATCAAGCACAAACTCTTTGGCTTCCCTTCTCGAATGAGACACAACTTTCCATCATCAAACTGGCGCTTACAAATTTGCTTATCTAAGGAAGATCAGGCCTCTATAAAACAATCAAACCACCACTTTCCTTAAAAATCTACAATCGGACAAAACTATTGGCTAACATCTGAACATCTCTCGTGAATGGCCTCTCCTCAAACCTAATAGAGACAAGACTCATCATACTAGAAGCCTTCATACTAAAAGCATCAACCACCACATTATCCTTCCTCGAATGATACAAGATGGTGATATCATAGTCCTTCAGTAACTCAAGCCATCTACACTACCAATACCACATCTGCCTATGGTGTGGCCACTTCACCTAAGATAAGGATGATCTTTGTTATACAAACTACCTCTCTTACTTTCTAGAAATGGAGCTCGGGGAGCCTGCTACTAAGTTATCTTTTCTTTGTGTCTGAATCAGAGGAACCACTTTTGAATGTGTCGAGGCTAACCACACTTGTAAAATACCTTTCTAATGTCAACCTTTGTTTTCAAACAAAGGACATAGAGTAAACTTTCTTGTTTGATGACTTTTGGATGATACCTGAATCACGAACTGAACAGGCATCCAAAATACCCTTGAGAAACTAGTCTCTTAGAGAAGGACCCACTAAAATCACCATCATTCTCGACTTCTTATACAGTAACGTAGAACAAAAATTCTGTTTCACCCCCTCCACATTTTTCAATGCTCAACCACTTCCTCAAAAGTCTTTCTAGAAAACACCATATAGAGCACAACTAACTTGAGTCCCATATTTAGACCTTTGATGAAACACCTAATTCTCTTTTTCACGATGCTATAAAGAATACCTGGATAGAGAGTGAAGAAAAGTCTCATAGGGTGCAACATACAAATTACCTTACTTAATTCTGGTAAACCTATCACACATTTTGTCTCATAAAATACGAAGAACATATTACTCTAAAAATATAGAGTAGAAGCGGGTCCAGGTCAACAAAAGCGAACTAATGAGCCTATACTCCACAAATGCCTACCACCATAGCTTAGCATCTCTCAGAAGCTGAAAGATGACAAACTCCACTCCATATATATATATATATATATATATATATATACTACTTCTGCCTTATGGATCCTCTGATGTCAATCACTAATGAATTTATAAGCATTCTTAGAATTTGTACCAAAGAAACGAAAAGACTTTATTTTAATGAACCTCCAAAATAAATCATGCTTCTCTCTAGTAATTATCAATCCAGATATCATCCTTGAAAACACCTTTATCTCTGAAATATCATCCATTCAACTGCAGCATGCTAGACTCCAAAGTAGTGCCCCATGTGAATGTCACGACCCAGACGTACCCCCTAGACGTAACATGGCGTACTTGACCCCGAAGGGGTCTTATACAATCCGTTAGAATCATCATAACATAAGATCATAGAAAAGTAGGGAAAATTTAAAACTTTCTTTCAAACAATCTAAATCTTTTTATAAGCAAGCAGAATTCTTTGTCTCAAACCATCTATGAATAATATGAATAAAAGTCTTGGGACGCAGCCCATATAAAGTCTAAAACATAAGAAATGACATAAAAGGAACATAGTGGGTTTGTCCTCGAAGCTATGAGGACTCACCAATTCTTCAAGTCTTCTTGCACCTTACGAACCTAGCCTTCAAGCAACTTAATCTCCCAACACCCTACATTTGATTAGAATGTAGGCAATATGCGTTAGTACCAAATGTACCAAATATGAATGCCAACATAACATCAAAAAGCATCTCAAATGGTTAGTCAACATAAGACATAAACATAAGAGACAATAACATATTCATAACATAAACTCCAACATAAGCATCATATTATCACAAGTCAACATAAGACATACTTAAATGAGCATAGTAGATACATCATGTTCATAGCATAGCCTTTATTTAGACTTTCATCTTTACATACTTCAACCTTTATCTTTCATATTCAAGAGAACTAGTCCACAAGCCACCTCCAAGCATATTTGTGCAAGCCAAGGATAGCATCCCATAATACTATCTAAGCTAAGTACCTCTCTTTGGTCATTCTTAGTCGTAGTCAAGACCTAGGTTTTCATATCATAAGAGTACTTATACTTCTAAGTAACCTCAAGACACACTTGGGCAATGCATGTGGGGCATCCCATAATACCACACACACTAAGCATATCCTTGAAGTCGCAATGTTCATATTTACCATTTCTAGGTATCACTATAGACCTACTTCATATTGAAAAGGAACTATCAACTTAAGTCAATCATATCATTGAAAGCAACTATAACAACACTACAAGATAGCATACATCACATAAGAAAATACTTCATAAGTAGCTTCAAATCATACTTGTGCCATGTATGAATGGCATTCCATACTACCATTCATACTAAGTACTCGGTTAGGCTAGCTTACTCAATGCTTACTATCTTTAATTTTAAATAATCAAAGAATAACATACTACTATGCTAGACCTAACTATCATGGAAAACACTCTATCATGCAATCCAAGTTATACAAGGGAGGATACAAGTATACCAACCTAGCTACCATACAAACATTCAATAGGATGCAAGCTACCCCTTAGGGGAGTATAAACCCTCAACCTTAAGCTATCCTTGGGAGAGTATGGTGTCTTAATCCTCAGCTACCATGAAATGGACTTGGCCTAACCAAGCCAAGCTACTATAAAGTGCATTTTAACAATGCTAATTAAAGCTACCCATATGAGAGTATATATACTCAATCCTAGGCTACCATGCCTATACTAATGCAAACTACCATGAAAAGAATTTACTAATGTTAGTTCAAGCTAAGCTTAGGAGAGCTTAATTCCTCAATCCCAAGCTACTATGAGATCTACCATCCCAAGCTACATAATTCAACTATCCATAAAGGAATCATAAGACTCAACCTCAAGATATTCTATTCTAACAAGCATGATTCATTTTAGGTGATTAACCCTTCACCTTTTACATACAAGCAATCATATAGTTCTAGGTAGGTCATGTGGGTGAAAGCCTTCCACCATAACTCTATCTATGTTGTATACTAATTCTATGCAAGCTAGCTCATCATATTAGACTTACTCTTTAAGCCCTAGTGATTAACATTATGACTTCAAGCCCTACTTTCAAGCTTTACTCCACAATCATCATACTATTCTAGATCATAAGACACATTAGCCCTAAGCCTTAGTCATAGGCAATTCTAAAAGTCATCAAAATACCCAATTCTAATCATTCAATTCATATTCTATCATACATGCATAAGTCTAGTTCAATTCATGATTTCATATTCCTATTCTTAGATAAGTTCTATTCATGGTGGCAATTCTAGAAAATCTATCAAGAATCGTCAATTTCTCATCAAAAGATCTAAACCCACATACTTTGAAAATTAGGGTTAGACAGGGAATTCACATAAATTCTTCATAATATCATGAATCAACACTAAATTAATCATATATGAGTAGTATCCAACCATTTGGAATCATACCCACCTAAAACCCATACATTGGAAGTAACTGTAGCTTGATTAGGAGTCTTCTTCACAAATTAGGGGAAATTCTAGGGGACTCTATGGATGGAAGAACCGATAGATGAAAAGCTAAATATACCTTAATCAAAGCCCTAGCACAAGCCTTAAGCAATGGAGCCCTTGTTCTTGACCTTAGCTTTAACCCTAGCTTCTTCTTCAATAGAGGTTCTTCTTAAAGAGAGAAATATTCTATAGAGAGGATGAAGTTGGGTTTTCTTTTGATTCTAGGGAGAGTGACTTAATTGAGATAAACTTAGGTCTAATAAGCCTATATAGTTACTAGGAAAGGAATAAAACAATGTAGGGTTAACTTTGGTAAAGAACTAAGGACCCTAAACGTTTTAACTTAAAAATTGCTAACCCTCGCGACTTAGCTCACCCTTTGCACCCTCATGGCTCGCCAAGGGCACTAGGCGACTCGCCAAGTGGACCCTTGGCTCGCCCAATTTTCCAGTAGCTCCATAAATTGGTAAGGCTACTTAGGCGATGGGGGAGGCATCTTGGTGACTCGCTAATCCAATCGGTGACCCACGACTTTGCTCGCCCATCCTCCCACAACTTAGGCCAAGGAGACAGCCCACTAGGCGACCCCAAGTGTACTTTGGCGCATCGCCAAGTCACTTGGGCGATCATGCTTCCCAATCTCTAATTAAGCACCTAGGAGAACAAGTTATCTTTCACTCTACCTTGATAGCTTAGGCCCTTGCCCACTCCCTAGACTTGACAACCCCTCACACCAAGGCTTAGAACCCTAACTTAAGGCCCTAGTTTAGTCTACTAGTTTTCGGGGTGTAACAATATCTCCCCCTTGGGAACATTAGTTCGCAAATGACCTTTCTAAACACTTTTTAAAAGAAATGACTCTAGATTAGCAACCCATCATGCATGCACCGTATCTAAATGCACGCAACCAACAAGGAAACTTCAATTCCAAGCTAAACACACTCAATGCAACACAAGGGAGTAGGAACTACATCTACCAACCCAAAATGCATGAAATTCTATATCTACTCATTTTCAAGGAGGAATTAACATCTCCTAGCTACAACATGCTCAGCATACATTCATGGAGCCTAAAATGCACATTGACTCAAAGATGCTACAACATGAGGCAAAACAATGCATGTAAGTCATTTCTAACAAGACCTAGGCATTTTCATAAACATACATATGAGGAAATCATAGGAACACATAATCACCTAATAGCCTTATTAGGTAGACACACTATCTCCCTCTTGGGAACAAGCCTACACATGTTTTTCTAAACATCATTCATGGCAAGGACAACATCAAGTCCAACATAACAAGTCATAAAAGACAAGAAATCCAGAGAATTCACTAAAGCATAAAACACATACCGAAAAGGACATGAGGAGATCACTCTTGATCTTCTCTAGATTGGAGGGCATAAAACATATTCTTCTTTTGAGGCTCAACATCCCCACCACTAGAAGCAACTTGCCTACCCTCTCTTATAGAAGCCTTTGCCTTTGGGAAATCTTTATTTATGTGGCCACTCTCACCACATCCATAACAACCATCTCTACCGGCTAAGCACCTACCCTCATGCCTCTTACAACACCTAGAAGAAGTGGGCCATAGGGACTCTCTACTCATCCCTTGTGGCCTAGGGGTAGACACCCTCTCATCCTTACACTTAGGAGCATTAGAAAAGCCTTGTCTGGAAAAATTTTGTCGATTCCTAGAACGACCATGTCCATCAAACCTATCATGAAAAAACTTATCACCATCCATCCTAGACCTTTTTTTCTCCCTAGCCCTCTCCTTCTTGAGTTTTGACTCTTCTATTTGTTGGGAAAACACCATGAGGCGTGAGATATCCATATCATCAACAAGCATTGTCATACGACATTCTTCTTCTACCAAATCGGGCACCCCCGTCATGAACCTATTCATCAAATCCCTTGGACTTGCTACCAAAAATGGAGCATATTTAGACAAAAGAGTGAACTTCAAGGCATACTCATTGACACTCATGTTGCCTTGCTTAAGATTTATGAACTCTTACAACTTAGCCTCCCTCAACTCCCGAGGAAAGAACCTATCTAGAAATGCCAACCTAAAAGTTTCCCACTCTATAGGGCCCGCCTCTACTAGCCTAGCATCTTTCCATTGCTCATACCAAGTTTGGGAAACATCTTTCATAGCAAGTGTCTTATAAACCTCATCTATGAACCCATTTGGATCCTCTTCCACCATGGAGCCACTAAACTCCGGAGGGTTCATCCTCAAGAAATCCCTTATCCTATAAGCACCCATCCCCCTTATAGGGTTTGCCGGAGCCACCACCTCTTTATTAGCTTGCGTCATTAAGGCTTGAGCCAATAGTTGCATAGAAGCCCTAAACTCTGCAAGAGTGGCATTCCCAATTAAGGGTCATTAAGAACTTGAGGAGGAGCTTGATGTGAAACTTGGGGAGGAATCTCTTGGTCCCCATTGTCTTCCCCTTCTCTCCTATCATTCGCCCTTGTATTAGCCATACCTTGAAAAACAACTAGCATGGATTAGAAAAAAGGACTACTAAAGCCAAACTCTATGGCACGACTAAGAGAATGAAGAAGTGATACTTTTCCTAAGCATCCAATAGCCTCTTATTCATAAATGTGTCGCGGCTCACACCCATGAATAAGACACTACTTAGACGTGGTTTGAGACAATCCTGGAACCATTCTAAACCTTTTGCTCTGATTATCAAGTTTGTCACGACCCAGGGGTACCCCCCCTATACGTAACATGGTGTACTTAACCCGGAAGGGGTCTCATACAAGCCCTTAGCATCATCATAACATAAGATGATAAAAAAGTAGGGAAAATTTAAAACTTTCTTTCAAATAATCTAAAACTTTTTATAAGCAAGCGGAAGTCTTTACTAAGTTTTTGTCTCAAACCATCTATGAATAACATGAATAAAAGTCTTGGGACGCAGCCCATATAAAGTCTAAAACATACGAAATGACATAAAAGGAACATAGTGAGTTGTCCTCGAAGCTATGAGGACTCACCAATTCTTCAAGTCTTCTTGCACCTTACGAACCTAGCCTTCAACCAACTCAATCTCCCAACACCCTACATTTGATTAGAATGTAGGCAATATGCGTTAGTTCAAAATTTACCAGGTATGAAAGCTAGCATAACATCAAAAAGCATCTCAAATGGTTAGTCAACATAAGACATAAACATAAGAGACAATAACATATTCATAACATAAACTCCAAAATAAGTATCATATCATCACAAGTCAACATAAGACATACATAAATGAGCATAGGAGATACATTATGTTCATAGCATAGCCTCTATTTAAACTTTCATCTTTACATACTTCAACCTTTATCTTTCATATTCAAGAGAACTACTCCACAAGCCACCTCCAAGCATACTTGTGCAAGGCAAGGATAGCATCACATAATACTATACAAGCTAAGTACCTCTCTTTGGTCATTCTTGGTCATAGTCCACCTTCATAGTCAAGACCTATGTTTTCATATCATAAGAGCACTTATACTCCTAAGAAACCTCAAAGCACACTTGTGCAATGCATGTGGGACATTCCATAATACCACACACACTAACCATATCTTTGAAGTCGTCATATTCATATTTACCATTTCTAGGTGTCACTATAGACCTACTTCATATTTACAAGGAACTATCAACTTAAGTCAATCATATCATGGAAAGCAACTATAGAAACACTCCAAGCTAGCATACATCATATAAGAGAACACTTCATAAGTAGCTTCAAATCACACTTCACAAGTAGTTTCAAGCTACCATACTACCATTCACACTAAGTACTCCGTAGGCTAGCTTACTCAATGCTTACTATCTTTCATTCTAAACTATCAAAGAATAGCATACTACTATGCTAGACCTAACTACCATGGAAAACAATCTATCATGCAATCCAAGCTATCCAAGAGAGGATACAAGTATACCAACCTAGCTACCATGCAAACATTCAATAGGATGCAAGCTACCCCTTAGGGGAGTATAAACCCTCAACCCTAAGCTATCCTTAGGAGAGTATGGTATCTCAATCCTAAGCTACCCTGAAATGGTCTTGGCCTAACCAAGTCAAGCTACCATGTAGTGCATTCTAACAATGCTAATTCAAGCTACCCATATGAGAGTATAGATCCTCAATCCTAGGCTACCATGCCTATACTAATGCAAGCTACCATGAAAACCATCCTACCAATGCTAGTTCAAGCTAACCTTAAGAGAGCTTAATTCCTCAATCCCAAGCTACCATGAGATCTACCATCCCAAGCTACATAATTCAATTATCCATGAAGGAATAATAAGACTCAACCTCAAGCTATTCTATTCTAACAAGCATGATTCATTTTAGGTGATTAACCCTTCACATTCTACATGCAAGCATTCATATAGTTCTAGGTAGGTCATGTGGGTGAAAGCCTTCCACCATAACTCTATCTATGTTGTATACTAATACTATGCAAGCTAGTTCATCATATTAGACTTACTCTTTAAGCTCTAGTGATCTACATTATGACTTCAAGCCCTACTTTCAAGCTTTACTCCACAATCATCATACTAGTCTAGATCATAAGACACATTAGCCCTAAGCCTTAGTCATAGGCAATTCTAAGCATAATTTATCAAAATACCCAATTCTAATCATTCAATTCATATTCTATCATACATGCATAAGTCTAGTTCAATTCATGATTTCATATTCCTATTCTTAGATAAGTTCTATTCATGGTGGCAATTCTAGAAAATCTATCAAGAACCATCAATTTCTCATCAAAAGGTCTAAACCCACATACTTTGAAAATTAGGATTAGACAGGGAATTCACATAAATTCTTCATAATATCATGAATCAACACTAAATTAATCATATGTGAGTAGTATCCAACTATTTGGAATCAGACCCACCTAAAACCCATACATTGGAAGTAACCCTAGCTTGATTGGGGTTCTTCTTCACAAACTAGGGAAAATTCTAAGGGACTCTATGGGTGGAGGAACCCATAGATGAAAATCTAAACTTACCTTAATCAAAGCCCTAGCATAAGCCTTTAGCAATGGAGCCCTTGTTCTTGACCTTAGCTTCAACCCTATCTTTTTCTTCAATAGAAGTTCTTCTTAGAGAGAGAAATATTCTATGGAGAGGATGAAGTTGGGTTTTCTTTTGATTCTAGGGAGAATGACTTAATTGAGGTAAACTTAGGTCTAATGAGCTTATATAGTTACTAGGAAAGGAATAAAACAATGTAGGGTCAACTTTAGTAAAGAACTAAGGACCCTAAACGTTTTAACTTAAAAATTGCTAACCCTCACCACTTAGCTCGCCCTTTGCACCCTCATGGCTCGCCAAGGGCACTAGGCGACTCGCCAAGTGGACCCTTTGCTCGCTCAATTTTCCAGCAGCTCCATAAATTGGGTAGGCTACTTAGGCGATGGGGGAGGCAGCTTAGCGACTCGCCAATTTAATTGGCAACCCACGACTTTGCTCACCCATCCTCCCACAACTTAGTCTAAGGGGACAGCCTACTAGGCGACCCCCAGTGCACTTTGGCGCATCGCCAAGTCACTTAAGGCCTTAGTTTGGTCTACTAGTTTTCGGGGTGTTACAGTGAACTGTGGGTGCCACCTAATCCCTACCAAACTACCCAACAAGGTCATCAATGAGAGAACACATCTGAAAAAGTAAGGGTGAGTGCAATAGTCTATTGAACTAGTTCATTTATCTTCTTTGTTGTTATCCCAAGAGCCTTTTGGGGTGTAGGTGACTCTTGTCTCATAATTGATCAACAACTAGTGCACTAGCCCTTGTTGGAGCTTCTGCTCTTTCCTTACCCCGAACACCTCTTTTAGCTCGTACTCTATTGTGAGTAACAACAATAACTAGCTCAGGTGCCTCACCTTTGGCTTTTCCTAAACATGTCCTCGCTATCTTCGAGAGAAAAGAGTGGAAGAGTCAAATACCAATTTGAATCACCAGATACTATTCATAATCAAATAATAGCATGAAGAAAAGAAATGCAATGCCTCACAACTTCGAAGCAAATATTTGTACTGTAGGCGTATAGGATCGAACCTAATGATTTCTAAGTTATACAAATATGTTAATTTCATTTAACAAGTGTAGTAAGTGTACAAAATGTGTTTGGGTTGTAAGGTATCTCAAACACCAATCCAAGTTCAAAGCATTCATATCGGCTAAGTTTTCACATGCGTTCATATTAAGGTCTACTTCAAATGACCATATCTCTTAGAATATAAGGATATAGGTGCCCATAACATATCAAATTAAAGGTATATGAGTCTTTTTTCCAACATAACCAAGTTTGCATCAATCATAGTTTGGAGTAAAAAGTTAGGGTCATTTTACTGAAACTTTTCTATATGAGAAATTCGGCAATGCCACTTGTCCATTTGGCGAATCGCCAAATAGTTTGGTGAAACACTGAATTACCTCACCCAAATGTCCTAAAAACCTTCAATCTCAGAATATTTTGGTGATCCAAAGCCCTATTTGGCGATCCATCAATTATTTCAGTGACGGGACCTCCAGATCGCTAATTTGACCAACGAAATTCATTAAAAGGTCATTTTATTTGATTGATATGGTCATTCAAACCCTTATGACTTCTAAGAATGAAAACAATCATGACATGAATTACAACCTAAATACATGTTATTTTAAGATATGACTTGATCATAGAAAATTATAGTTTGTAGGAATCGTAAACTTGAGAAATTGGGATTTTCTTAGGACTTACTGGGTAAAGGGATACCCCATGATAAAATCCCACACACTTGGAGTAGAATCCTTGGCTTGATTCTTGGAATGGAGACTTAAAACTTTGAACCCTAGTTCTTGCTTTGGGAGAAAACCATAGAGAGAAGAAATTTAATTTAGGGAGGTTATGAGTGAATAAAGAGTTTTGGGCTGATAAAATCTCCCTAATCCCACTTAGAATAGGTTAAACTGACATAATATAGGAATTAAAAGGGTGAAAAAAGACCAAACTAACCCTGACTTAAAAACTAATGAAGGCCCGTCACTAAATCCTTCCACGGACAGTACAACACTTCACGACATGTGAAGGTGCCCATGAACTGAAAGGAGTTCTGGGCTTTGAGGATCAACTTAAACGGGAGCTTCTACAGGCCGTATAACCCTCCATGAACTATACAAGTGCTCGTAAAATAAAATATTTTTGAGTTTTGAGGGTTTGGTTCAAGGATTAACATACGTCTTGTGAAAGTTTTCACTGTCCGTAAACTCATCTGTGAAACTCTCCTCCAATTTTCCAAATTCAGAAATCTGGTCTACGAATCCCATTCATATCTCGTGGTTTGTTTCATGGTTCGTGAAAGGGTCCATACTAACCCTTTTTTGCAAATCTAAGTTCTTTCTAATCATTCCAAAGTCTGATCTGGGCTAAGGAACTTTTGGGGTGTTACAAGCCATCCCCGACATAGTTATTTAACTATCATGGCATGACAATCTAAATAGCATGGTGTTGAGACATCCAAATCATCCCCACAATAATATCAAAATCGACCATGTAAAATGTCACCAAGTCTACCCAAGTCTTATACCTCATATAAGTCACCACACAAGAACAATAAATTCTATCAACAATCACAGAATCCCTCACAAAAGTTGACATATGCAAATGAGCATGAAGGGATTCTCAAATCATCAAGTCTAACTACAACATAAGTAAACATATATGAAAAGCAAGAAGCAGGATCAAATAAGGATGTAACATCCGGTCACAAACAAGAATGGTACCTATATTCACCATGCCAGTTGCCTCAACCTTGAGTCTACCTATGAAAGCGTAGAAATGTGCCCAACCACTTGTTTGTGAACCACCTCTACTGGCAGAGTACTACCTTTACCTATGGTTAGGCTAGATACCACCTCTACTTCTGGTATGGACATTGCACCCATGTTGAGGACAATTTCTGTGGTACGAATTGCCTTTTATACCTACTGGAACTAGGGTAGGAGAGCCTGTTGTTGAACTACCTACCCACTTTATCCAAATCTAACTGAATGTCTCCAAGATGACCTCATTCATATTAAATCCAGTCCAATGTCGTCATTTAGGCTAAAGCAAATAAGATACAATAATCTTCATAGTTTGATGACAATTGATTGACCCCTGATGGACCCCCTACTAAAACCTACATCATATACTGAATAGGGTACCTATACTACCCTTAAGTAAGTAGTCTGTTAGAAAAATATCCACTGAAACCAGCACACTTTCGGCCTTCTTATCCACTAACTTGGCCTTTCAGTTGTTAATTGATTATATGCTTAGAATCAAGGAATTGTTTCTTATACTTTAAATCTCACGTATAAATTTATATTTACCTTTTTGGGATAAATAGTTTATTCATGTGGGTCTAAGGATAATTATAATATAATTTTTATCATGATGGCCTAATTTTAACAAACTTTGTTTCTATGAAGCAAAACAATTAATCTAAAATCCTCTCAATGAAATTTTAATTTAGGTCGTCATATTTGTTGAGTCACCCTTAATTGTGAATTGAATATTCCATAACCGTGCAAAATAGAGTTAACTTATTTAATTTTTTAAAAATTAGTAGCAAAGGATATCAAACGAGATAAGTAAAAACATGATTTATGGGCCAAAAGCCCATAACGCTATTATCGCCCATTAATACGCATTAGGGCTCCATCTAATTATAATTTATAGAAAAACAGTTGCCTTGCCTCCATAACAGAAGTTCCCAACTCCAAGAGCTCAAATTTGTACTATTAAAATGGAATCAGAAGATCAAATCTTCCATCAACACCAAAAATGAAGCAAAACCATTGTCCATTGTCAAATTCCATCAACAACTCAATCGTAAATATCCATATTCTGTCATCATAAAAATCATTGAAATCCACTTACGGCTACCAGTGAAATTCCTCTTAAAATTCAGGTAGTTGAAAATTTTTGGCTTGCCTTAATCTCTAGGCTTGAATTTATCAAGACTCATCTTACTATATCAGTTGATAGAAAAGATTATACACACCACAACCTTGTGCTAGCACAACACAGGTACGTATCTGGTAATAGATATAAATATTTTTATAAGAATTATTCTGTTAGTTCTTTATTTAATGACTCTGTGATTAAGAAATATAACTTGGATTATCAATTGAATAATGCTCACGAAAATATTTGTGTTATGGGTGCAATAAATGGAATGATTTGCATTTCCATTAGATCCACTAATATGTTTACATGAAATCCATCAATTAGGATGTTGAAGAAATTTACTAATCTTAGATCTACATTAATGAGGCTTGATTTGAACAAATTTGATAATTTTCATTATGATTATGAGGTAGTGTGTAGTTTCAATTCTTGAAGTTTAGATCAAGTTGAGGTCAACTTATATTGTTAAATAGATATTCTTTGAAAAGTGTTGATGCTTGCCCAATTGCAGGGCTATTAAATGATTCGGGTAAATTTATGAATAGAAAATTTGATTGGCATAACTCCTCTGCTGGTCTTAATACATATTAAGTTCTTTTGATTTGGCCAATGAAAATGGGAATTGATAGAGAATCTTTGCAATTAAAATGATACTTTTCTATCGATGGAGAGTTGTAAAGTGATATTTTTGTATATTCTTATTATCTAGGAAGTCATGAAGATGTATGGGTTATAAAAGAATATGGGGTTAAAATTTCCCCCATATTCTTCAATAACCTATTCATCTGTGTGACTTCTCATATAATCAGAAAACACAGAAAAATGGCATCCTAACACTCCCACTAATGGAATACTACCTCCTTTTACATAGTCAATCTTCTTCACCTTTCTCTATTTTTCACTCTTCAAATCAAAACCATGCCTCATATGTATTAATATGTCACGACCTGATTTCTCAAGTCATGATGGCACCTACCATAACCCACTAGTAGGTAAGCCAATCCGTAACTCGGAATAACAAGTAATGGGTCTGAGGGTAGAAACTAAACAAGAGTAGGCAAATAACAATATAAACAGGCGGAAGCAAACCAAAAACATATATACAAATAACGATCCCTCCCAGAACCTGGAAATCACTAGTACAGAGCTACAAACAAAATGAGTACAAGTCCTAAAAGGGGACAACAGAGACTGGACTGTCTCGAAAGGAAAAAGACAAGTCTATATATACAGATGGAGACTGAAATAGTATAAAACGCCGTGTGCTCACCCCCGTCTCCGGATCAGTCTGCTCCAAGCTCGATCAACGCTGGCTACTAGTGCCCGGACCTGAATCACGAAACAGATGCAGAACGTAGCATGAGTACCAAAACAACAGGTACCCAGTAGGCATCATAGGCCGACTGAACTTGAAAAGTAAAGGCAATATGAAAAGAAGGAATACACAAATCGAGGTCATGAACAAAAATTTAACTAACAAAGGAATGCACACGAGTATACAAAGAATTAACTAAAGTAATCTATAAGCTAACTACACTTAACTGGACCCCATAAGTCCAGAAGGTACACTCATGCGCAAGTTAAATAAAAACCCGAACGAACCCCCATAAGCCCGACGAGTAGACAGAATAACTAAAACTAAAGAGAATTGCATATAAGAACCCAAGAACGAAGAACATCGAACCAGAACCTCAACCCTAATTAGTAGAATCTGACAGTACGAAGGTCGGACCACGAACCGAATGCTCAGCAGAAGTACCCAAGTAACCAATCACAAGTAACAATTATAAGAGGTCGGAACTGTAATCGGATACTCTATATAAGTATTTGGGCAATAGAGGTCGGAACTCTAACTGGATGCTCTCTATAAGTACCTGGGCAATAGAGGCCGGAACTCTAACCGGATGCTCTATATAAGTATCTGGGCAATAGAGGTCGAAACTCTAATCGGATGCTCTATATAAGTATCTAGCCAATAGAGGCCGGAACTCTAACTATATGCTCTATAAAGGTGCTACTGTAGCTGTTGAAAGAGTCCTAATCGATCTATTCTCATAAATGTTCGTGGATCGCCGTCCACACCTAGCCAATCAATGAAAGTCCTTGGAACCGAATCAAAAATTAAATTCAAATCGCGAAGCAGAACTAGTGTCGCCGACGTAACTCTTGAAGCTGTAACATCGGGGAAATAAGGATAACTATCATCGGAGCAAACGTATCGCCTAGCTAAGGCCCAAAATATCAGGCTCAAGTCTGCTACACCAGTCTACAGGGATCTAAGTCGGTCGAGCGACGTCGGGACAAAACTAAGGTCTATCGGATCTGAATCATGTATTTCTAAGGCAAGCCCTAGTCAAACCTAAACTAAGGCCCAAATGGTTCAACAAATAGTAAATTAAGTATGCAAGCACTCCACATAGCAAGGAGGGTCAATTAATAACACAAAGTATGCTCACAGTTACTCGATAATTCTCGAAATAGGCCGAAAACATGATTTTCAAACACCTATGCATGATTCAATCACTACCAACCCAAATCCCAACTAATCAACATGCATTCACACTCTCAAGCTTAATCTAAGAGAGGGAAACCATAGCCTACCTGTAAGTCGATCACATGTGCTCCAAAATCACTTCTCCGGAGCTTTCCCTTTTCGAATGTCCTCGAAACGCTGCCCCGCCATAAAAAATAGAGTCACAACGTTATTACGGTCGTTTAGACACCAAAATCACAATAAACGGAAATGGATCAATTTCGGGGTCAAAACGGGGAAAGTGAGACCCGCGCTGGAAATTCTGGAATTAACCCCAAAAGTGGGTCCTAACCAGTTCCCCCAGCTCATGTCCCAAAATGGGACACAATTCGGGTCTTGGGAACACACAATATCAACATGCAACTAAAACTCAAATTTTCTCAAAAATTAGAAATGGGAAAGCAGTTGAATCAGTATATTTACCAGAAACTGGAGATCTACAGTGAAAAGCGACAACATCACGACGTTCTCCTCGAAAAAACACTCAAAATAGCCTCAAAAATCACTGAAATCGGACCTAGAAAGGCTGAGAAAACAAGTCTCAAAATCTTACAAAATTAAGCTCACAAAAGGGGCAGGTGTTTTACGAAAATTACCTCAAACGGGGACCCCAAATCACTATCCAAGTTCACCAACGCGTTGTCCTCGAAAAATCTCACAACTTTGCCTTTTGAATCGCCCAAATCGATTGAGAGATGAGAGAGTTATGAGGGTTTAAGTTTGGGGAAAAGTTGCTGGTTTTTCTGCACTTGTAGCAGATTTTCTGCACTTTTCCCAAAACTAAAAACTCCGACGGGATGCTTCGAACTCGTTCGGAATTCCGTGCACGCAAACGAGATATGTAACTATACCAAATTCGACATTTCAGACTTAACGGCGCAGTCGAAATTCCCATCAGAGGTCATCTCGAAAAAAAATGGGTCCCACTCTCAAATGTCATTTTAAGTCAAAAACTACAAAAGAGCTCCAAAAAATATCGAAAACCTCGAGACACAAAAGAAAGGTCAATCTAGACCAAACTTGACATTCCGAAGCTAACCGCACTGACGAAATTTTCATCTGAGCGCGTTTTCCAAGAATGTTGACCAAAGTCAACCTTAAGCCAAATTTCAAAAGCTAAAACGCCTAATCGCACCGACTCACACTGAAAATATCGAGAGTCATACCGACTATCTCAATAGCCTAAAATGACCTTCCGGAGCTGATGGAATCATCAGAATTGGATTCCGATGTCATCTTCTCGAACTTTTGATCGAAAATGTTCGTTCAAGGTTCATAAGCTCCAAAACATTAAAACTCACACCATAACCAAATGAACGACCAGGTGACCGAATTGTCAGTCCCAGCAATTCATAAATGACTTGGGGTCGCTACAGAAATGCTCTAAACGACACACAGAATGCAAGACACTGAAATGACCAGGAGGGTCATTACATAATACAAGCAGTAGTAGGCTAATAAAATTTCACGTTGACAAATTTACCTAAAAAAATTTAATAGCCTCACCCTCTGACTACCATTTACACTTTTTCAAGAGCAATTATTTAAACTATATAAGTTAATCTAAACTTGATTTGACCTTGTTAGTTGTGAGCATATTTTGCATCAACTCTCCAGTTCTTCATTTTTGTGATCTTGATCTCTTACTAGTTTCTTTAGATGGCCTCTACTCTATACCGTGGAATGAGAAGACGTTGTCTAGTTTTTGAGACGGCGGGATCTTGAAGAAAAAATATAGATGACGGTTGTGGTTCTTTTGTTGTGCAAGACACTGATAGAAACCTTGCATGCAATGAGAGGCAACTAGTACTTTATAAGACGGTAAATGAATTTTCGTGATATATTTTACTTAGAATTGGCTTCATTTAAATGTCTATGCAGCATCTTCAAAAGATAGCAAAGTTGTCAAGTATGAAGCTAACGCTTCTAGGAAACAACTTTTAATTACGTCTGACTCAGCTATCAGTCTTCATACATTAGTTACAGCTCAAGAATCATCGCCTGAAACCTCTAGAGGTGGAGAAATTGTTCCTCTAGAGAATTTTGTACCTCTTATGGAGTATGTTTTCGTGAGACCTTGATATGTAAATAATGAAGAGCTTAATCAGACTAGTCCAAAGAAAAAGAGGCATGTTCAAGCTTCTCGCTTAGGATCATATTTTGTTCTTGTAATAGCTTTTTTGCATTACCACTATCTGATTACAATTTTTTTTTACAGAGTTCGATTGAAATCTGTAGTCTCTTAGCCCAATAGACTTGCCAATTTAGGTTCTCGTTGTGCAAGAGAAAGATTCTATTTCGACTCTTTCAAGCTTATGAAAAATACTAACTAATTTCATTTTTGAGGTATGTTACCCTATTGCAAAGTTGCTTTTGACTTAAGTACGTATTGAAACATGATATCCCTACTCTTACCCCTTTAAACAATGTGTCAAAATCAGTTCGGGGAGATCTTAAAAGGAGTTGTGAGAGAAGTGAAGGAAGAAACAGGGTAAGAAATTCACAAGCAACATATTCCCACCTAAATGGGCAAATATGTAATGAGCAATCATTATCTTAATGATGATTTTTTCTTTTCTCATTATTTTGTCCAGATTGATACTGAATTTGAGGAGGTTATGACTCAGGTAAAAAAAAATTCCTCTTCGAAGGACCATAAGCTTATAGTGATGAACAATGATTTTTCTATACTTTCTTATCGATTCGAAGAGCTATATTAGAAATCTAATAAGAACATGAAATGTTGATCTTTAACTGTCCAAGCAACTTGACTCATACACTGAGAATATGAAATTGCTATTAGCTAGAGTTCATTGTCATATGATTAATTATAATTAGCTCTAAGTTAATTCGAACACTTGGTAAATAATTACTCTTTGAAGTTTTTTATCCCACATTAACTGCTCTTAGTCAAATATTGGTTTCATAACACTTATTGTAGGTGGCGCCCGTTCACCTAAGAGACAAGAAGATCACCAGATGGATCTATACCAACGTAGGATCATGCGAGTCCTCACCAATTTACTACTTCTAGAATATGTTGTGGTTAATTTTCTTCAAATGGATGTAAATATTATTCCTTGATATTTTGAGAATTTATTATGTAATTTTGAAATGCTTATGTTTTTCAATAAAGATATAAACCGCCAGTTTATATGACTTCGATTGTGTCTGCGACCTCATGGCTCATAATATAGTTATCGTTCTCTTTGTAGTTCCCACGTCTTGTTCTTGATAGTTTTCTTGAAATGCTTCTTGGTAAAATAAATAGATGGGGATTTAACAATGTTCATGATCTTGTGAATGGCTGATATAGTAGCTGAAGCAGCTCGAGATGAACAACTTCTGAGTAATTGAGACGATGATGTTTTGTTCGAAATTCTTTGACTTGTGGCTGATTTAATATAAGCTTTTTGAGGATTATAAGAAGAGGAATCGTCTTGGAGGAAATCTTTAAGCAATTTTGGTCGACACTCGATTGAAAATCTTAAGTGTGGACTAGGACATGAAGAACACATGGCCATTTATTTATTTGAAAATCGAGGTTATAGTGGAGGATTAGAGATTTGAAACGAACAATCAATTGAAAAAGCAAAATTTAACGCCTTTACTTTATGTAAAATGCACTCACTTTCTAATGACGTGTAGAAATTAAGAGTTGGAGAGAGTGAAATTTTATATGCCTTTATATAAGATCTACTCCTCATCGACCATCGTCAAGGAGTGAAAAATCAATTTTCGATGAATGTAGAGAAAGAAGACAAACCACAAGTAGAAGCATGGATGCTTCTAATAACTTTTATACCTTTGTAAAGTAAAGGTATGATAGGCGTACACATAATTTTTTTCTAGCCTTACTTAAAAAATTATATTTCAAAATATAATATAATATTTTAAATTTTAAATAACTAATAAAATTTATCATGCACTTAGTAATATTTTTAAAATGATAATATGAATCATTAAATTATTTAATTGAACACATTAAATTAAAGATATATTTTGTTATATTTTTAATTGAAACAAATAAATTTGATTTGGATCTAAATTTTATTTTTATTTTTTCCAACATTGATTATCAAACTAATTAATCTATCTCAATTTAAAATTGTAAAATCAAATTTAAAATTCAAACTTATAAAGTTGTAAATTTTCTCTCAATATTAATAATAATAATAATAATTATTATTATTATTATTATTTAATAAAAAATATAACAAAAAATATGGATTTAAGAAGTTGACTTAAACCGTTTTACTTGTTCCTGAAACATCTTCTCGATTACTTTATCTGTTAGATTTATGAAAAAAAGTAACACAATAAATTAAGTTATAAAGTCGTGCATATTTATAAAAAAAAAAGATAAATAAAAGACAATAACATATATAGTAAAAATATATAAAGGGATAACACATGAAATTAATCGTGTAAACTCTTTTAATCATCATATATAAAAATGAAGTTATTATAATATTTTAACTACGAATTCTTTTTAAAAAAATATGATTAAATTAAATCTACATATACAAACATAAAGATAAAACAAGATAATAATCCACCATTTCTTAATTTCTCTATAAGAAATATACAACTTTATTTTTCATATCACATTTCAGTTTTTTTAATTAAATACTTATACTATTTTCTAATACTATACACGTGTATAGTTTTCATAAATGCTTTCATGTTTATTTATTTGAAATTTAAAAATTGATTTGAATTTCTGTTTTGTTTTTTAAATTGTAAATGAAATCTAATTTTATAATTCTTTTCATTTTAAATTAGTGGGATAAGAAGTTGTAACTACTACTGATCTCAATTTTATAGGTTGAATTGCAAATAATTATTAATAATTTTAAAATTTTAAATTTTAAAACTGATAAATTTGTTTTTTTTTAAAATGCCTATATTAACTGCCTCATTTTTTATTTTTTTTTGCAAATGCAATTTTGTAATTATTTTCAAAGAAAATGTTGCTTATACTATAGAAACAAACGCACACACAAACAAATATTAAGTAGAAATTTCAATAAATATATATTTTCTTCACCCAAAATGAATTACATAGTATAATCTAATAATACCTCTCACATTCAAGAAACCTAAACTATTAAAATGTACTCCAATATTAATTTTATAAGAGAGTATAATGCAAATAACAGTAAACAACACGATTTAGCCATGATTTACATATGTTAGTGATGATCAAATCAAATTAGCCTATATATTTTTCATGAATAACGAAATATGATACAATTATGGCATGTTACTTAATGAGTTCAAGATGAGCATATTTTGAATGAATTATCCAATGCCCGGATGATGAATAATAATTAGCTACTAAAATACATAAATAAATAACAAAAAAAATCAACTATGTCCATTATATTGTAACTATCAAAGCATAGGATCAAAAATATTAGCAAGTATCTCATAGAAGCAATTAAATATAAAGAACTTTATTAAACTTGAACAGTAAATAAAAATAGCATACTGTATCTTTTCAAGGAAAGAAGAAATGATAAGCCACAATTTTGAGAAAATACTTTACTACCAACTTGTAAGTTTGTTGATCTTTAATTTTCGGTGCAAAGCTAAATTTGAAAGACTATCAAAATGGCATTGAGTTATTTCAACTACCTTCTGTATATAGAATGATTTATATACTAACCCACAAATAACAAAGTACCACCATTTGTTCTACAAAATTATGAAAATGCGAAAAGAGAAGTAGCCATGTCCATATTGAACATGTCAACTAATGCTAAATTGAATTTATACAATTAAAGAGCATTATTTTCGATAATACAACAACAATATATTTAATATTATTTATAACAATACTATTTTCGATAATAGAAATTCGAGATATATATACTATTTCTGGTATGTAAAGATTGGTGGATTAAAATTCTACCAAGTTGTTACATTCGATAGAATTAACTTTAGCAAAACAAATTTAGTATCTTGCCACATGTTGTTGTTGATAATTTGCTGATGAAATTAGTATCAAGAGACACGCTTTTCTCAATTAAGAAGTACTAAAGGAGAGCAAACAACTTCATGTTACAGATGGAGAGGAATTAGGAATGAAGAAATAAGAGAAAGCAACGCATTCATTTGCATTAAATAATAAATGTGTGGGTCATGCGATTACTTAAAATTTGAATTTTAAATTTACAATAAAAGATGTGGGGTTGCATGAAGTGGAGTTAGCGGAGAAATGGAGCAGTTAGTTGGGTTTTTTTTTAAAAGCGGTAAAAACTGCTCTAAAGTGAATTAATAATTATTTTTGTGTTTATTTTTTCAAATAAATAATAGATTATTATTATTATTTAAATAATACTTTAAGCTATTATTCTTAGTATTACAAATTCAGATTTTATATTAATTTTGCAAATTCTATTTTTTTTATGATGCCAACTTATTCCTTAGAATTCTCAAATGTCTATCGTGATGATTTTTTTTTTTGGTTGAATTTTAAAATTAATAAATTACCATCAATTTTTAAAATTTTATTTTATTTTAAATTTTAGTAATTTATTATTTAATTCTATTAATGTAATTAATAATTTTAATTGAAGTTGTCCTTCAAATTCTGCACTACTAACGTGGTGAATTTCTTTTTTTTTCTTTTTAATTTTACATTTTAAAATTAATAATCACACTTTAAAAAAATAATTAGTAATTTATTATTTAATCCTATTACATTTAAATAATAATTTTAATTAATTAAAAAGCCTATTTTTTGTGGTGCTGAGAATAGGTGCTATCACCTCTCCTATTATATATATAGAAGATTATTATTATGTTTAGTGCGTCATAAATCGATAACAATATAACTATGCATGAACTCAAGGCTATGGCTTGGTGGAAAAAAAACATGACAAATGAGGATTTGTATTTTAGTATTAATTCTTTTAAAGTGATTTCTCTTTTATTTTGTCTAAGTTTTTCTAGGTAAAATTATTTGATATTTATACTGATAGGATGTAATAGATATAAAAAATATATAGTTGAGAAACTTGAGATGCACACAACTTGATCTCTTGAACTGGTCTGACCGAGTATTGTACAATATTTTTTTTCTTGTCAGTTTATGGTTTCCCATCACATGTAATTTATTATTCTATAAAAGATTAGCATGTAATATCTTTATAATTATGGCTAACAAACAAATTTAATTAAGCTTTAAGACATTAACGAATTATAAAATCATTTTATCTTGGAATCAGCATGTAATTAATAAGTATGTGATCGTAGATAGAGTTTGTAGTGAATAAAATGTGAGTAAATTATATATTTATCTCACAAAAGTAAAAAAGTTGTTTTTGAAAAAAAAAATTGAGCAGAAAATATACTAGAATGAGTGGAATAATTTTTGAATCACTAAGTAAAAATTTTAAGTTCGAGCTTTAAAATTGACAAGAAACTCTTTACTCAATTGATTTTCTCATTTTCCATACGCAAAATTAAATGTATCAAAAAAGTAAAATTTGGAGAAAATAATTAGATCATAAGAGAATAAATAGATATTTTATTGTGTCCTCTCACTCATAACGACAATGAAAATCTGTGCAAGTGCCAAATACTCGTAGGCCAATGACATTATGTTGATTTATTTGAACCTAGGTATCCAAAGTCATTATGTTGATCTCTTTTAGCCTTAGTAATTCAATTGAGTGGTCACTTGAGGGTTTACTCTATTGATGAAAATTTCACCCACCCTTTTATATGGTAATCCCATCCTATCATATTTCATTTCCCTTTCCTTTATTTTTATTTTTTTAAAATAAATCAAATTTGATCTTAAATTCGAACGAAATTCATATTTGTGGGCCTCAAAAGGTATTTAATATCTTTATTTTGAGATAACTTGAATTCTTATACGATCTTTAGGTAACATAGTAGTAATTAACGGAGATATATGTGAATTAATTTACTATGGTGTTACCTTAATGTGTTAGGTGATGACTCTTCTCTTTTATCCTAAAAGTATCGTCACGTCGATGGCCCGCTATAGACAATAAAGTTCGTGTTGAGAAAATGATAATCAAGTTAGGGAAATATCGTAGCAATTGTAGTATTTGATTTCAATATACACGTGTTACAATTTCTATGAAACCTCTTATTCTTTTTTTCGAATATAAATTCAAGGGCCTTTGAACTGGGATCTTGAATTTGATGAATTAGATCTCGACTTATACTAGAATTCAAAGGCTTTTAAGTTTGACCTTGAGTTGTAAATTTAATCTCAACTTGTACTTAAATTCAATGTATTTGGAATTTGCTTTTGAATTCAATAGCTTTTGTGCTTGTTCTTTGAATTTGGTGGTCTTGATCTTGAGTTGTATCTTAAACTTGAGTGTTTGAACTTGTAGAGATATTTACTGTGTTGAATCCATGAGCTCTTTCTGGCTTCTTGTTAGAATTCTTGTGTATTTTCTGAATTATAAGGACCCCTACTATTTATAGTTGTAGAATGAAGGAGTTGTGGTGAGGACAAGCTTCCTTCAACCAATCAGATTTAAGTGACATGATGATATTTGATTGGTCGGAACATGTCATTTATACATATTTGACAATTTTATTGACCTTAGAATTGGCTATGCCATGTCATATTGACATATGTTAAGATCCTATTTAGCTTCTTCGTTTAACTTGGCATGACACGTCATTTGACATGTGACACCAAATTAGGCCTTTAGGATGAGATGACATATAGAACTTAACAAAATGAGTTCATCATTTGTAGCCCAAAACAATGGACTAATCTAATGAAACAAGACTTTAATTAATTAAAGAGAAAGTTACATAATATAACAAACATGTGATATGTATTTACTATATATAACTATAGTTTAAAATAATTACACGTTGTAATTATAGGTAGGATTTTATAGCAAATTTCTCTCTCATCTCTCCATTTCTTGCTCGTCTCTCTCTCTCTCTCCAACGATATTGCAACCCAAACAACATTCCATATGATATGACAGTTGTATTAGTATTCTGTATCAACTGTATTTGTATTTTGTATAGATTTTATTATGACAATTTGTATTCATTAATACACTTGATATAATTATATTCGATATATGATAAATACTTGATACTACGAATACAATATGTATTCATCCTCTCCGTCAAATGAATTGTGTATCAAATTACATTCAATCAAATATAGGTGAGATTTGTATTATATATCAATAGTATTCTGACAAACTATATTTGCATTTTGTATCAACTATATTTGTATTTTGTATCAATTGTATTTATGATACAACGAATATAACATATATTCATCATCTTTTCTCTCTCAAATCTCTCTTGCCCCTCTCCTCCCTCTCTCAATCTCGCTCGTCATTCTCCTCCATCTCTCATTCTCGCTTGCCTCTATCCTCCTAACATGTAGCTAAATACAATAGTTTTTATACCATTATATTCACTATTATATAAATCAATTGAATCATTTGTATTTGTGATACAACATATATTCAACCTCTCTTTTCCATCTCCTAGTCTTGCTAGCCTCTCTCCTCCCCAAACATGTACCTATGAATCGTAATTCAATAAATCATAGCTATAGATCTCTAATTAAGCCTAAACTATAATCATTTTTAAAGTTCCTCTTAATTTAATTCATATTTGTTGGATTTAAATATTTAATTCAATTATCCTAAATTTATTATAATCTGAATCATTTTTATGAATTTATATCTAATAAATTTTAAATGACAATATTCCACCAGAGTTGACCAGTTTGTAGGGATTTGTTGCAATCTTGGATATATAGTCTTCACCAATAATCTCCAAATATCCACTTGAATTTTGAAAACTAACCTGTGATAGGAAAACTTCTCCCCATTTTACTTGGTGATTCCTTTGATTTGCTTTGCTGAGACTTCTATCAATTTCGAAATTAATTTCTTCCAATTGTCATGCATGTATCAATGTTTAAAGAGACGACCGTAATAATATTAATAAAATCATATTTATTTATGCAATTTATGTAATGTTTTTATGGTCAAATTTATAAATGACAGAACTAATAATTTTGAATTAGATGAAGGAAATGAAGCATACATATATGTATAATTATATAATTAATATACATCAATTAAATATTTCAACAACTTTCTATCAAAAAATAATTACTATTTCTGTGTACATATCTGCCACAAAGTTGATAATGATCGGCTAGTCATCTTAAGAAAAGCATATGCTAATCGAATTTCTATATAATTTTTTTTTCAAAACATTCCTCTTATTTTACAACAACTTCTTGATGCAACTGTCTTTTAAATAGAAGGAAAAAACTTTAAAACATGAAATGTTTACAATCATGGGCGTCGATATTTAAATTAGGTGTTGTGACAAATTAAAAGAATTAATCAAATTGATATTTAAGATATTATAAGAATTATATAATTGAAGTCATTGGTATATTGCTTTCAAAATTCATTTGATAACTTAAGTATCTCATGCTAATTATATTAGTATAAATACTTAGAAATACTATAATAAATGTACGATAAGTTGTATAAAAATTGAAATAAGAAAATGCAAATTAAGAACTACGAATAATGAATATATTCAACTGATATTATTATCATTACAAAACAAATCATACTAAAATATTATATATCCAATGAAAATTTCTTTGCAAAAGCTTTTGCGGAGGTTATATTTCCTTTCAAAAGATCGAATAAGCTTTTTTTGTGACCAAAAGAAGGGAACATATTCTATATCGAAGGGGAAATACTCTTTTTATGACCGAAAAAACAAGGACATACAGAAACAAACAAACGGTAAAATAGTTGGTGAAGAAATTTTTTATAATGGTAGAGGTCCAACCAACAATAGTTGTGTGACCCTTCATTGATTAATTGACCCCTTGGATAATGTGTCTATTTCTTTACCTTTTTACCATTCTCTCCTACTCACTCTTCTTTTCATTCATTTTCTTGTTTTCTTACTCCTAATAAATATTTCTTAACTTCATTTTCTTAAGATGTTGATATATTGAATAAAAGAATTAATAAACATATTTTTTATTACAATAACTAAAAATGTTTTTAGGACTGAGTATTTAAAATATTCATATCATTCAATATTTTTAATAATATCAAATTAACTCAAAAATATTTAGTGTTTTCTCAATTACTAGCACCTAAACAAACAAATTAATTCAAATTTGGATTTCCATATTTTTTTAATTCTGTTTTAGTTCATATATTTATAGTCATTGTTATTTTAATTTTGTTTTAATTCATATATTTATAGTCATTTTCTTAGCAGAGAGTATCCGTTATTTTTCTTAATTTAAGTTATATTTTTTTAAAATACTTAATAGAAAAACATTGAAAAATATATATTATAATTGAATGTACGTAAAGACACGAAAAATGAATTCTAATAATATTAAGGTTGAATGATATTATTATTATTATTATTATAATAATAATAATAATAATAATAATAATAATAATAATAATAATAATAACAACAACAATAATAATAATAATAATATAATGAGTAGTTAATTTAAAATTTTATGGAACTGATTGATTCTTGAAAATAAATTAAGCATTGTAAGTTTTAATTTAAAAGACTTAAATTTCATTCTGTGACCCGCGTCACCTGTATAAATTTTTTAAAAACGTTTATGAGTCCGCCACTCCCTATCATGTTCTGTCTCGTTGTCATTCTTATATTTAAATATGGTTATGGTGAAAGAAAAAGTATGTGTAATTTCAAAATAAGATTAAAAAAAAAAAGTCTTATCAAATCAATTTATATGCTAAAGTAAATTAGTTTGTATTTTGAGTTAATTTGATTCTATTAAATATACTGAAAAATAATTTTATTTTTAATGTTAACAATTTTATTAAGTGTTTAAGTTATTTTAACAGAAAATGTATTTATCGATATTTTTTTAATCAAATGTATTAATTATTTAATTATGTTTTGAGAATTAGATATTTATTAGGAGTAAAAAAAAATGAAAGAAAAGAAAGGTGAGTAAGAGAGAGATGGTAAAAAGGTAAAGAAGTGGACCCATTATCCAAGTGTCAAGTAATTAATGGAGGGTCACACAACTATTGTTGGTTGGACCTATACCATTATAAATTTTTTCGTTGGTGAAAGCTAAAGAAACAAAAAAATAGACTGTGGTGAAATTTTTGAGATTCTTCATTTGAGTTTGAAATTTGATACGAAAAAATATTGTTGGAAGTTTCACCATATGATCAATAGGGCGTTGCAAGGCACAAATTTAAACTAATCAGGCTTATAACTAAAGATCTCTAATTAAGCTCAAATTATAATCATTTTTAAAGTTCCTCTTAATTATTTAATTCATATTTATTTGATTTAAATAATTAATCCAATTATATTAATCAACAAGAAAAATAAACTCTGGAATGTACGAATTTAAATTAGTCAAGTCCAATATGAGTACCGAACACTAAATAAGAAATTAAAAAAAAGAGTAACTTTCACATATAGCAAACATAAAAATCATATTTGTATGTTATAGTTATAGTTTGCATAATTGCGCTCCATAGCAAATTTTATGTTTGTTGTAGAGCTTTTGATTTGTATAATTCGCTACAAACATCCAATTTTATACAAATTGTTCAGTTTTGTATAAATTCATTTATACATTGTAACTTGTATAATAAGATTTGTATTTGTATAATTATAAGTGTATAGGACGAAAATATATGCATTTGTATTTGTATACACACTTTTCTCTCACTTTATACAAACACAAACGCATTTTAAACCGAAATGTATAAAATGGCTAATTGTATATCAAATCAGATGGCAAAAAAAGAGAATATTTACTGCGAATTACAATTAAAATAATATAACATTTAATTTAAATTAATAATTTGTTATTTCATACAATTTTTCCTAAAAAAATAACTAAAGTAGAAAGGTTGGACCAACCCAAGCCCAACACAAATTAATCAGCACTCTTACCCAGAATAAATAAACAAAATAAAAATAAAAATTATATATATATATATATATATATATATATCCAAAATGAAAAAGAGAGGGCCAACCAAAGGCCTTATCATCAGAAAGTGTCTCCCACACATACCCTCTAATCAATCATATACACAAGATTACAATAAGAGGAAAGTTCAGACACATCACTCTACATTTGTATTTTATATTTCACATACATCACTAAGCTCCTTCTTCATTTGTTTTTCATATATTCTACTACTACTACTACTTAATAAGTATTTTCTTGTTTACATGCCTATTCCAAGAGCTCTGAAAAATTGACCAACTCTGCTTACAAGTATTAACCTCATCTGGTATGGACTTTATACTCTAAAACATCCTCTCTGTCTTTAATATTTTGTTTGAATTATGAGATTCTTGTCTTGTGAGTATAAATTGAGTTTTAGTTTATCTATCAAAAGTTAGTTGAACATTTATGTATTTACTTTGGTTAATTGAAGTTTATGTTTTTGTTGGGGGAAAAGATAGTCAAATATATGAAATTCGACTGGACATGAAGTTTAAGAAATAAAGAGAGACTTTTGAATCATATGATCTTATCTGTGTAAATCGTGTGATCTTGAATGTTGGAATTAAAAACTTATTAAATATGAGAAAATATACTATTTTTGAGACAGACTAGAAAAGTTAGTAAGTCACTTAAACTAGGATAGAAAGATTAATTTTTTTTTGTGCTTATTAGATCTCTAAGGTCAAAGTTGTCATATTTCTGAATAGGGATGACAATGATGCGAGTTTTTGTCTCAATCCATAAATTTCATGCCATGCCTCCCTGTCACCCGCCCTGTCCTGCCCTATAAGCTAAAGTTTCTTTTATTATTTCCACTAAAGTTGCAATAATGCATTTTATATGAGATATATCCTAGATACATGTAGTGTTGCATTATTGTTTTGGATATACTTAGATATTAACATTTGTTACAAATGAAACTTTTGATTGATTATAAATTAGCAGCTACTAAAATTATAGAGTGGAATTGTTCTTGTCATATTAGTTATCTCACTATTAGGAGCTTTCACTGAACTTATGGTTTTAAAATTTGAACCACTTGATTATATGCAATTCACTGTACCCTTGAGAGCCTTAAGTTATTTACGCAGTTTCCAAATATATAAATTTTATTTCAAAAACCTTAAAAACAGAATATGAATTTTATTTCAAAAAACTTACAGTTTCTGTTTTTGAATGCACAGTCAAAGTTTAGAAATTTTAAAGATGTACAAAATTACAAAAAAAATGAGTTCAGGAGTAATAGGACCTTAGTTTAGTAAAGATGTATCTCTGGATTTAGGTCATAGTCTAGGGATACTTGTGCCTTATCCTAAATTTTTTGTTCTTCCTCTTTCTCCTGCAGTCAGTTTACTTTCGTTAACTCTGATCTCATGCTTTTCAGATGATCTCGGTTATTGTTATCATTGAGTACTCCCTCCATTTCAAATTATGTGATATAGTTTGAATCGCCATGGAGTTTAAGAAGTAAATGAAGACTTTTGAAATTCGTAGTCTTAAACATGTGTGTGTGGTTGTAAATCTTTTGAAACATGCCATAACATTTTGATTTCCAGTTTACATACTGTCTTTCGTTTCCAAATTATATCAATCATATGCTTTTTATGATTTTGCAGTATCCTTAGAGTAAAATGAGCACCTTAGATGTTGCCAGAGCAGAGCTTGCACTTGCAGTATTGTATTTGAACAAAGCAGAGGCAAGAGACAAGATATGCAGGGCTATACAATATGGTGCAAAATTCCTGAGTGATGGACAGCCTGGGACTGCTCAAAGTGTCGATAAATTGACTAGTTTAGCAAGGAAGCTATTCCGTCTCTTCAAGGTCAGGATTGTGGTGTTGAAGTGTGTGACCATATCATCTAAAGGCTTCAAGTTATTAGAGAGAGCACACTACTATTTACTTGAATTATGTCTTTCAACACATCCCCTCATGTGCGACCTGATCTTTCCCAGTCAAGAATCTAGAAAGTCTTTATCATAATGGGTACCAATGAGAACCTATCTCACAATCTGCTTGCTTTGGTACTATGTTGAAGTGTGTGATCATTTCATCTAAAAACTTAAATTGTTAGAGAGAGCATACTAATATTTACTTAAATTATGTCTTTCAACACACACCCTCACATGCGACCTGATCTTTCCTAGTCAAGCATCTAGAAAGTCTTTATCATAATGGGTAGCAATGAGACTCGATCCTTGGATTTGCTTACTCTAGTACTATGCTGAAGTGTGTGATCATCTTATCTAAAAACTTAAATTGTTTGAGAGATCATCTCATATTGAAATGCGTGACCATCTCTTTTATCTACTTAAATTGTGTCTTTCAACACACCACCTCATGTGCGACTTGATCCCAAGACCTTTGTCTAATCTGATACCATGTTGAAGTGTGACCATCTTATCTAAAAGCTTAAAACTTAAAATATTGGAGATAACACACTTTTATTTATTTAATTACTTATGTCTTTCGACAATGGATTTTCATGATAAGAGAAATACTTCTTATAACCATAATATGGTCTGTTTTAGGGGTAGAAAAATTTCTATTCCGAATTCTCATTTCAACGTTCATACATTACATCTCATTTTATTCTCTGCTGTGCTACAGTTTATCAATGATCTTCATGCTCTTATTAGCCCAAATGCCCCAGGAACCCCACTTCCACTCATCTTGTTGGGAAAGGTAAAGAATCTAACAATTTATCCTTTTGGTTTCTTGTTAGTTCTTGTATTTCCTTGCTAACAAACGTCTTGATTTCAGTCGAAAAATGCATTACTATCAACTTACTTGTTTCTGGATCAATTTGTCTGGCTTGGAAGATCAGGCATTTACAAGGTACCAAATTACTTTGTATCATTATTCCCGAAATTTGTTATGAAAATAGCGAAGGTGAAATATCCTCACTCTCTTTCTTTTGTTTATGTAGAACAAAGAACAAACGGAGTTAATTGGCAGGATCTCTTTCTTTAGTTGGATGGGATCCTCAATTTGTACCGCCTTGGTGGAGGTAAGTTATTTACCCTCATTGGTAAATTGGATTTATCGCTCCTAATATTTAGTTTTATGCCATTAATTTTTTTCATTGTTACTTGCACCAGATTGGAGAACTTGGAAGGCTTTCATCATCGATGAGAAAGTTAGAAAAGGAACTAAAGAATACTGATAAATATAAGGTTAGGAAATTTCAACCATTTTCGCTTGTTACTATTGAAAATTCTGCTGGTAGATTGTTCTCCATATTTGGTTAAATCTTTTATTGCAGAATGAGCAATATCGAAGTAAGCTTCAAAAGTCGAATGAGAGATCTCTAGCCCTGATTAAGGCAGGCACAGATATAGTGGTTGCTGTTGGATTGCTTCAATTGGCACCCAAGAAAGTCAACCCTCGTGTAACGGGAGCCTTTGGCTTCGTTAGCTCGCTGATTTCATGTTATCAGGTGTGTATTAATTCTTACTACACTCGTCTTTTCATCGATCACCTATGTTTTTTAAGTTAAGTAGAAATGATTTAAAATGAAAAAATAAAAAAGTTACAAAGGGGTGCACCCCAAGCTTTGGTTAAGTGCTGAGGGTGCAACACATGACATGTGAGTTAGATGCACGTTCCATATCTGTAGCCAATTGGAATCGAGCTAGAAGCCCACGTCTCTGGTACTGAGTTATTTAATTTTGCTCGTGCAGTTGCTTCCGTCACCGCCAAAGGACAAAGCGTCCTGATAAAGGTCTGATGCTGCTCAAGAATTTCCCAGATCACCAGAATAAGTTGTTATAAGTTTGTTATGTGCTCACTGGTTATAAGTTTTTTAGCAGTTTGTGCAACAAGTTGTGGTGGAATTACACCTTGTTTACTATATCTTTGATATTGCTACTGAACGTTATAATTATGTGTTTTTAAGTCTCATAGATCTTGTTATCAACGTTAAATAATAAAAGATTCTAAATTATATATACTAATATAGTGTAAAGAATTTATATGCTATCAGTGTAATTGTTAAAGCAGAGTGTTATTCTATTTTTGAATAACATATATGGTATGGGTACAGTATTTGGTAATATCGTACTGAAAGTAGAGTATTCATTATATATTTTTTGGATAACATATCAAGTTACTACTTTCAAGGTACGGTATTCGGTAATATCGTACTTGTGTTCATTATATATTTTTTGGATAACATATCAGGTTACTACTTTCTTAATCATAGGTCTCTAGTTTGAGTTCAAGATATGAAAAAGTTCTTGGTTATGGTAGGAAGCGCTTCCCTCCGAATGGGGTTCTACATGACGCGAAATTGAAATAATCAAGTTTCAATGCGAATATCGAACACCAAAAGAAATTCAAACAAAAAAATAATAAAAGAATAACCAAGAAAATGATCAAACTTTGTGATAAATTTTTTTAAAAAGAATAATAATAAGGGGCCCATAGTTTATTTTGTCCCAAAAAAAATTCTAAGCTTATAAATAGCTCTTTTTCGTACAAAGAAAGACCCATCAAAAATATTAGTAAAAGAAAAGTTAATACTGTTCTATCTATCTCTCTTTGTTATTTAAGTTTTAGTATATTATTTTTATTTTATAATACGTTATTAGTACTGTCCTTTAATTTATTTTCAAATAAATTAAGTTTATATCTCATATATAATGAACACTTATGTATTTAGTTGCATGTTAATTTTTACTTATCTATTTAATTTTTAGTTAGTTCACTTGATAACTATTATTTAATATATCTGACTGAAATTATTTACTTAGTTATATTATTTTTGGTATACATAGAAGTTTCTTCTAGCTATTCTTATATTTTTAAATAATATAAAAATAATGTCATCATTATTTTATTTCTTGAATATCTTTTGATACGTACTGTATAAATTTTTATTTATGCATATTATTGTCATAACTTATTTGATGTATCTTGTAATAAAATTAATGTTACTAATTATCACAATAAATAAAATAATACCTCAAAATTTAAAATTAAATAAACACTTGATAAATGGATTTAATAAAGTCTGTAGGTTAAATTGTTTCAACGACATGTACGTAATATGTTAACAAAATATTTTGTCTACTCTTAAATTAGCATAATCTTTTTGCAAATATATACAAATCAGAACTAAAGTAATTATTATTATGAAGGAAGCTTATCAAAACGCAAAAAATATATTGCTAGCTTATCCTTGACAAATTTATTAATTGCCTACTTAAATATATCATTGCCTCATCAATCACTCTTAATATTATGCAAAATTTGAAGCACCTTTTGAACTTTTGGTATTTGAGCAACCCGTAAAAAGTGGAGCTTAACTTTAAAATAAAATACCAGTAAAGTAGAGAAACAAAAAGTAGCAATATTTTTTTTTTCTATTCTTGAGTGTATTTTTCAATCTAGTGTATAATCTTTATACACACAAAAATGGGGCAACTTGTAAATGTTAATATGATTAATTTAGCATACTTTATGTAAGATTATTTGATCTACTATTATAGTAAATCAATATCTATTGACGGACCAAGCAGAATGAGAATATGACAGAGCATTAAATATTAATAATCTAGTTAGTCGAAATTTTTCTTTCGTTTGCAATTGATCGGTGGAATTATCCAATTTTTTCTTTTGAGTTGTGAGCATAGCCACAAAAGCGTAATATAGTATATATGCAGTAAAATTCATGTACAAGTATGCACAGTAGCGATATCAAAATTAGCTTTTAAAAGAAACATACATTCTTCTAATGTAGAGAATAAACCCAACCTAGAGATGATGAGTTTGGTTAGAATTTCATATTGATAACGTGTTATGACATGAGTATCAATGCTAAAATAACAAAAAAGATAATGTATATAGAATTAAGAAGAAAGATTAATGAGAAACTATAGTGTAGCATTGTTTTTTTTCACTTGTTCTTGTCTTATCTCTTTGTTACAAGAAAAATAATATATATACATGTACATACGTTTGACCAAGTATGTTGTATAGTCATCTATTTGACATGTATATACTTGGATGCTAAGTATATTGTATGGACATCTAATTTACAAAATATAGTATATTGGGTATATATCTGTCTTACAACACAATGTATAATGTGTCTACTTTCATGTTACGACACAAAGTATATTGTGTTTACATGCATGTTACAATACAAAGTACATAGGCCTATTCAGGATCTCAAGAACATGGGGCACCATTATCTTCACAATAGACATTTAATTCAATTATATAAAATTTACAGTGACAACAAGTTGACGAGCAAGGAGAAACCTTTATATAGTAATATATTAGCAAAAAACATCATTCACTTACAATTGTCCTTGGCGAGTTTTCATATTTTGAAAACGGTCAATAATGACATCATTACTTACATTTTAATAATGTATTATGCTCTATATAGCAAACTAAACAACCATTCAAACATCCACCTATTACGCAAATCATTTTTTATGTACTTCATTGGTGATAATGTTATTTCCACGCTTGCGGTAGCAACAAGAATAATCAAAGTTAGCTTCAGAAGTAGATACACAACCAAGTTTGATCTAGTTTTGTCTCTATCATCACTCTTGCAAGATCCTTGATTCCCTTCAAGTTGAGAATTTCCTATCACACTTTTGAGCATAGACAATAAAATCATCGAATTGAAAATTGAGTTTCCGAAGCTCTTTATCACAAACTCACTTGGATAGTACTCGGCTAGTTTCATTATCCTATCCTTGTGAAAATTAGCAAATGAATCAACCGGACTCAAACTAGCCATACCGAGGAGTAAGTCACTAGTCATCACATCAAAATGATTATTAAGCTCTTGAAGTGCCAAATCAATGACGACATAAAATACTTCCACACGAAAGTTATGCAAATATAAAATATTAGACCTGTTACGCTTCAACTTTTATTAGAGTAGTCTTCATCCATTTTGGGAATTGAAATACCATGTTTACCACAAAATAAGCTAACCTCATCCATCGATAGAGTCTCATTCATCCTCTCTCATCATTTGCAATCTTTTCTTTGAAAGGTCAAGCAATCCCATACCATTAACGATATCTTGATCTTTCTTTTGTAAAACTTTATTCAACTCATTTGTCAATAGCAACACCTTAAACATCAAGTGCAACATAAATACAAATTCAAATTCATGAATCTTGCTCAAAAGATTTTCTGCTGCAAATCTATCAAAATGATATGGACAATCACGTTTTATATCCTTAAACACATTAACAATTCAAGAAAAAAATAATCAAGAAGTTGTCCAAGGTTTTAAAATGAGACCCCCAACGAGTATCACCCGGTCGTTGGAAGCCACGTTCTTGATTCAAACCTTGCCATGTATGAACTTCTCCAAATTTAAGCAACTCTTCCAACTTATCTTCTTGATCTTGTCGAAGTGAATCTATGTGTTCAAATGAAGCTTCAATAGAATTCAAAATATTAGTGAGAACATAAAAAAATGTATCCACGTCCGAATTCTTTTTGGAAAGACCTACAAGTGTCAATTGCAATTGGTGAGCGAAACAGTGAATAGAATATGCAAATGACGTATCTTGTATAATCAAAGACTTGAGACCATTTATTTCCCCTTGCATATTACTAGCCCCATCATAACCTTGACCACGTATTTTGGATGTACATAATGAGTGATCCAAAAGAAAAGAATAATTTGTCTTTTTAATGATTTAGAAGATGTATCATTTACGTGGACATTACCCAATAATTGCTCTATCACTATTCCACTTTGTTGACATATCTCAAAATTAGAGTCATTTTCTCCTTATGAGAGACATCATTTGATTCATCAATTAATATTCCAAAATAATCATCGTCTAAGTCTTCAATGATAGCCTTAGTTGTTTCTTTAGCACAACCTTCACAATATCTTTTTGAATTATCGAACAAATCATCATATAATTTTGTCGAGCATTACCTAATTAATATTACTCTTCCCACATTAAAATTTCTATCCCTATACCATTTTAAAAGTTCAAGAAAAGTACCTTTATATTCAGGACCTTCACTTTCATCATATCCATGAAATGAAAATCCCGATGTCAAGAGAAATATTGCTACGTCAATTGAGGCATTTAAACACATCCGATAATCACTTTTTGCCTTTTCACTTTGCTTGTCAAAAGAAGATTGGATCGATTGCGGGTTTATCATATCTTGCATCCTATTGAAACATTTATGATGGATACTATTTGCCTTACCAACATGTTGAAAGCGCAAGAGGGGGATGAATTGCTATTTTTTTCAATTTTCTTCTTGTGAGTAGTTGACTTGAGAGGAACCTCAGTCGACTACAGATTGCAGACAAGTATGAATGGAATCCAAAATGCGTAAAGTAAACTTGACACAATAATTTTTATACTGGTTGGGATCCAATGTGGATCTTACATCCAGTCCCCTTGGGTTGTAAGGGTGTTCTCTTCTAACCTTGGTAACTTTTGATGAGAGTACAAAGTTGAGTGTAACTTTACAGTTTACACTCTCTTTCTTTTCACTCTTCTATTTTGATACAACGCCTTACCAACAATTTTTCTCTCTTCTCTCTTTTTTGTTTACACAGTAGAACTAAGTAATACAATGCTTATCAAAAGTAGAGTAGGGAGCGGTGAGATGATTCAGACTCGTTGTACTATCTTTTCACTTGCAGTGTGATGTCTTTATATAGGGTCAAAACTTGAATCTGGTCCTATGAAGAGATGGCAACCCAAGAGATTTGATCCTTGGAAAAAAAGGCAAGATATCCTTATTTTCCAAGAATAAAGATTAAGGCATATTCATTGATTTAGCCTTAATAGCTTGTAAACAGCCGTTTGTGATCCTTTCCTTATGTCTCTACTTCAGTAGCTTTCTTGATTGTATATAGCCGTTGGAGATCCCTTCCTTTCTTATTTTATTCATTTTTGTAGCTTCCTTGAATTGTATGTAGTCGCTTGGAGATTCCTTCCTTTCTTGATTGATTCATTCTTGCAGTTTCCTTGATTTAATATGGCCGTTGGAGATCTAATCAAAATCTTACACTTTTCTAATTTATTGGCAGCTGATTTTTGATCTTCCTTGATTTGCAATCTTCCATGATTTGTGCATTTCAGATTTCAGCCTCCTTGATTGATGATCTTCAATTTTGCTGTGAGAGTCTTCTTCTTATTTGATTCTTACCTTTTTGATTTGTCCTGAAATAGTTAAGTTGATTATCATCAAAACTTTACACTAACACATGTTTTTTGAATTTTTCTAATGTTTTGTTCCAACACATAAAACCACCTCTTGTAAGTGAATCTCCAGCATTTCCACGGCTTTCAAGTTCATTCTTGAACAAATAACAACACAAACAAAATGTCACATCTGCTTTAATGATATATTCCAACCATTGAGATCTTCTCTTAAATCAAGTTGGTCCAAATTGACACATTTTATCTCTAATTTAGGGAAGATATAATCAACAGATTGACATGACTTTTTTTAATGTAATACCTCCTTATCGCATCTCGAATATTAGGACCATAAGCTGAAATAGGTATTTGGTCTTTGGGATCTTCTTCAAAAGATTTCAAATCAAGCATATTATCCATATTTAAAATTTAAAAAGAATTTGTTTGTCTTTCAACTTCCGGAGATACTTGTAAACTCACAAATGGTTTAGTAGAGCTAGAACTTGGTTGACCATCTTTTGGCTTTGATAACTTGATGAGAAATTTATCCATTTGTGATTTGATGATTTGAATGTAAGAATTATTTTACCTACAAAATTAAATATTCACACTTCTATTCAATCCTATCAAAACAAAGTAATTTTTAAATTTTTTTTAGAACAAATAGCAAGTTTACTAATAAAAGAATCACAATTATTAGATAACTATTTTGAAATCAAGAAGTTCTTATAAATTTAAAATATTCAAGCAATCAAATAATGACACTACTTCATAAATAAATAAAACATATAAAACAAATGAAGTACATTAATAAATAAAATTGATTTTTTTTAGATAGCATACTTTGTTACTTGTTCTCAAATCTCACTTCTACTTCACCATGAACAACAAAGTGGAATGGAGCCAAAACAAGAACAATATGATGTCTTTACTCTTTTCACCTTTTTGTTTAGGACTTTGAAAAGTAAAAAAAAAAAGTTTAAAAAGGATAAGAAAAACATCAAAAGAAGAAAAGGAGAAAAAAAAAAAGTAAAGAGTATAAATTGACTTTATTGACACTTTTAGCTTAGGGTGTAGAGATAGCTGATGCAATCTCAAAATATCGATATTTGAACCTTTTTTTACTTATAAATTATTAAAAACAGTTATTAAAAGTGGCACATTTAGTTATATTAATTAAAACTATTAATGTGGATAAATAAATTTGAATCACAAATCTACAGGTCATGCACCTCCTATTTGGACATACTTACCAATACACTAAAATACCCCTTTTAACGTTGGGTTCACCTATACAAATTTAAGAAGACAATTAAAAAAAATAGTAATAAAACATTGGGGTTAGGAAGGGGAGGATGGGTGCATGTGAACTCACTCCCTTTTATGTCTATATGTCTCTGACAAAGTATATTTATGTGGACATCCATTTTACAACAATATTAACATTGTTTATACACTAACTTATCAAAAAAAAAAATTATCTATTCAAGATTTAAATATCCTTCCCAAAATTTCTGGTATCAGAGCTTGACAAATAATCATACATTTCAACAATACTTCAAATAATAGTTCCTCAAGAATTAATTTGAACTCAATTTAAAATAAAAACTTTCTCAAGAAAAATACTTCATTTAGATCCTGCAAATTTTTTATAAATAAAGGCTCTAAGCAAATCCTTTAAAAAAAGTGTGTTTAATCTCTCTTTCTCTCTCTCTCTCATGGTACAAGTTTTGTTTATTTCATTTAATAATTAATGACATGGATGAGCCTTTTGTCAAACAAAAATGACATAAATGAGATAAACTTTTAACAAATATCATAGATGAGCCGTTTCTCAAAGTTCGATGGCATGTTTGAGCATTTTCCCTATTTCGTTTGGGAAGCTTTGGCTCTTCATGTTCACTAAAGTAATTTAGTACATCTACTTACTCTATTTCTTACAAATTGAAAAGATTAGATTTCTTTCCCTTTTTCTAATACAAAGTAATTAATGTGAGGTGATGTATTTTTATTTTCTACTAACCAAACCTAATGATCTTTAAGTTAGTTTAACGCAACATTATTTGTTAATTATAATGCACAATTAATTATTTATTTAATGTAAACTAAAATCTTACATAATAACTCTTAAAACTTCTTAAATTTGAAATCATTATTCTAAACACCCAAAACAAACGAACTAAACCAACGAAAAAAATTATGTTTCGTTTGGGGAGCTTTAGCTCTTCATGTTCACTAAAGGTAATTGAGTACATATGGTAAGGTATCTCACTAGAATATATGAAATTAATTAGAAAAGTTAATGAATCACATTAGAAAGTTCACAATTTTGATTTGAATGTTTGTTTATTTCAGAAGTTTGAATTAATGAAAGGTGTAAGATGTTAGAACCAAGGTTAAATGCTCATGCTTATCATATTACTAGTCCTAGGAACGTGCATTGAATGTTTGTCCCCTGATTGACATTAGAAAAGTTAATGTAAATATATATAAGTAAATATATCATAGTGCAGCATACAAAAATTCATTCCTAAGTCCAAAACTAAGTCATTATGTAAGTTTGACATAAGAATATAACTCTTCACAAAATATAGCATGAAAATTTTGTGTAAGATGTTGGAGGTTTGATATTTTTAATGTTTCATAAAAATAAACTTTTTATTATATCAGAGGAATTAATATATTTTAATTACTAAACGTAAGTTTTAATAATCAAAAAAGAAATTGGTTATTAAAAATATATGTATAAAGAAAAATATTACAAAATGTCTAGGTGGTGTAACATCAAATTTATAGAAAAAATTACAAGTTCAAACAGAAAAGAAAGAAAAGTAAATAAAGACATGACATCTATAATAAAATGCATCACATTAAAATATATAAACAAAAATATTGTCATATTGATTGAAGGATAAAAGGACAAATATACCCCTGAACTATCGTAAATGGTATCTAAATACCCTTTGTTATACTTTTAGGACACTGATGCCCCAACCGTTCAAATTTTGGGTTGTATATACCCTTTGAATTAACGAAGAAACACGTGTCACAATCTTAACGGTCTTTTCAAAATTTATTTATTTTTTATCGCTGATTAAAAAGCCCACCCAAAAACCCACCCGGATATGTATAACCCAAAAAAAAACCCAAACAGACCCACACCCAAATAAACCCATTTTCCATTTCTTCATTGTTCCACCATCCAAACACCCTACGAAATAGATTGACACCGGAACTCCACCACACCACTGCAACTTCATCTTCACCGGTAAAGCCCCAAAAACAAAAAAGACCTACACACATATTGTAACCCAAAACCTTCTCAGTATACATGTTCCTCTCTTGTGTAATCAATAAACCTGATGAAGGTAGCACAAATGTGAGTCAATAACAATATGTTTGATTTCGAGAAGGATAGGGGGAAAGATAAGAGAATGGACAAAGAGATTTATTGGTTTATTTTGAACTCGTGAGGTATTAGTAAGAGATTTTAATTGAGAAATCATCACCAACTACCAAAATTGACAACACCCAGATGTTTATAACTTTGAATTTCAATAAGGCAAAAAAAAGGTTATAATTTTTGCGATTGTAAATCCATTCGAAGCTTTCTGATTCTATTCGCTGGTACTATTAGCGCAACAATGAAGGAGAGACAGGTTCATGATGGTCAAGTTTCATTATGATCGAAGGGTAACTCCATATTTGATTTTGCCCGAAGCGAGGGAGGTTGATTTTAGTAGCAATTAGAGGTGGTTTTGTTGTGGAACTTCATCGGAGAAGTTGAGTCACGACGATGTGGTGGAGTTACGGCGTGGGTTCGATGGGGTGTTATTGGTTGCTGATGGTTGGTGGAATAATGAAGAAATCGGAGTTTATTTAGGATTTATTTTTTGGGTAGGGGGTGGGTTTGGGTTATAGATATCCAGGTGTTATGGGTGGGTTTTTTAATTAGGGATAAAAATTAAATAAATTTTGGATAGGCCGTTAAGAAGTTGACATGTGTCTCTCCGTTAGTTCAAAGGGTATATACAATCCAAAATTTGGACGGTAGAGTCATCAGTGTCCTAAAAGTATAACGAAGGGTATCTAGATACCATTTACGATAGTTCGGGGGTATATTTATCTTTTTTCTCTTGATTGAATTATATTTTGTTAGAAGTCGACTTGCTATAGGCAAAATGTTTCATATGTACAAAAAAACTAAAATCATAAAAAAAAAAAAAAAAAAAAAAAAAGCATGACTATATAAAAAATATAAATACACTATTTCTTGAACTATATATTAAAGGGTCTGTATATTAAATATGAATTATAATACAATAAATGTCATGACCCAGACCATCGTGATTGGCAGCCACACTAACCCTCTGGTGGGAGAACCATTACTACAACCCAAACTAACAAACTCAATAAAAAAACTAAGGCATTTAAAGATACGGAAGCAGTTTTAAATGCAAAAATTATATAGAGTTCTCATAAACTCCAAAAGTTTTAAATAAACTAGCTAAACTAATGCGGAAAAACAACCCCTAGAACCTGAAAGTCAATGTACCAAAACTCTACTAACAACAAGTCTAAGAACAAGGGGTACAACCCCGAAACTAAACAAACACCTTAAACAAATAGTCTAAATCCAAAAATAGTGGACTTAAACAAGAAAGATCCATGACAACCTGAAAAAACTGGTTCACCCTTGAATCCGGTCACGCTCAATAGTAATTTAGCTGAGGTTTATCAATAGCCACCTGAAGATGCCCTGTACTCAACAAAGAACAAGCAAGTGCAGTATCAGTACAAAACCACACACAACCACAGTGTACTGGTAGGATCACGCGGCTATCCTAATAAGTGTAATATATATTAGTCAATACAACAATATAATCACATTCATATATCGAACATATACAATATCATCAACATATACGAACAATGAACAATTTCACGAATCTCACATATCATAGTTATATCAATTTAAAGCAACATACTGTTTTCCAATATCAATCATCATTAGATATGAACGAACTCATCATAAGTAGATACCTAACATAATTCAATGATCCTCTTACGGAATCCAATTCAATAGTCCTCTCATGGAGCCCACACCCAAACTGTTAGCATACTGAAACGTGGTACCCGATCCAATGTTTATGTCGGAACGTGGCAACCAATTCTATATTTATGCCGAAATGTGGCAATCGATCGCATGTTTATGCCAGAATGTGGCAACCGATCCCATATTTATGTCGGAATGTGGCAACCGATTCAAGTTAGTTATGCCGAAATATGGCAATCGATCCATTCAACACACCACAATCACAATCACAAGTATATCCTCAAGATCATACATTTAAGTCGTGATTTCATTGTAACCATCATTCATCTATCTCATTTACAACAAGTGTGATCAATAATGCAACATTCATATACATACATGTATCATAATAAAGCAAGAACAAATATACATCACACAATCATAGAATCACAACCATCACCTACATCGAATCCAAGCTTGAATCCCCTAAGAAGCTTGAATCTTCCTTTTTTCAGGATTTTTCGCCCTTGTTCCTGGTCTAAAACATACAATTAACTCAATGATTAATAAACGAGGCCTAATTACCCGGATTATAATCAACATTATCAACTCTAGGCTAACCCAAGATCCCAATACCCAAATTAGGGTTTATTCAACCATAGAATCTATAACAAACACCCCCCCCCCCAATCAATATTCACCTATTCTATTATGTTCTACGGATCAAAAAATGAATTCGGGGAGTGAAAAGCTTACCTTTAGCCTCAAGAATGGTGAAAAATGAGTAGGAGTCGCCTGGGGTTCGTTCCTTAGCTCTCAAAGTCAAAAAGTGCAGAATAAAGACGTTTTGGGGTTTATTTGCGACCTTAAGTCATGTCAAACCCACCACAACGACCCTCACCCCGATACAGCGACCCCGCCTTGGCGGAAGAAATCTCGCCTCAGCGACTTGCACGAAACCAGCGAGCTATTTTAATAATTCCAAGACCCCCATTTTATAACACACCCTTACCCAATGACGCTCAAAAAATACCGTTCACGGTAAGATCAATTTTGAGAATTCTATTCACTCGAATTCAATTCCGTAAAGTCATACGGATTCCTTAACGACTTATCTAACTACTCATGTAATCAAATTCATAAATAAGTTACCCGATTGCTACCAAATTTTCCTACACCTTATTGGCTCCGTTTTCGTCCAAATTTGGACTAGGTTAGAAAATTTCAAGTTACTACCAAAATGTTTTCTGACCCCAATTCTTTCCCCATTGACTTTTCCCTAACGACGGAATCAGGTCGTTACAATAGATACCAATTTACTGATCATTCATCCCCGAGTGATCAACTAGGAAAGACTGGCTAAAGTAAGGGTAGAGTAGTACCTGAATCGCTGAACAACTGGGGATACTTGTCTCGCATGTCCTTAGCTTTCGGACATCGCGATCAAGAATTTCAATCGGTTCTTCCTCAAATAGAAGGTTTTGTTTAACAAAACTGAGTCTCACTTTATGATATAATCACCGTCCCCAAACCAACCTATTGTATACCTACATCTCCTTCCATACAATGCCTCAACGAAGTCATCACAATACTCGAGTGATAATTATTGTTGTATGTACACTTAACTAACAACAAAGTTATTCTCAATAACCACCAAAGTTGATTGTACACATGTCTGCAACATGTTATCAAGGACTTCCACAAAAACATCAGGACGAATCCTTTCTCACATAACCATGATAAAATTCTAAATCAATACTCGCTACAATTAGAGGTGGACCTAAACCAACCAACACACACTCATAATACTCAAACAATCATAGTTTTTTATCATCATCTCCTTCTCACAACATAAATTTCCACGAGCTTAAGTTAAAACAAATTTGATCTTTAGAAATCAAATACTCATCAAGGTATATGTCCAAGCATACAACCCCTCCAACAACACTATCGAAATGCTAGATTTAGTAATTATAGATTACCTCTTAAGAATAGTAGAATTGGACCCAATGATCCCCACATTCAAACACACATAATCGATACATGACCTCGACGACAAGATGAATATTAAGATTGTCGGACAACCACAAAATCGCATGGTAGCTCCTTTAGAAATTCTCATAAGAAAGGTGGTACATGTAGAACCATTAATTAATTTAACAAATCCAAGACAACATCAAATATGTCATTTGGAATAACCAAATCTTCCCAATCTTCCCACTCCATCAAGGGAACATCGCAGGATTGGCACCCCTGATCCACCACTAGGGATCCACCTACAAAAGTGAAAACACACTAGAGCATAGCTAGTGAATCATACTCATAACACTAACAACCATCATAAACACTCTGACCTTTTACCTTATTATAAACCAACACTTTTAAAAAAATGAAACATTTCTTAGGTACTTAACAATCAATAGTAGTAAACTTACCACTTACCCCAAGTGTAAGTCCTTTAAAATGCTCAATACCGAATACAATTGATCATTTATCACCTTGCCAATTCGTACCTTGACAAAATACATCACCACAAATGTAGACTCACAATGAAAAATCTAAATTGTAATTTCCACTATATAACACAATCCCTTTCTCTATCAACATTAGCTTGTACCTTGAAGATTTTTATGAATTCATGGATCACTGTTTATCATTGATCGCATCTCCATCGATCTTACCATAGATTTCACTAAAATTTCAATTGAAGCACTTGTCATCACACTCAAACTAATGTCCGCACACCTTTTTCTCAAGTCTTTTTCGATAGTTTTTGACCAATATGAAGGACTTGTGACACTATTACCATAGTCATAACAAAACGAATGAATCACGTGCCTCTGAACCCAATTATCTAACCCTTTGAAGATATCTCTTTAGCCTTTGCAATCAATTAAAATAGTCTTGCTCTAGCCTCTCTCTAAAGGATGTACTACATCCCACTATTTTTCTTCATCATGACCCTAGCTCTTTTAAATTCTATTCAACAGGTGTCCCACCATCTCTTAAAACTTTCCATACAACCACGTTACTTACCAAAAATTAGAAAGCCACAACCTTAGATACTCGCAAGTCTTAATTACTGTACAAATTTCTCTTAACCAATAATCTTATTATATATTTGTATCCCATCACAATCCATCACGAACTCTTATTATCATTACGCTCAGTCAACCTTGACTATCACTACGAAGTCAACCTCTTCATCAACACGACGCCTCAAACTCATGTAAATTCATCAAATTCAAAGGACTAACCCAATTTTATACACATTTACTTACTAAACTGTTCAATTACCTTCAACCAAGTATACTCAATGGGACTTTCTTTATCCATAAGCTTGTCATTTCGTTATCAATCCATCCATTTATGGCTTAAGATAAAATCACCAGTCCTCATACTACCCTCCTTCTTCTTAACAAACAAGACAGGAGCACCTCACAGGGAAGCACTAGGACAGATGAAACCTTTATCAAGAAGCCCTTGGATTTGAGCTTTAAGATCTCTCAATTCTGACACCACCATAATAGACTTAATAGAGGGGTATTCGACCTTAACATCCCGAATATGAGCCAATTATACCAAACAATCCTGCCTCACCAATTTCCTAGCCCGAATGGAGGATATGATCTTAGCTAGCTTAGGCTTGTACACCCCTTCTCACTTAATCTTTCCCTACCGGGGATCTCTAGAGTTACTGACTTAGTATTACAATTAAGTCCGGTATAATAGGGGGACAACCAAGTTATGCCTAAGATTATATCAAGTCAGTCATAACTAACTTAATCAAATCAACCCAAATCTGAAAATCCATAACCACAACAGGACTACAGATACACATGGGTGACTATGACTGACTCTTCAACTGGGGTAGAAACATGGATGGGGGCATCAAGTATATCACAAACCATACCAAATCCCAAGATAATTAAACTAACACACACTAATACGTAGAACCCGGATCAAACAAAACAATAGCCATTCGGGTACAGATAAGAATAACTCTTGTGACCACTGCGTCACACCCTCAAACTCGGTTTTATTTGGAAAAACATAAAACTGAGTCATGTCCTCTTGACGGGCAATCTTCTTGCCTGGCTGCACTACTCCTCTACCTACATTACCATTTCCCCAGCCTCCACAACCTCGTTGATTTCCTCATCATATACCCAGATTCTCCACAATTTTAACACACCTTATAACTTACATTTGATTGTTGAACACTAAATTAGATCACGGGGGTTAGTTCGGGTACGATTTCGGGTCCATAATTATGTCTAGGGGAAAACATGGGAGACAGGGCTGAGATTTTGTATCGCCCTGTATCGCTCTGGCGGGAGAAATCCTACACTGGCAGCCTCGCCTTGGAGGGAAAATCTCGCCCCAACGGCCATAACTAAAACAGAATCCATGCTAACAAGTTTTCTGGGGTTCTTTTCTTTCCCAATTTCCCCAAAAGGTTCCCAGCTATAACACATGCATTTTTAGAGTACTCAATCCCCTTAGCTAGGATAATCATTGCCTACCCCAATTCAACCCAACGATACACACTCCAAAATCCCTTTATGTTACTTCAACACTACAACATCCTCGTCCCCAGGATATACCTAGACTCTCACACGGTTATCAGTAGGTCCCAATGCACGTTCATATTTCTCTCTTACGAACCACATCGTAATTTATCTAGACCTTTGCACATAATCTCGTGATGACTTTCTTTTCACAACAAGTTTCACGACACTCGAGCAGTTACAACTTGCAGATAAGTCCAAATTCTTTAATTAATTCATTCCATAGATGACAATTACTGATAATCTATGCCTTATAGGCCCCCTAAGGCTAGATACCAATTGGAACCTTCTCAGTTCCAATTAACTTGCTTGTGTCCCTTCAGCCGGGAATACAACATCTAGTTCACTTCGTTGAGATACCAATTGGACTCAACTCATACCACAAGCGACAATAGTAGCTAGAGAGCCCCCACAAAATAACTAATTTCAATCATAGAACTTGGTCGAACCTAAATCTTAACCGCCTTAATCTTTAACTGATGGTAACCCATCACCAAACCTTAAATCAATCTTAGAGAAAATCGATGTACCTTGCAATTAGTTAAAAAGGTCATCTATCCGAGGCAATGGATACTTGTTCTGAATGGTAATCCTATTCAACTGTCGGTAGTCTATACACATCCTCTCTTGCTAGTGATGGTGTTGCCGTTGTTGTTGCTCTAGCTCGGACCATAGAGTGAAGGAGGAAATATACTAATTTATATCACCCAGATACCAATTGGATTCAAGTAATAGCACGAAGGAGTAGAAATAAGTGAGTTTTTTCCTAAAGTCCTATAGCCACTCGAAGAAAAGTACGGACGTCTTCGTACCGTTCCGCAAGACTTTACTAAACTTGTCTTGGTACAATGAGGTCAACGAACCTAGGACTCTGATACCAATTTTGTCACGAACCAGACCATCGTGATTGACACCCACACTAATCCTCCTGTGGGAGAACCATTACTACAACCCAAACTAACAAACTCAACCAAAAACCAAGACATTTAAAGATACAGAAGTAGTTTTAAATGCAGAAATTATATAGAGTTCTCATAAACACCAAAGGTTTTAAATAAACTAGTCAGACTAATGCGGAAGAACAACCCCTAGAACTTGAAAGTCAATGTACCAAAAGTCTACTTATAACAAGTCTAAAAACAAGGGGTACAACCCCGACACTAAACAAACACCTTAAACAAATAGTCTGAGTCCGAAAAGAGTGGACTTAAAAACGAAAGATCCATGGCAGCCTGAAAGAACTGGCACACCCTTGAATCCGTTCACACTCAATAGTCATTAAGCTGAGGTTTATCAATAGCCGCCTGAAGATACCCTGTACTCAACAAAGAACAAGTAAATGCAGTATCAGTACACAACCACACGCAACCATAATGTACTGGTAGGATCACGCGATTATCCCAATAAGTGTAACATATATTAGTCAATACAACAATATAATCACATGCACATATCGAACATAAAAAAATATCATCAACATATACAAACAATGAACAACTTCACGAATCTCACATATCACAGTTATATCAATTTAGAGCAACGTACTATTTTCCAATATCAATCATCATTAGATATGAACGAACTCATCACAAGTGGATACACAACACAATTTAATGGTCCTCTCACGGAACACAATTCAATGGTGCTCTCATGGAACTCATACCCAAACTGTTAGCATACTGAAACGTGGTATTCGATCCAATGTTTATGCCGGAATGTGGCAATCGATCTCATATTTATGTCTAAATGTGGCAACCGATCCCATGTTTATGCTGGAATGTGGAAACCAATCTCATATTTATGCCGGAACGTGGTAACCAATCCAAGTTAGTTATGCCGGAACGTGGCAACCGATCCATTCAACACACCGTAATCACAATCGCAAGTATATCCTCAAGATCATATATTTAAGTCATGATTTCATTATAACCATCAATCATCTATCTCATTTACAATAAGTGTGATCAATAATGCAACATTCATATACATATATTTCATAATGAAGCAAAAACAAATATACATCACACAATCATAGAATCACAACTATCACCTACATCGAATCCAAGCTTGAATCCCCTAAGGCACTTGAATCTTCCCTTTTCGAATTCTTCCTGCTTGTTCGTAGTCTAAAACATACAATTAATGCAAGGATCAATAAACGAGACCTAATTACCCGAATTATAATCAACATTATCAATCCTAGGCCAACCCAAGATCCCAATACCCAAATTAGGGTTTATTCCACCATATAATCTATAACAAAACCCTCCCCCAATCAATATTCACATATTCTATTATGTTCTACGGATAAAAAAATGGATTCGGAGAGTGAAAAGCTTACCTTTAGCCTCAAGAATGGTGAAAAATGAGTAGGAGTCGCTTGGGGTTCATTCCTTAGCTCTCAAAGTCGAAAAGTGCAGAATAAAGACATTTTGGGGTTTATTTACGACCGTAAGTCCCGTCGAACTCGCCACAGCAGCCCTCACCCCGCTGCAGCGGCCCCGCTCTGGTGACAAAAATCCCACCCCAGCGGCTTGCACGGAACCAGTGAGCTATTTTAATAATTCCAAGACCCCTATTTCACAACACACCCTTACCCAACAACGCTAAAAAAATACCGTTCACGGTAAGATCAATTTCGGGAGTTCTATTCACCCGAATTCAATTCTGTAAAGTTGTACGGATTCCTTAACAACTTATCTAACTACTCATGTAATCAAACTCATAAATAAGTCACCCGATTGCTACCAGATTTTCCTACACCTTATTGGCTTCGTTTTTGTCCAAATATGGATTAGGTTAGGAAATTCCAAGTTACTACCAAAAATTTTTTTGACCCCAATTCTTTCCCCATTGGCTTTTCCCTAACGACAAAATCATGTCGTTACAATAAAATTCAATGTAGCATTGTCGTCTTTTTACTTTACATTATTTTTTATTTTATTTTTACTTTTGCACTAATTTTTGCACCTTTCTGTAATAGTTAAGTACATGAATTTTCTAAACATTTGAGACTACATATAAAAAGAAAAAAAGTATAAACATGTTGTTTTAAAAAGATAAATGACTATCAAAAAACGAAGAAGACATAACTATAAATATTTATCAAAGCCTTTTATGGGTCTAGTTGTGAAAATATTCCACGGGATTTAACATGTTTGCCCTCAAAACAATTAATTATAAATATAACAAGGGATTAACTTTATTATATTTATATCCTAAGGATAGAAGAAATGAAGAATACAAAAGTATAGTAATCAATTACGAAGTTTTATTTAAAAACTCAAAAAGATGGAGATATGAAAAATAAAAATTCACATACAACTTCATATTGGAGAATATTCATCTTGTAACTTCAATCATATACATTTTAAAAATGAAATTACAAATACAAAGGAAAAAATATCACATGAGCAAGCTTAGCATAAGGCTACCAACGGAAATAGAAAAATTCTAAGACAGTCTCTTTATATTGATAATGCAAATTGAAACAAAGCTATAGTAATAAACATTCAACCTTTGACCATAAAAAAAGAGTTAAAAATCTTGGAAGACAAGTTAACAGTAATCTCGACAAATAAGTAAAAAAACCAAATGCATCAAGCTTCGATAATCTAGTAATTGAAGTGTTATTCATCCCTATAATCACATTATACCTTATAATTTTGACACAAATCGTCTTGTCTTGAAATTTTCTTCACTTGATCAAAGCTTCTCTAGTCTTCCACAAACAAAAATTGTATCACATATAAATCTTTGTATGTAAATACTATTGAAAGATTTGTATTTATAGAAAAAATATAGCTTTGGAATATGAAGATTCACTTACAAAGTTGAAAGGTCAAGTGTTACAACAAATTAAAGACAAATATTAATTAAGAACATAAACTAATTTGAAAGATGAAACATGTACATGTATTTATTTAATTTACAAACTTCAAATACAACTATTTGACTTTTCCGAGGCATGACATACTAATTACCTAAGTGAACTTGATTTAGATTTCAAAAGATACAATTTCCAAATACTACTATATTAAGATATTTAAATTAACTAAGAGAAGTGGAAAAGGCTTAGTTAATTTTCATTCAGAATAAATGTAATACTTTCTTATGATTATTTTTATTCTTTAAGTTTTGACTTAATATCTCCTCATTTTTAAAATTTATAATAATAATAATAATAATAATAATAATAATATCTGGGTCCTAGTAACAGTGTATTTACTGTTGGTGAACAGTGTTGCTACAGTAGCGCGGGCCCGCTACCGACGCGCCTAAGCTTTACACTTTGTCTTTTAATTTTGCCAAAAATCTTCAGCTTTCTTCAAAGGCATCCACTGGACTTTCTTCTTCATATTGTTGAGCTTCGGCATATCTTCACTTGTTTCACTACGCATTGAAGAATCCGATTTTGCGTAATGACTTATATTTAGAAGAATCTTCTTCTTGACTTCTTCTAGATATCTCATGATCATTTCATTTTGCTCTCCTTCATCATGATTAGAAATTTTTCTAGCCATATGTTTTACTGAGGTCGAGTCATCACATGATTCCTTTATTAGGAATTGCTTTATAATCGTGTACGGTTTTCGTACTTCGTTCCAGCAGCTCTTGTCCATATATGGACTTTGTTTGAGGATCTTTTTTCATCAACTTGTCCCAAAAATTATTATAATAAGTTCTCGTATAGACAAGGGATTTGTTCCTCAAGAAAATCTACTTCCTAACCCATTTATGAATCCATGGAACAGAATTCTATAAAAAGTATATCTGTTCAATTTGTTGAAAATAACAAATATGTTCTTGATGATATAATTTGTTGAGATCTGGGGGAAACCTTGACCCATTCTTTGTATAACTTGTGAAATGGTTCGGGCAATATTTTTATTGTTGGCCCGTGGTATGACCACCGCTTTAAAAACCAATTTGGTATAGGATTCGCAAATATCTTGGCACGTACTTTTATAAACCAAGTATGTTTATGCCTCTCATTGTTATAACAGAGAACTTTATTAAATGCCCGAATATAATCCCAATAGGTAAAGCTTACCATGACTTTATTTAGACCGAATTGTCTTTCTACTATTGAGGAAATACCCCAATCTTCAATATGAATGATGTGTTTTATAATCATTTTAGAGAAGTTATAAACATTCTCACTTGTATTATATCCTGAAAAATGTTGAAATTCAACACCCGTGCTTATTAGCGAGTCTCATAATATTTCCGAGTTTTGTATGACTCACCCGGAAATAAAGCCCATTAACTAAATACCTGAATATCTTCCAAGGTTCTTCTCTTCTCTCGTATGTCGAGTTTTCTAAGAGAAATATCATTTCTTTTTTCTACCTTTTCATATGTTTTGATATCATCAACTTCTTCTTTGGCAATTGAAGCAAAAGAATCACCCCGCTTTTGAGTTATAAACTCCCGTAATTTAGCATATAATGGATCACTTTCTGGAATATCTTCCGATGTATTGATGATGAAGCTCTTTCTTGTGCTCTAGAGTTTAAGTTATATAAACTCATTCCTCCCTTTTGTATAATTGGAGTACTAGATGATGAAGATCCGTATGATGATCTTGATGAACTTGGGGATGATCTTCCCTTCCGCGAGTATAACTACCTTTTCCTCTAGCCTTGGTTATCCAAGGAGGATCCATCCCGCAAACATAACATTTAGTTTTAATCATTCAAGAAGTTATATTTTTAATCATGCAAGAGGTTATAAACTTCATCACAATAAAATTTTTCATAAAGCTCTTGTTCAATCATGTAATCATTGACAATATCAATCATCATTCCGTCTATAATTTTCCATAATATAAGTTCCTTTAAATCTCTAATAAGAGGAACTGCCTTCAAAATCGTAACCAAATCTTTATCAGAAAAGAAGTCAAGAAAATTCATTAGAAGAAAGATATTCCCTTGATAAGAAGTCTGGGAGGGAGTTATCACTTCCCTTTTTAGGCTACCGTCGCATATTTTTTTCTCGAGCTTCGCTCCATTTTCCCGAATGAAATCGAATAAGATATTCATTTTTATCATGCGGATTAATTTGTTTTAATATACCTCCATACCCAATATTAGACGCATCCGTCTCTACAATCTTTGGCCAAGCAGATTAGCAAGGGTTAAACAAGGTAAAGATTTAACTCTTTCTTTAATAGTCTTTACAAGATCTCGTGAGACTATTGGTCCAAGGCTTTTTATGATCCTTTTTAGCCTGTCATATAACGGAGCTAAATCTCGAGATAAATTCTTGTAGAATGGGAAATGTAGTTTAAACTTCCTTAAACCGCCGCAATTGCGTCTTATCGCACAATATCGTGGAATTTTGATGCAAATTCAATAGATCGTTGAATAGAGTCATTTTTCCTTGACAAATCAAATGCCCCAAAAATCTAACTTCGTTTGAAAAAGACTCATTTTAGGTTTAGATATGACCAAACCATTTTGAATAACTATTTTCTTAAAAATGTCTAAATGCTTAATATGCATTTCAAGAGTCTTTGAATATACCAAAATATCATCAATATAGACTATGATGAAATCCAAATAGGGATTGAAAATATCATTCATTATCTTTTGAAATTCCGAGGGAGCATTTTTAACCCAAAAGGCATTACATTCCATTCGTATCGTCCAAACGGAACATTAAATGCCGTTCTATAAGAATGGTCTTTAAAAATTTGGATTTGCCAATATCCAGATTTTAAATCAAATTTTGAAAAGATATTAGCATCATATAATCTGGTTAATAAATCTCTTTTATTAGGGATAGGATATCTAATCCATTTTAAAAATTTATTTAAAGGTTTATAATTTATAACTAACCCGGGAACGCCTCGTTCTTTTTCTCGTCGCGTTATTAACATAAAAAGCAAGACACCGACCATGGTGATTTGGAAGGCTTTATCAATCCCTTTTGTAATAAATTATCAATTTCTTTTTTTGCAGAATTCAACCAATTCGGTATTCATCTGACAAGGACGAGATTTGGTAGGGATATTTTCTTCAGAGAAATCATCTTCATATGGAAGAGTTACAATATGCTTTTTCCGATTCCAAAAAGCACTAGGATGATCAAAGACAAATATCAATGGCCATTTTTTCTAAATGAGTTTAATTTTTTCCCCGTATTTTAGCAGATTTTAAAGTATCGAATATATTCATACTAAATATCTCAAGTTGTAAATAATCAACATGCTTTTGTTTCATTTCAATTAGAGCATTAATATCTCTAGAAATAGGCTCGGTGATAAAAGTATAACTAATATCTTGATTTTTATAAGTAGCAGAAAATCCTTTAGCATTTATATTAGTAAAAGGATAAATTGCATTTATAAAAGGAGTTCCTAGAATAATAGGAGGGTATAACTGATTTTTTACTAAGAAAAAGAAGTGAGGAATACAAACTTTATTCGGCAAATACGAGTATTAGATAATTTATACTTTATATCTAAAGCATGACCAGATGCCGATTTAACCAAATGGGTTGTTTTTTCAAAATATTTAGTAGGTACAAGACCTTCTTGAATGCAACTCACATCGGCGCCACTATCAATCATAGCAATGTTACTTATAGAAAAAGTATTATCAATTAATATAGTACATTTAACATACCATTTATGAGCTGTAACAATTTGCATCATTCCTAAAAACATATTTTGTTTCGTATCGTATTCAAAGTGTTCGCAAGAATATTTTCTTCAAAGAAGAGATTCATTATCAACCTTATTTTTTCTTTTTGCTATTAATGTACTCAACTGATAGTAAGACGGTGATCATAAATAATATGATTTTGTTTAAGAAATTTAATTTCTTCTTTCAAATGTTCAATTTCTCCTTTTAAATCATCAAAAGAGGTATCACGAATAACCATGGTTTGTTTAGAAGAGAGTCTATTATGTTTTTTTTTCAAGGAGTAAGGAGCAGAGTAATTAAAATCATCTTTAACCTTTTTATCACTAGGAATACTAGTTGAAGAGCTAGTTTTACCAGCAGCCAATTGAATGATCTTTTCACGAAGAGTATTATCGGTAACTTCTTTTAGAAGTTCTATCACATTGTCTCAAAGTGATAGTGAACATATTCATGTCTTCAAACCGAGATTGCAACTTGTAAAATTCATCATGTTCGCAGAGACAAGTATCACCATGACATTTGCAAGCATCATTCGAATCTTGTTGAACCTTACTAGATGACTCAGGTTGCTCATCCTCCGTTGCATAACTTGCTTCAGAATCATCATAATCTGATTCGGAACCAGAAGTATATAGAAAACTATAAATCTTCTCTTGAATATCATCATCGAGTTCTAGAGTCTTAAGCTTTTCTAACTTACAATTTGGAGCTATATGCCCAAATTTTCCACATTTATAACACTTAATCTTATCAAGATTTCGCTTGACCCTATGCCCGGTAAATCTATGAGATTTACGATGAGTCCTACGCTCATCTCTTTCTTCTCTAGTCCTTCTTCTAGATCTTCTTTTCTTATGATGAGATCTATGAGATTCTGATTTAGAAGTTTCTTGGTTGGTGCTTTTTGAAGCATTTGGTAAACCGAATTGAGTACAAAAATCTCCTAATTGAGACTTTTCTCTAAGCTTATCCATCTTAAGCAGTCTAGAGAGTTTTAACTCATTGCACAAATTTATGCCTTCTTGCGTACAAGCCCCAATAAGCTTTCCATAAGTAAATTCACTATAGGGAATAGTTCCTTGAGGATTTCTAAGAGTCCTTTTTACTCTTTCTCGCAAATAAAGAAGGTAAGCCATCAATAAATTTGGCTTTCCGTAAGTCTAAACCATTTTCGGGAAGTTCCATGACCCGACTTAAATAAGTGTCTTTATACCATCTAAACTCACCTAAATGTCTACATTTAAGACCATTTAAAAGAGATCTAATGGTTTCATATTGATTGGTAAATCTACCACTAAAATGTTCAAGAATAGTCAAAATAAGCGTATACACAAAAGCCTAAATGTCTTCTCTATTTTGAACGAGGGCAAAGCCTAAATTGTCATGACCTTCATTTGCTGCCCTAGCATTAATTATCATTGCTCGGCGTCGAGGGCATATAATTATCCCACCATCCTCTTAGTTGACCGGTAAATCTCGCAATAATCATCTTGCGTATGGTCCCGCGCATTATTGACACTTTTGCAAATAGTAGCATACATAAGCATCCTATGAACCATAATCGTTAACCGCCTATCGCTAGCCCATCGAGATTCCATTCATAAATCTCACTTCCACTATAAGAAGTGTTAGTTTGATTCCAATCTCTTTCCTCTATTAACACATCTTGAGGAGTAGGCCCGGGATAGTAATATGTTTGCATGCTAGGTTTTCTAGCATAAGCAAAAGATACCACTATTCCTCTTTGGATACCCATGAAGTTTATTAACTTCCATTTCCATTTGAGTTTCAAGTCAAAAGTGGCTTCCATCTCACCCGCAAAATCTTCAAATGAGACTAATCGGTTTTGCACTTGCACCAAATTGAGAAAACTTTTTATCAAGAAGATTTTCAAGGTCGTGTAAAGGTCTAAGAATAAAGTCCCGAATTTCAGGAGGCCTTTGAATATGAACATCAGGCGTTTTGACGAAGAAGCCTCGTTCCGAAATTTGTTTATCGATTTTAGCTTATTATCAATTTGAACAATCGATTAGACAAGCTATCTAATTTTTTGTCTAGAGAACAAATATGTTCACCAATAACTTTGACATATAGACCCAAATAGTTATTTTGAGAAATAATACGATTAATTTCATTTATAGTTACCGCGGCGACCTCATTATCAATAAATTTATGAAACGCAAAGAAAAGTAATACCAAGATTATTTGGTAAAATAAACGGAGCTTGAGGAGGATAAATGGATTGAATAATATTACCCGATTCATCTTTGTAGGATCGTTCAAGAACGTTGATGAATAAAGGCAAATAAGTAGTTATAAACCAAGGCACAAAAACATAATATGATTATGTAATGCACAAGTTTCATAAAACTCTTGAGAAATATTATTTAAATCTTCATTACTATAAGTGTCAAAAACCAAATTTTAAACCGGTTCCATTTTTCATTTAAAAATTCGTTTTGAATATATTTTCTTGCCAAAGTGAACCCGGACTAAAATCAATTTTATGTTCACTCATCATTAAGTATCATTAAGATTAAAATCCATCTCGGATACCAAAGGAATATCCTTATCGAAACATCGATACTTTATCATCTCGTTTGAACAACGTTTAAACGAGGATTAATTTTTATTTTTTGTTTTTCTCGCAGATATAACAGCTTGATAAAGAGTGTAAAGAAGCAAATCGATTTCTAGCCGGACCATAACAAGGTTCTATCGGAGAAATATGTTGAATAGCCGCCTTTCTATCGAAGCAAAAGAATGTCTACTATAAGGAATACTTTTTTCATCAAACCGCATACGTATTTTTCCATCGGAATTTTGACTAATATGAGAATATTCTCGCATTAGTGACAAAGATCGGTCATTTGCTCAGAGATATAACGTAATCTAAAATCCAAGTGGTAGGAAAATTTATTTCTTCCCATTTTATAGGTCTTCTAGTAGTGACCTTAGATCTCGGCGAAATTAGTTTCTACTAAAATAGTTTGATCGTATGTATCATATAACTTACATCTAGGATTCAAAGTAGCAAGCAATTTATAATAGATTCTATACGATAAGCAAATTAATTCGTATCCAGTGCATAGTTATAACCATGCGTTTTAACATTCAAGGTTAAAGCATCTAATATATTAGAATCACCAAAGATAACTCGCAAATTGGGCCGAGCATTAAAATAAACTGACCATAAGCCACCGTAGATTCTATCGAACCCATCAAGGATTGACGAAAATTTAAATTCCTCGCATCTCGTAGAGCAGCTAAGAAAGTCTCTGGTAACCCTTTAAGAGTTAGAGGTTTAAAAGCAATTTGAACCATGCCAATATGCAAAAATTTATACTGAGATTTATATAATTCAATATCACGCTTATTTAATAAACGAATAGTTTGTTCGGACGAGTTTAACGCCAAGGATTGTTCAGCTTGTTTTAATCAACTGTTTGTCAGAAATCTTATCAAACCAACCATAATCATAAATGGTTTTTATATTAACTCGCGGAATAGTCCATTTGTTTAACAAATCAAGATTTTGAGGTATATCTACCTCTTCTAGTCGAGTGCTTTTAATATCCTCTTGATCCATAAAAGAGAGAATATATCTATGCCGAATTCTTCACATCAATTATATATATCCCATGAACTTTCCAAGGCTCTGATACCAACGATACAGATCACCGACCAAGCGGTCACGTAGATCAAGCAAGTCAATATCCTTAGAGGTAGTCTAACTACATAAGAATTCAAATATACAACGATACAGGATCACCGACCTGGCGGTAGTCCGCCAGATCGTAGATCAAGCAAGTCAATATCCTTAGAGGTAGTCTAACTACATAAGAATTAAAATATACAAGAATTTTGACATAGTTTCTCGATCGCATGGTTTTATTATTTTACCCGAGCAAAGGGCTCTGTCAAGAATCTAATACATACTTTTATTAAGCCCATGTGTCTCGATAGTTCTAACCGGGTATGTGATGCCCTACTTATCTAACTCAATTTCAGGCTAAAAACCACGGCTCAACAGACGGAGTCACAAAGACAAGGCCAATAAACGAAGTACTAGCTCTCGACTGTACCTCAATCTCGGAACCAAGTCGAGAAGCCATACTAAAATTCTTCTATATTTAAATAAAGCTTAGATCCATTCATGGTCTATATAAAAGAGAAGTTAGTTATCCGGCATAGATATAATTTTTTAGCCGGACATAGTCACGGCTTAACTCAAAAATAAAAACTTGAAAATAAAAGGAAGTACCTTGTAGCAAACAAAGACACTTTACTATTCCTCCGGCCAAAGTCCGGTAAGATTACAATACTTGAAAATATATTACAAGTGGGGAGAGAGAAAGGAAGAAAGAAGGAAGGGAAGAGGGTTTCTAAAACCTCGCTCTCTTTAAAGAAAAACAAACCTATTTATAGAAAAAAAGAAAGCATCTATGTACAGATACCGGGCCCCTATCTCGGGTCCTAGTAATGCTGGTATTTACTGTTGGTGAACAAGTGTTGCTACAGTAGCGCGGGCCCGCTACCGACGCGCCTAAGCTTTACACTTTGTCTTTTAATTTTGCCAAAAATCTTCAGCTTTCTTCAAAGCATCCACTGGACTTTCTTCTTCATATTGTTGAGCTTCGTGCATATCTTCACTTGTTTCACTACGCAGTGAGCGATGTCGTTTTGCGTAGTCGGTTATATTTAGAAGAATCTTCTTCTTGACTTCTTCTAGATATCTCATGATCATTTCATTTTGCTCTCCTTCATCATGATTAGAAATTTTTCTAGCCATATGTTTTACTTGAGGTCGAGTCATCACCATGATTCCTTTATTAGGAATTGTTTTATAATCGTGTACGCTTTTCGTAATTAGATCCAGCAGTTCTTGTCCATATATGGACTTTGTTTGAGGATCTTTTTTCATCAACTTGTCCCAAAAATTATTATAATAAGTTCTCAGATAGACAAGGGATTTGTTCCTCAAGAAAATCTACTTCCGAACCCATTTATGAATCCATGGAACAGAGAATTCTATAAAAAAGTATATCTGTTCAATTTGTTGAAAATAACAAATATGTTCTTGATGATATAATTTGTTGAGATCTGGGGAAACCTTGACCCATTCTTTGTATAACTTGTGAAATGGTTCGGGCAATATTTTTATTGTTGGCCCGTGGTATGACCACCAGCTTTAAAACCAATTTGGTATAGGATTCGCAAATATCTTGGCACGTACTTTTATAAACCAAGTATGTTAATGCCTCTCATTGTTATAACAGAGAACTTTATTAAATGCCTGAATATAATCCCAATAGGTAAAGCTTACCATGACTTTGTTTAGACCGAATTGTCTTTCGCCATTGAGGAAATACCCCAATCTTCAATATGAATGATGTGTTTTATAATCAGTTTAGAGAAGTTATAAACATTCTCACTTGTATTATATCCTGAAAAATGTTGAAATTCAACATCTGTGCTTATCAGCAGAGTCTCATAATATTTCTGAGTTTTGTATGATTCACCCGGGAAATAAAGCCCATTAACTAAATACCTCTCGGAATATCTTCCAAGGTTCTTCTCTTCTCTCGTATGTCGAGTTTTCTAAGAGAAATATCATTTCTCTTTTTCTACCTTTTCATATGTTTTGATATCATCAACTTCTTCTTTGGCAATTGAAGCAAAAGAATCACCCCGCTTTTGAGTTATAAACTCCCGTAATTTAGCATATAATGGATCACTTTCTCGGAATATCTTCCGGATGTATTGATGATGAAGCTCTTTCTTGTGCTCTAGAGTTTAAGTTATATAAACTCATTCCTCCCTTTTGTATAATTGAGTACTAGATGATGAAGATCCGTATGATGATCTTGATGAACTTGGGGATGATCTTCCCTTCCGCGAGTATAACTACCTTTTCCTCTAGCCTTGGTTATCCAAGGAGGATCCATCCAGCAAACATAGCATTTAGTTTTAATCATTCAAGAAGTTATATTTTTAATCATGCAAGAGGTTATAAACTTCATCACAATAAAATTTTTCATAAAGCTCTTGTTCAATCATGTAATCATTGACAATATCAATCATCATTCCGTCTATAATTTTCCATAATATAAGTTCCTTTAAATCTCTAATAAGAGGAACCGCCTTCAAAATCGTAACCAAATCTTTATCGTGAAAGAAGTCAAGAAAATTCATTAGAAGAAAGATATTCCCTTGATAAGAAGTCTGGGAGGGAGTTATCACTTCCCTTTTTATACCGAATTTCGAAATCAAAAGGGGCTAATTGTGCCTGCCACCTAGCAAAAATTAACTTAGACGCATCATGTTTAAAATCCTTATCAAACATATACTTGACTGACTGAGAATCGCTTTTTATCAAAAATTTTTGATTATATAAATCATCTTGAAATTTTAAAACGCACTTAACGATAGTTAACATTTCATGGGCTACCGTCGCATATTTTTTTTCTCGAGCTTCGCTCCATTTTCCCGAATGAAATCGAATAAGATATTCATTTTTATCATGCGGATTAATTTGTTTTAATATACCTCCATACCCAATATTAGACGCATCCGTCTCTACAATCTTTGGCCAAGCAGATTAGCAAGGGTTAAACAAGGTAAAGATTTAACTCTTTCTTTAATAGTCTTTACAAGATCTCGTGAGACTATTGGTCCAAGGCTTTTTATGATCCTTTTTTAGCCTTGTCATATAACGGAGCTAAATCTCGAGATAAATTCTTGTAGAATGGGGAAATGTAGTTTAAACTTCCCGTAAAACCGCCGCAATTGCGTCTTATCGCACAATATCGTGGAATTTTGATGCAAATTCAATAGATCGTTGAATAGGAGTCATTTTTCCTTGACAAATCAAATGCCCCAAAAATCTAACTTCGTTTGAAAAAGACTCATTTTAGGTTTAGATATGACCAAACCATTTTGAATAACTATTTTCTTAAAAATGTCTAAATGCTTAATATGCATTTCAAGAGTCTTTGAATATACCAAAATATCATCAATATAGACTATGATGAAATCCAAATAGGGATTGAAAATATCATTCATTATCTTTTGAAATTCCGAGGGAGCATTTTTTAACCCAAAAGGCATTACATTCCATTCGTATCGTCCAAACGGAACATTAAATGCCGTTCTATAAGAATGGTCTTTAAAAATTTGGATTTGCCAATATCCAGATTTTTAAATCAAATTTTGAAAAGATATTAGCATCATATAATCTGGTTAATAAATCTCTTTTATTAGGGATAGGATATCTAATCCATTTTAAAAATTTATTTAAAGGTTTATAATTTATAACTAACCCGGGAACGCCTCGTTTTTTTCTCGCTGCGTTATTAACATAAAAAGCAAGACACCCACCATGGTGATTTGGAAGGCTTTATCAATCCCTTTTGTAATAAATTATCAATTTCCTTTTGCGTAATTCAACCAATTCGGTATTCATCCGACAAGGACGAGATTTGGTAGGGATATTTTCTTCGTGAGAAATCATCTTCATATGGAAGAGTTACAATATGCTTTTTCCGATTCCAAAAGCACTAGGATGATCAAAGACAAATATCAATGGCCATTTTTTCAGAAATGAGTTTAATTTTTTCCCGTATTTTAGCAGATTTTAAAGTATCGAATATATTCATACTAAATATCTCAAGTTGTAAATAATCAACATGCTTTTGTTTCATTTCAATTAGAGCATTAATATCTCTAGAAATAGGCTCGGTGATAAAAGTATAACTAATATCTTGATTTTTATAAGTAGCAGAAAAATCCTTTAGCATTTATATTAGTAAAAGGATAAATTGCATTTATAAAAGGAGTTCCTAGAATAATAGGAGGGTATAACTGTTTTTTTACTAAGAAAAAGAAGTGAGGAATACAAACTTTATTCTCGGCAAATACGAGTATTAGATAATTTATACTTTATATCTAAAGCATGACCTGATGGCGATTTAACCATATGGGTTGTTTTTTCAAAATATTTAGTAGGTACAAGACCTTCTTGAATGCAACTCACATCGCCACTATCAATCATAGCAATGTTACTTATAGAAAAAGTATTATCAATTAATATAGTACATTTAACATACCATTTATGAGCTGTAACAATTTGCATCATTCCTAAAAACATATTTTGTTTCGTATCGTATTCAAAGTGTTCGCAAGAATATTTTCTTCAGCAGAGATTCATTATCAACCTTATTTTTTCTTTTGCTATTAATGTACTCAACTGAGTAAGACGGTGATCATAAATAATATGATTTTGTTTAAGAAATTTAATTTCTTCTTTCAAATGTTCAATTTCTCCTTTTAAATCATCAAAAGAGGTATCACGAATAACCATGGTTTGTTTAGAAGAGAGTCTATTATGAACTTCTGCATACAAGGAGTAAGGAGCAGAGTAATTAAAATCATCTTTAACCTTTTTATCACTAGGAATACTAGTTGAAGAGCTAGTTTTACCAAAGAGCCAATTGAATGATCTTTTCACGAAGAGTATTATCGGTAACTTCTTTTAGAAGTTCTATCACATTGTCTCAAAAGTGATAGTGAACATATTCATGTCTTCAAACCGAGATTGCAACTTGTAAAATTCATCATGTTCGCAAAGTGACAAGTATCACCATGACATTTGCAAGCATCATTCGAATCTTGTTGAACCTTACTAGATGACTCAAAGTTGCTCATCCTCCGTTGCATAACTTGCTTCGTAATCATCATAATCCGATTCGGAACTGTAAGTATATAGAAAACTATAAATCTTCTCTTGAATATCAACATCAAGTCCTAGAGTCTTAAGCTTTTCTAACTTACAATTTGGAGCTATATGCCCAAATTTTCCACATTTATAACACTTAATCTTATCAAGATTTCGCTTGGACCTATTCCGGGTGAATCTATGAGATTTACGATGAGTCCTACGCTCATCTCTTTCTTCTCTAGTCCTTCTTCTAGATCTTCTTTTCTTATGATGAGATCTATGAGATTCTGATTTAGAAGTTTCTTGGTTGGTGCTTTTTGAAGCATTTGGTAAACCGAATTGAGTACAAAAATCTCCTAATTGAGACTTTTCTCTAAGCTTATCCATCTTAAGTCGTCTAGAGAGTTTTAACTCATTGCACAAATTTATGCCTTCTTGCGTACAAGCCCCAATAAGCTTTCCATAAGTAAATTCACTATAGGGAATAGTTCCTTGAGGATTTCTAAGAGTCCTTTTTACTCTTTCTGCAAATAAAGAAGGTAAGCCATCAATAAATTTGGCTTTCCGGAAGTCTAAACCATTTTCGGGAAGTTCCATGACCCGACTTAAATAAGTGTCTTTATACCATCTAAACTCACCTAAATGTCTACATTTAAGACCATTTAAAAGAGATCTAATGGTTTCATATTGATTGGTAAATCTACCACTAAAATGTTCAAGAATAGTCAAAATAAGCGTATACACACCGTTATAAATATTTTGTACGAGGTCAAAGCCTAAATTGTCATGTCCTTCATTCGCTGCCCTAGCATTAATTATCACTGTTCGGCGTCGAGGGCATATAATTATCCCACCATCCTCTTAGTTGACCGGTAAATCCCGCAATAATCATCTTGCGTATGGTCCCGCGCATTATATTGACACTTTTGCAAATAGTAGCATACATAAGCATCCTATGAACCATAATCGTTAACCGCCTATCGCTAGCCCATCGAGATTCCATTCATAAATCTCACTTCCACTATAAGAAGTGTTAGTTTGATTCCAATCTCTTTCCTCTATTAACACATCTTGAGGAGTAGGCCCGGGATAGTAATATGTTTGCATGCTAGGTTTTCTAGCATAAGCAAAGATACCACTATTCCTCTTTGGATACCCATGAAGTTTATTAACTTCCATTTCCATTTGAGTTTCGAAGTCAAAAGTGGCTTCCATCTCACCCGCAAAATCTTCAACGAGACTAATCGGTTTTGCACTTGCACCAAATTGAGAAAACTTTTTATCAAGAAGATTTTCAAGGTCGTGTAAAGGTCTAAGAATAAAGTCCCGAATTTCAGAGGCCTTTGAATATGAACATCAGGCCGTTTTGACGAAGAAGCCTCGTTCCGAAATTTGTTTATCGATTTTAGCTTATTATCAATTTGAACAATCGATTAGACAAGCTATCTAATTTTTTGTCTAGAGAACAAATATGTTCACCAATAACTTTGACATATAGACCCAAATAGTTATTTTGAGAAATAATACGATTAATTTCATTTATAGTTACTGCGGCGACCTCATTATCAATAAATTTATGAAACGCAAAAAAAAGTAATACCGTATTATTTGGTAAAATAAACGGAGCTTGAGGAGGATAAATGGATTGAATAATATTACCCGATTCATCTTTGTAGGATCGTTCAAGAACGTTGATGAATAAAGGCAAATAAGTAGTTATAAACCAAGGCACAAAAAACATAATATGATTATGTAATGCACAAGTTTCATAAAACTCTTGAGAAATATTATTTAAATCTTCATTACTATAAGTGTCAAAAAACCAAATTTTAAACCGGTTCCATTTTTCATTTAAAAATTCGTTTTGAATATATTTTCTTGCCAGGGAACCTGGACTAAAATCAATTTTATGTTCATTCATCATTAAGTATCATTAAGATTAAAATCCACCTCGGATACCAAGGAATATCCTTATCGAAACATCGATACTTTATCATCTCGTTTGAACAACGTTTAAACGAGGATTAATTTTTATTTTTTGTTTTTCTCGCAGATATAACAGTTGATAAAGAGTGTAAAGAAGCAAACGATTTCTAGCCGGACCATAACAAGGTTCTATCGGAGAAATATGTTGAATAGCCAGTCTTCTATCGAAGCAAAAGAATGTCTACTATAAGGAATACTTTTTTCATCAAACCGCATACGATTTTTCCATCGGAATTTTGACTAATATGAGAATATTCTGAATTAGTGACAAAGATCGGTCATTTGCTCGGAGATATAAGATATGTAATCTAAAATTAAAAGACAAAGTGTAAAGCTTAGGCGCGTTAAAGCGGGCCCGCGCGCTATCAGTAGCAACACTGTTCACCAACAAGAAATACACTTGCTACCAGGACCCAGATAGGGCCCAGATCCCGTACATAGATGCTTTCCTTTTTCTATAAATAGGTTTGTTTTTCTTTAAAGAGGAGCAGGTTTTAGAAACCCTCTTCCCTTCCTTCTTTCTTCCTTTCTCTCTCCTCACTTGTAATATATTTTCAAGTATTGTAATCTTACCGGACTTTGGCCGGAGGAATAGTAAAGTGTGCAGTTTGCTACAAGGTACTTCCTTTTATTTTCAAGTTTTTATTTCGAGTTAAGCCGTGACTATGTCCGGCTAAAAATTATATCTATGCCGGATAACTAACTTCTCTTTTATATAGACCATGAATGGATCTAAGCTTTATTTAAATATAGAAGAATTTTAGTATGGCTTCTCGACTTGGTTCCGAGATTGAGGTACAGTCGATCTAGTACTACGTTTATTGGCCTTGTCTTTGTGACTCCGTCTCGTTGAGCCGTGGTTTTTAGCCCGAAATTGAGTTTGATAAGTAGGGCATCTCATACCCTTAGAACTATCGAGACACATGGGCTTAATAAAAGTATGTATTAGATTCTTGGCAGTGCCCTTTGCTCGGGTAAAATAATAAAACCATGCAGTGAGAAACTATGTCAAAATTCTTGTATATTTGAATTCTTATGTAGTTAGACTACCTCTAAGGATATTGACTTGCTTGATCTACGATCTGGCGGACTACCGCCAGGTCGGTGATCCTGTATCGTTGGTATCAGAGCCTTGGAAAGTTCATGGGATATATATAATTGATGTGAAGAATTCGGCATAGATATATTCTCTTTTTTATGGATCAAGAGGATATTAAAAGCACTCGACTAGAAGAGGTAGATATACCTCAAAATCTTGATTTGTTAAACAAATGGACTATTCCGCGAGTTAATATAAAAACCATTTATGATTATGGTTGGTTTGATAAGATTTCTAACAAACAGTTGATTAAAACAACTGAACAATCCTTGGCGTTAAACTCGTCCGAACAAACTGATCATCCCCAAGTTCATCAAGATCATCATACGGATCTTCATCATCTAGTACTCCAATTATACAAAAGGGAGGAATGAGTTTATATAACTTAAACTCTAGAGCACAAGAAAGAGCTTCATCATCAATACATCTGGAATATAATATAATATAATATAATATAATATAATATAATATAATATAATATAACATAATATAAGGAGATAAGCTGAAAAGTGAAAAGGTTACCATTAGTGAATAGAATAAGATAAAATTTATAAAGAAGATAAAAAGACTACATGTATAAGAGGTTTTTAATTAAGTAGTAGGCTAACATTAAAACATATAAATTAGTATATTTAATAGGAGGAATTTACTTTATAATAAATGATTATTATTTTTTAAATAATTAAGTATATTTTTTTATAATATTTTAATTTGGTGTTGGGATAAAATGATATTTCAACTTTTAACTTTGTAGCTTCCCACTTTTAGTATAATATGATATGATTACTCTATCCGTTCCAAAATAATTGAAATGTTGATGCATTTTTCATATTTCAACTGGCTTAATTGTTTATTCTTCAAGATTAATTTCCGAATATTCTTTCACTTTTATCCTTCAATTATATTTACACTATGTGATGAATTAATTTCTTTTTTATTGATTTGATCAATTTTTTGGAAATTTCTTATATTAATGTGACTTAAATTACCATGAAAAGACTCTACATAAATTGACAAAGGAAAAGGTTTTTGGCCAGAAAAGTTTGGCCATAATTTAGCCAAAATAGTAAAAGGACATGTTCACACTATAAATTAGTTTCATTTTGGACAATTTTACCCTTTTAGCTTGAAAATATAATACATTCTTGGGATCTCTATAATCTTCCATTATGTGTCCAATATATTGAAAATAATTAATGACATTAATGATGATTCTATAGTCAATTATGAAAAAAGACTACAAATTTCAACAAAAAAACATTAAGTGATCTCATGCAATCTATAAAAAAAAATGTTTTCAAATTATGTTTTACAAAAAACAATAAAAAATGTAACATCAGTAGTAAAAAAAAATATTTTTTGAATTATATTGTATTCTTGTTGGTAGTATTAGAATAAGAAAAATTTCACGTTATATTACACATTATATTCTTGTTGGTTGTATTATAATAAAAGATTTACCTAACTAATATTACAGCAGATTATGGCCAAATAATTAGTGTTAACTAAATTTACTAATTAATTTTTTTATTCAAATATAGTAGTTAAAAAAAATAGTTGATTGGAATTCGTATGTCATTTTAGTAACAAATATAATAATGATTCATAATTATCAAATCGGCGTAATATAGGGGACAAAATGTGTATGATTAATACTATTAATGTTTGACTCTCTTTGGTTCAACATACATGAACTAAACACGTGATTTCTATAACTATCGATATTTACCGGGTCTAATATCTTTTGAGTTGTCGTTATCTCAATATTTTACAAATTACATTTAAAAATTATTTAAATATATTGTTTAATTTCATTTAAACATAATAATTAAAAACAATTACTTAATTGAAGGTCATTTTAGTAACAAATATAAGTAATGATTCACAATTTATCAAATCGACGTAATATATGAAATAAGACTTATAGGATCAATACTATTAATGTTTGACTCTCTTTGGTTCGACGTATATGAGCTATACACATGATTTATATAACTATTGACATTTATCAGGTCTAATGTGTTTTGAGTTGTCGTTATCCCAATATTTTACAAATTACATTTAAAAATTATTTATATATATAGCTTAATTTTATTTAAACAAAATAATTAAGCAAATTAGATAATTGGAGGTCAATTTAGTAACAGGCATAAGTAATGATTCATAATTTATAAAATCGACATAATATAGGAGATAAAACTTATATGATTAATATTATTAATGTCTAACTCCCTTTGGTTTGACAAATATGAACTATATGCACGATTTCTATAACTATTGACATTTACCAGGTCTAATATGTTTTGAGTTGTCGTTATTGTATAAATTACATTTAAAAATTATTTATTTATATAGCTTAATTTTATTTAAACATAATAATTAAGCAAATTACATAGTTGGAAGTTAGTATAGTAACAAGCATAAGTAATGATTCATAATTTATCAAATCGACATAATATAGGAGATAAAACTTATATAATTAATAGTATATATTTGACTCTCTTTGATTCGACACATATGAACTGTATGCATGATTTCTATAACTTTCGACATTTACCGAGTTTAATGTGTTTTGAGTTGTTGTTATCTCAATATTTTATAAATTACATTTAAAAATGATTAAATTTTATAGTTTAAATTTATTCAAACTTAATAATTAAAAAAATTACTTAATTGGAGGTCATTTTAGTAACAAATATAAGTAATGATTCACAACTTATCAAATCGACATAATATAGGAGAAAATACTTGTATGATTAATACTATGTCTGATTCTCTTTGGTTTGACACATATGAACTTTCTGCATTGTTTCTATAATTATCTACATTTATCAGGACTAATGTTTTTTGAGTTGTCGTTATCACAATATTTTACAAATTACATTTAAAAAAATTATTTAAATATATAGTTTAATTTTATTTAAACATAATAATTAAAAAATTATTGAAGGTCATTTTAGTAACAAATATAAGTATTGATTCACAATTGATCAAATCGACGTAATATAGGGAATAAGACTTGTACGATAAATACTATTAATGTCTGACTCTCTTCGATTCGACATATATGAACTATACACATGATTTCTATGACTTATCAACATTTACCAGGTCTAATGTGCTTTGAGTTGTCGTTATCCCAATATTTTATAAATTACATCTAAAAATTATTTCATTATATAATTTAATTTTATTTGAAAATAATAATTAAAAAAATAGTTAATTGGAGGTCATTTTAACAAATGTAAGTAATGATTCACAATTTATCAAATCAACATAATATAAGGGATAAAAAGTGATCGAGCGCCTTTGTTCTTTATGCAAGTGTTCTCAATTTATACTATGAAATCAAATAATAAGATCAGGAATAAGAGTATGAAGTAAAAAGCAAAATAGTTTTCATAGTCCCTAGATTTTTATATTACTATGTTTGCCGCTTTATAACATTTTGTATATTTTATTCAAAACCCATGTAATTTTGGAGGCGTAAGTTTATATTTCTTACAGTACATAAAGTGTAAATGTTTATGTTTGAAATATAGAGAGTGTATTTAAAATTGAGTCATATTACAAAAAATAAATAATGTATTAATTATTTATACATAGAGAATTTGACATTAAATCAAACAAATGATGATTGTTTTTGTGCTCTTAAAAAAATGTTTTACATTGATGAAGTTCCATTAGATACATAAAGTAAAATATTTTTTTAGTTTCATTTCATCGGATGAATTTAACCAATTTGAGTGCTTAAATATAATTGTTTATTTTCACCATATTCTTGTTTTTTTTTATAAGAAGAGCCAACAGAAAAAAGTCGAGAAGGAGAAGTAATAAATGAAGAAGGAATAAGGCATGGGACCCATAAAATTCATCTTATCAAAATAATAAATGTTCATACTATTTAGAAAATATCAAAAAGTTAATTTTATTTTGTTGGGAAAAGGCTATAATAGTCTTTTTCACTATTCTTGTTAAATTCTGGCCAAATTTTTCTGCCCATTTAACACTTTCCATTGACAAATATTATTGTCATCTATACCAAGAACTTTAGCTCCCACACCATTAAATTATCATATCAAATTTGAAAGTGAATTAGGAGCGTTTATGTATTTTGATTCTTCCGATGTTTCTTGTAATTATAATTCAAGTTGTGTATCATTATTTTTATCGGGATCTAAATTCAGGTCTGGAATTGAATATTTATCATAATAAGTGAATTTTAAAGATTTTTTACATTATTCAAAATAATTGAATTGTTCAAAGTTTAAGATAAATGTTTGAATTTTTTTTTCATATTTGCCCTTTCATTTATTGAAGTTCTATATTTTCTAGGAAATAAATTACACAACTACCTACAAAGTTATATTTATAATTTCACAATTATGTTCTTGAATAATTTTCTTAAAATGTGTGCATTGTCTCACAAATTCAGTTAATATGAAATATAGAAAGTATCACCGTCCAAACAATACTCCACTATGTTTTTTAAATAGGTAAAAAAAAGACTAAACTCATCGGTGACCCCCTAAAATTGGCACCAAGTTTCATTTAGACACCTCAAATGTGCGATGTTCATTTTAGACATCTTATGTAGGGTCCTTGACACTTTTTTGACAATAAGCAAAAAGCTGAAGGAGAGTGTAATACACTCGTTGATGACGTGACAAACAACCAATTAAATGATTACATGTGTAATTTTAAGTTCAAAATTATTTTAAAATCTGTTTAGCAAATAAAATAAAAATATTATTCTAAAAAAATCAATTTACCCCCGCCCCCCTCCCCCCTCCCCGAAGGTAGTTGTCTTCTACTACACCCAACAATTTTTTTTAATCAACTTTTTAAATTGTTTCGGATCACTTTTCTCTCTCTTTTTAGTATTGTTTTGTGGAAAGAAAAGAGGGAGAGAAAGAAAGAAAGAGAAAAAATATGAGAATGAGTGTTGGTACTCATTTTTCCGGTAAAAAGGTGGAGGGAGGTGATTATAGACTTACAAAAGTAATACAATGAAGAAGAAGAAAAATGACTTGAAAACGGATTTGAATAAAAAAAATTGACCTCCATTGAGGAGTTTAAGCTTCAAAAAATGATGGGAGGTGGTAGCTTGAAAAATGGAGAAGAAGAGAATAAATTAAAAAATAGCTAAATTGACTCTTTCACGCTCTATTGTTGACATGTAAGCAAAAAATGTCAAATGACACAACGGAACCCTACATGAGGTGTCTAAAATGAACATCACCCAATTGAGGTGTCTAAGTGAAACTTAGTGCCAACTTTAGAGGGCAACTTTAGAGGGCCACCGATGGATTTGACCCAAAAAAAAAAAACTGACTGGTTTGGAGGGACCAACCAACAACAGAGACGGTGCACCTTTTTTGTGACTCAATTTATTGCTTATTTGCCTGTAAGCCTGAAATATAAGAAGAAAACTAAGACACGCAAATTGCAAAGGCAAACAACTCAAGTACACCAGTTTGATGGTTATTTGGTGGAAATTTTAAAGCTAAATACAAGAGATTATCATCCAAGTTCACACAACTAAAGAATACCAAGTTCATCCATTTCTTCATCGTCGTCATCCCATTCCATGGGTTCATCCCATACCATGGGTTCAATACCCCCATGGTAAGCCTGCAACAGAAACCCCATAACACCTACATGTTCAACCGCTTCTTCCTCTGAAGGCATTGGAGATATATTTGAGTCTTCTGAAAAGCTTTGCAACATCCATCGGAAAACCTCTGGGTTGTACTTCAACGCAAACTTGCCTGATGGTTCAAGGATATCTATATCAAATGCAGGGCAGAGAGGACCGCCCATGACTTTCACATGGCTAACGCTGCAAATGTGAATGAAACAGTATCACAACATAAACAACTATTGTGCCTCAATTCCAATCAGTTGAGTTCGGTTATATGAGTCCTCACTGATCATATCGTTAAATTTAAGATCATCACCGACCAATATTATACCAAATAAAAAAAAGGCACTAGAATTGCTCTATATTGTCTGTAACATATAGACAGGACAAAAATATACGACATATAATCACATGAGAGAAATTAGCGTAGATAGAAGCCTCAGCAAAGATCTCTATGCTTATGACACAAGCGCATACATCTTGCCAATGGGTAGAGCAATAGATAAGTCATTGATTTTTCAAGAAAGACGAGAGTGGAAAACTAACCATGTGTAAAACAAGTCGTCTGAATGTTGTCTCTGAACTCTACCCAACAGTTCAATCTGTAGATATCCACCAATGCAAAGCACTGGTTCTGGTAGCTTGAACTGTTGCAAGCAATTTTTCTGCTCATCAATGTAAGAATATGTTATTTCTTTCCATGCAAAATACTATGCTCCTATTGAGGACTCATAGATAAAGTTCAAACTAGTTAAAATAATACATGACACTACTTTGGCAACATATAGTGGGAAATACTTGCCATGACAAAAACAAATTAGAAATGAAACCATCTTTGTAAGGAAAAAAAAGTTATAAAAGATTACCTGTTCCATAGGGTATACTTCTGATGTAAATGTCCATATAAACTTGTCATCAGCTGGCTGCTGCTGAGGCATTTGCACGATATCATTTTCGTCTAGTGAATTTTTGGGGTGTCCTAACCGAAATCGAACAGATTTTGCAGAGTATATAGGCTGGCCGGGCTGGTAAAAAGCTGAATAAGATACTACATATTAATCAAGAGGATCAAGTAAAACGTGCAAAAACTTTGAAACTTATATCGAAATAATTGAGGGGCATCTAAGGCCTCTGGGAGATATAACAGAAAGACAGAATAAGATAAAGCAATCACCTTCAAAAGGTTGTACACTGATTTTACTAATAACACACAGATCAGCTTTCAATTTGTAAATTAATGTCTCAGGGGCATCTGGATCAGCATGTCCTTTACTTGACCAGTATGAATGTCCACCAAGATATCTCCTAGTTGCTAAAGTATTGGCAACACTTTCGGCAGGAAATCTATCTGTACTCGAAGCACTAACTGCATATGCTATGCATTCACTCTGACATGTGTTTAATGTTGTAATAGCATGAAGGAGAGAAGCATAAACATTGTGGTCTCTCTTCATAATATCCCAACTGGAATTGTGAGATCCAACACCATTTGTTTCTGTTGTTATCCAATCTGGTTCAGTTATACGTTCAATCCCAGAAAGCTGAGGAAACCTTCTCAGACATAGTTGCTTGGAAATTCCATTTGTAATCACTGCAAAAAATAAGTCACAATGTTACTAATCTACTTAAAACGAGGCCATTCTTCTCCCAAATGATAATGAACCTCAAATGATTTTTCTGCTTCACCTTAACATTCCCCACTTCCTAGTATTAAAACTGGCATCCCTATATTTTTTCTGAATAAAGGGTCAACTAGCCCCAATTTTTTGTACAGTGATTGTGAAATTCTAAGAAATTTATGTGGCATTATCAAGCTGGAAATCCAGTAAGTTTAACAACTGGCATTCCAATGTATATCCAGGAAATTTTCCAACTTCCAAATAAATTTCATCAAGACTTCAGTTTGCATAACTCACCAAAATGATGCCAAAGGCATGAGACGGAGCCTGCACGGACCACATCTACTGGATCATTCAAACATGCCAGAATATTAACTGACATGTCACTTTGAAGAGATTGTACAAAATCAACCCGAGTCTCCATCCTGATTGACAGCCACTATAAAAGTCAATCCAATCAACGTCAAGTTCCAAAACCTGAATCAGCACCATATATAAATTCACATGACAATCATCAACATTGAAGAAGTGGAAAAGGGAGAACAGGAAAAGATGGCAATTATCTACTCCAATCTTTGCCAATTCAAAAAAAAAAAAATAGCAAACCAGGTCCCTAGAAGATCGATCGATCAATCAATCAATCAACTATAACTCTAACCAAATTAAGTTGGCATCAACTACATGAATCCTCTATGTCCATTCTATCAAAAGCCATGGCCATTTCACTTCGAAAGGCAAATCGAGGGTTGTCTAACGGTTCTTAAAACTCACATATATGTTTATAGAAACATAAAATCCTCAACAAACTAATTATACAGAAAAAGGCCTAAATTACCCTACAAGACTACAATTATTAGACATAGAGGACTTTTTCCCTCCGCTATCTTATGGTATCAAAAAAGTTGCTGTCTTCTAAAAATTGGACCACACTATACAGGCCTGTCAACATAAGCAGACAGAGGGGAGAAAAAAAAAATCCAGATACCCATCAAGCAATTGAAAGAACAGAGGAAATCTCATAACAGTGAGGCTAATCCAAGGAGAGGAGAGGGATGGATTTACCTTTTTCAATGAGAAGCACAGATGGAGAGGAAAACTGAAAAGGGTATTCTGAAGTTTGATCAAAATTTAGCATTCAATCTTTTTTACTTGTGTAATAGTAGGACCTTTAGCCACACATTTAATATTTATTTAAAATGTTAATATTTTAATTTATTATGTATCTGATTTATGTATTATTTTTTTTTTGATTTACAAAAATACAATTATTTAATAACAGAAAGGAGAAAATCTGGGGAAAGAATATTTAAAAAAGGGAACATATCACTTAAAATTTTCATCAGTTACAATTTCAAAAAAATCTCCTTTCTCATTCGATTGGATCAACAATTTCAATTTCCATTTTTCTTCCTTATCAAGATCTTAATCATGGATGATGAAATTAAGAACATTAAGAAGTGGAACATACATGACTACCAAATATATATTTCTTTTATTTGTATTACAAAAATATACGGATTGTATCCCAATATAATCTAATCATTACATATGAATATGATTTATGAAAGGATACAGGATTCTGGAAAAAAGTGGCATACATGGTGGAAATAATACAATTTATTGAGGAATGATACAATATTCTAAAAAAAAATAATACAAATTGATTGTGAAAGAAATAGGGATACAAGATTCTGGAAAAAAAAATAGCATACATAGTGGAAAAATACAATTTGTTTGAGGAAGGATACAATATTCTAAATTAAAAAATAAATATAAATTGACTATGAAAAAATATGATACATATATGCTTAAGAAATACAAATTCATTTGGCATACCTATTGGAATGACTACAAACTAAAAAAAAAAAACAATGTTCTTAATAAAAAATACAAATGCCGAGTAAAAGAAAAACAACTGATAAACAAAAACTAATATGAATACAATTTTCGCAATTTTCTTCTCTGACTTCTTTTTATTCTCTTTGTCTGCTATGTTCCTCTTTTCTGATTTTTTGTTCACCAAATTCAAATCTGAATCCGTATTCATTTGTGCATTAGTAACCCTATAAGGAAAATTCGCAATTATTAAATATGAATGTATGAAAAATCAAACAATATATGATGTATGAATGTCAATGTAGATTACTACAATCTACCAAATCTCAAATATGAAAATAAAATCACAAAAAAATTGAATAATAGTGTATAAAAGATGAAAAATGTGAAATACATTAAAGAGGGAAATCTCATAGAATACTTGGTGAATATGAAAACGAACTCATAAAAAAATCGAATAATATTTTTAAAAGACGAAAAAATCTTAAATACAAAATACTTGGTGAATATGAATACAAAATCACAAGAAATCTCACAAAATACTTGTTGATTTCAAATTTACCTTTATCAATGGGTGAACAATCTTTTGAATTAATTGCGAGATTTCTTGAATAAAAATGTAGAATTCTAAGAATTGATTTTCTTGAACAAGTAAAAGAGATAACAATGGTGAAAAGGGGAAGAGAGAGAAAGGAGTAATTTGGGGTAAAACCTAGAAAGAGGGATAAGTGGGTAATGGGGTATTTTTTTTTTTTAAAAAAAATTACTGTATAATGGGGTAAAAAAAGGGGGTTCAATGTGGGACTGATTTGAGAAATAAAAGGAAAGAAGATTAGTTATATTATGATACAATTTATTTTCTAAAATATTGACATTTTTAATAATTATTTTAAAGTGTAGATCTTTTTAATAATTATGTTAGGGATTGTGACTAGCTTGCTAATTTCCCCAAAATTCTATTGTACTAGGTATGGTTGGTAAGAGGACGGAACGAGACTAGACGAGACGAGACGGAGCAAGCTTAAATTTAAGTGAATTGGGCCTCTCCTTAGAGGCCCAAAAGTTCTATTATACTAGGTATGACTCGTGAGGGGACGGGACGGGATGAGTCGGGATGGACTTAAATTTAAGGAAATTGGGCCTTAGGGCACAAAAGTTCTTAGGAAAATTTTCAAAACAACAATATTTTAGCATTTAATAGGACCCCTTAGTCATACTTTTAATATTTATTTAAAATGTCAATATTTTAGTTTGTTATGGAGCTGATTTATGTATTTTTTTTTCTTTATTTAACTAAAATAATATAACTAAGAAATAACAAATTAGAAAAAATCAAGGGAGAGAATATTTCAAATTAGGTAAAGTTGCTGAAAATCCTCATTACTTTCGTTACAAAAGATTATGAGACCCAAAATAGGTGATTCTCTTCCTTCTTCCTAAAACTCCAAATTCTCTTCCTTGTTCAAATTGTGATTGTTTTATTTTTAGTAAAAACGTCTCTCATGGGCCATTATTTGGTCTCGTCTTTCAAAACTAATTTTTGTTATGAAGCTCTATGATAATACCTTATAGTTTTAGCTGCTAAATTTGAATCTTTACAAATTTGAACACCGATAGTTTTATCTATTATTTGGCATACCTTTCTCACAGTGTATTTATTTATTTTTTCCAGAATTTGGTATCCTTTCTCAAATTCTATTCATTTCAATATGCATATTATTTGTATCTGTATTCATTCTAGTTTTTATGTTGTATTTTGTATAAATAAACTTGTATTTCTTTATTAGTTTGTATTCATTCCAATAGGTATGTCAAATGAATTTGTAGTTATTTAAGAAGTATATTTGTATTCATGTATTTTCTTCTTCAAAATCTTGTATCCTTTCTTAAGTCATATTCATTCCAATATGTATATTATTTGTATTTGTATTCATTTGATTTTTTATGTTGTATTTTTTATAATGATATATAAAATAAAAATAATAATATTATGGAAAAGTGAGAACGAAATATAAAACTGAAAAGGAATAAGTGAATACTTGTTGCAATCATTCTTAAATAAAATATATAACTAGTTGGCATACCTTTGGAATGAATATAAATTAGGAACAAATAAAAGATTCATAAACTATGTAACATGAGATTTTGAATGAATACAAGTATTAATAGCATACATACTCGTTTGAATACAAATTGAAAAAGGATAAGAACATATGAAGAAAAAAAAACTATAAAAACAAAACGAACAAATAGGAAATTGTTCTTCCTATAAATAAAATACATAACTAGTTGGCATACCTTTGGAATGAAAACAAATTAGGAACAAATACAAGATTCATAAACTATGTAACATGAGATTTTGAATGAATACAAATATTAATAGCATACATACTGGTTTGATTACAAATTGAGAAAGGATACAAATTAAAATTCTGAAAAAACTATAAATACAAAACAAACTCATGAGAAATTGTTCTTCCTCAATTTGGTATTCAACACGTTTTTCGAAATCTTCTGTACTTGAGGAAGGTTTTGCATGCGGATAGGGTCATGTATATGTTTAGATCTTCTCTCTTCTGCCATTTTAGCCGTCGAGCGTACATTATCGGCTAGTCATTGATTAATACATAGACCAAAAGAATTGCTACAAAATTGATGATTAAATGGGATACTCTTGTAATCCTCTGTGAGTCCGCCATTAGAGAGGAATCTTTGAGGTTTTCCTTATCTAAAACCCTAATCGAAATTGGAGAATTTAATAAGCAACTAAACAAACAAATATTTTGAAAGATTTAAACAAATACAAAATCGGTAAAATACCTTAAAATCGCAAAAGGGAAAAGGCATAAATCCCTCTCTCAAACTTGTACCAAAAGTCAGTTTCACGCTTTAACTATTATGACGACCTATTACACACCCTTACTATTTAAAAGTGTATTTAATACCACCTTGAGACGCATAACACCACTCTCACAGTATGTGGTGTGTTACACTCGCGGCCATATCAGCACCACATCAGCGTCACGTCAACACCACGTTAGAAATTATAATTTTTTTACTTTATTAATTAAATTTTCTTTATTAACTCTATTTTACACTAATTAATCCCTAACTAATTATTAAAATTCTCTAATAATGATATCTTCTTCCAATCTAAATCCTATCCACTTTTATCTCTAACCTGACTAGAATTTTAGTCATTTGAATTTATATCACAATTCTCTTTGTCCTCTCTGGCGAAGAACAATCAACCCATCACCACCACAAACCTACCTCCATAACGTCATCCCCTCCTCTTTTCCCAACAACCAACCCATCTCCGACAAAGAACAACCACCAAACAACTACCTTAGCCACCACAAATAGCCACCCAAAACTCCAAATTAGTCATTAAAAAACACTGAATCAAACCCCTATATCTTACCCCTTTTCAATTTTTTTGCTTTTAGTTTCTGTTGCAAGTGTTTCGGCGAGCTCAAAGCTTCAACCATGGATCTAATGACGTTTCAACGATCTTCATTTTTTAGATCCATGGTGCTTCATCATATTTAAGATCCATGAGCTTTATTTCAATGAGCTTTCCCCTTCAACTTGAGTACAAAACATGTTTTTCAGATCCATGGTGTTTCTAGTGCAGATTGTTTTGTGCTTCGATCCATTTCAGATCCATGGCATTTCAGTAAGCTTTGTGCTTTGTACAAAAAATTGAAGGAGAAAGTGAAAAAATTAGGAGACCAAAGTCTCAAATTTCTAGAATCATTTTGAAATTTGAATTAAAAGATTACTTTTTCCAGGTATAACGATGAAATTGAGTGAAAAATTGTAAAATGTGGTAAAAATAATTGAATAACAAATTGTAAAACTGTGCTAAGAAAAAAATGAATAAGAACAATTCTGAAGGAAAATAACAGAAGAGGAACATGAAAAAGGAGAAAACAGGGGGGGTGGGGGTTGAAAAAAATTATTTTTTCAACTTTATTTTCAACTTAAATGCGCCTAATTTATTTTTATTCTAAATATTATTTCCACGTTAGTTTTGGGGTGGTATTAATTACACTTTGAACAAGAATAGGTATGTAATAGGTCGTCATAATAGTTGAAGTGTGTAACTGACTTTTTGATACAAGTTGGTGGGGGAATTTATGCCTTTTATCAATCACAAAAAGATACATACTTGAATCAATGGGATTGTTGTGAATGTATTTTGGGATATTTTTTTTTCCAATTTTTGGAAAAAGAATCGGCACATTTTGATAAGAGAGAAGTGGGAGATTAAAAATTGAAGAACAACTGGAAGAGAGAATTAGATGAGAGAGAGATTTTTATTATTTTTTAAAAAAATATGAGAGAAAACGTGATGACTTAAACGTGGGCTTAGTTAGTGTGAGATAATTAGGAACTAACATATGATACACTTTAGGTACTAAAATGTTGACATATTGACATTTTTAATAATTATTTTAAAGTGTAGATATTTTTAATAATTATGTTAGAGATTTTGACTAGTTCACTAATTTTTTCAAAGTTCTATTGTGCTAGATATGACTGATAAGAGGATGGGACGAGTCGAGACCGAATGAGCTTAAGTTTAAGGGAATTGAGCCTTAGCGGCACAAAAGTTTTAGGAAAAATTTCATAAATAGCTACTGCATGAAATATAATAAGCTTCCTTAACTAGAGTTTGCCTATTTATGCAACATAGCTATAGTTTAAATAGCTAAAATGAATTTCATTAGTATATTTCGATTGTTTTTAATTAATTATACAAATGATGTTTAAATTTAGTTATCATACAAAATGATGTTTAAATTTAGTTAACTAAATTTGTGGCAATTTATGGTATAATTGTGGAAAGCGATCCCTTAATTAAAGGTTATTGAATCTAATTAGAATACCTTACCAGATAAGTTTTCTTCTTCTTGAAGTAAAATCTCTCAACAAAATCAAAATTCAAAATTAAAAATAATAAATCAGATCCTCCGTTCTAATCGTATATATCCAAATCAATTTCTATTTCAAATTGAACGTATTGTATTTTACTATACCAGTTTGAATTGCATAGTTATGAATTAATAACGAAATATTGATTTAAACGTATTAACATTGTATATGAAGTAGTTGATTGATTTGTATAGTTCGATTATGAGTACTTCATGACTATGATGAAAATTCATAGTGGTTTGTGCATAGTAATTGTATATGTATATAATTAGTGTAGATTTGCAGATTAAGTTTATTTTTTTATATTTATGTATTTGTATATGTTTCTAAACGTATTGTATATTATATAGTTTGTATACAATTTGTTGAATACTTTAAGATAACAAACACGTATATTTGAATAATATTCGTATTTGACTTATATCAATTTGAATATGTCATGGATTGATTTGTATGTTAGATAATTTCTATATTTAATTTTGTATAATTGTTGACTTATACTGTAACACCTCATACGTTTAAGGTCGTCCTTTGTTCGGTAAAAAAGGCTTACGAGCTTAAATTTTAGAATTTTATTTATAACGTCGGACGTGATCTAGGAATGTTGGATTTGAATGGGAATTCAATAAATATATAATCTTTAGTTCCTTCAATAAAATGATTTAACTGCTTATGGAAAAAAATTGGGTTAGTGACAATATTATTGTGAATGTATTTGTTTTACAAATGTTCTGTAAATTATTAAGTTTTATTAATAGAGATACAAAAAAAGTATAATTATGTCAAGAAATTACTATTATATAAGGTGGGCTTTATTTAAAATATTTTTTTTGACTAATTGTAATATATGTAAAAAGTTATATATATTTTATCAGGAACCTTCAAAATATTCGAGTGTATACTTAGCGGGATAAGAATAATGTTATATTGGTACATCACTTCCACGTGGAAATGTTGGAGGAGTGCACAAAGTTTGTTCTCATTTAAGACTTACACCTATTATTCAATTCGTTTATTTAATAATAAAGAATTAAGATCAAAAGTTTGCACTTATCTTGCAATATTGGTTGTTTATATTTATCTCTAAGAGTACTGGAATATGGAGAAAAAAACAGAAAAAAAGAGTTCCAAAAGCCTCTGTTCACGTTGGAAATTAAAGTAGATTTCATAGGAAAATATTTGGAACGTTTTAGTTTAAGCATCAAAATAAAGTTGATTATCTACTCAAGTCTTTCAAGCTTGGATTCTAGGTATGTGAAGGTTTTTTTCCCTTTCTTTTTGGCATGATTCTTTAAGATTGGTGATTTTTATGCTAGCGTGCTATCGAAGAGTTGATTGTTAGATGTCCATAAATATTGTCGCACGTTATTCCTTTTTAAACTCATATTCGGTTAATGTTGATTTGGAGTTAAGTTAAGAGACTGGAGAGGTTGTATATATTATCAAAAGGATCAGATTCTTGTGATGTCCGAATTGATTGTTGTGTTGTGGTTATATTACGATATTTGGAGTACATATATGATGTGTTAAGCCAGTGGAATAAATGGAAACTAACTTTTATGAGTTGCCTTCAAATTGAATAAAGAACAAAATAATGTAGTACTACAACTATTTGTATGCAGTATCATTTGTTTCCTTTCTATCCTCAACATAAATTACTAATGGGAAATTCTAACGTGTGGTAGCTCTTACCTATAGAAATGCTATATGTTTATGGTTGTTGGTAATAAATAGTTATTGAAACAATCCCTTATTTGACGAGATCAACTGAATGGTGAGTAGTAGAATCACCATGAGTTTCCATGAAGACTAATATTTGCTCTACTTCATTTGAGTCATTATTACTTTGGATATTGACATGAAGTTATCTTAGACATACGTTTCATGCCTTTAAGGCTAGGGATCGGGGTGTACGCCTAAACCATATGCATTCATGCCATTAAGGTTGGGGATCAGAGTGTACACCTACACAACATGCATTCATGCCATTGAGGCTAGGATCGGGGTGTTCGCCTACACCACATGCATAATTATTGCCTTGTCTTTCAGGCTATGGAGCGGGGTGTTTGCCTACACCACAATGCATTGCATTTCATTTCATACTCGTATGTGGGGTGGATTGAGTTATGGTTAACCGAGTACAGGACACTTGAAGCTTGGTAAGTTGTTGCCGTTGTGGTGGTATGAAATAAATCATGAGCAGGGAGGTTGGCTGTGACTTATTGGTGGCATGGAATTCATTTTCTCAATTTAGTTATATTGTTCTACTATTTTATTGCCTTGCATATTAGGTACATTATTTTGTACTGATGCCCCAAGCCTAGGGCACTGCATTTATTCCTGCAGGTACTAACCGACAGGTAGATCCGGACATTCGCTAATTGGTTGGAGCTCAGCTTTGTTTGTAAGCTCCACTTCCTTCGGAGTTACCATATTTTGGTTTTATGTATATATAGTGTTGAAGGGTAGGTCGGGGCCTTGTCCCGATCCTATGTCTACTACCTTACTCATAAAGGCTTGTAGATTGTAGTGGCAAGTTGTGGGTTTGGGTTGGCTTTATCGGCTGGACGGTCAGTTGTGTTCCTCTTATGTTTTTGGCCTTGTAGGCCTTATGTATATATTATGTGTATTGTGATGGCCTTCGTGTATTATTTTTCCAGCGACCTTGCCTATCTGTTATTTTATTTCTTTTTGCTTTTAGATTATGAATGCTAGGTGTTGTTCGAGCCTCATCGGCCTTGACTTGTCACATGGTAGTACTTGGTTTGGTTTTAGACATTTGCTCAGTTAAGTGAGACAACGGGTGGCAATCACGCTTCTCCGAGTTTAGGGTATGACAATCTTGGTATCTGAGCGATGTCGTGTCCTAGGGAATCTACAAGCCGTCTCTGGTAGACTCTTGATTATCAGTATATTGTGCACCATACTTATAATCAGTAGGCTATGAGGCATATGGGAGTTGTTACCCTTTTTTCTTATCCCTAATCGTGCTATAAGGCTAAGTCATAGGAGCTAGGAGTTGAGTTCATGTTTGTTATTTGTATGCAGGGATGCCTGTGACTCGAAGAACTACGACCGACCATATGCTTGATGTGGCCGCAGGTGAGGGAACTAGTAGGGTACAACCCAATGAGACAGATCATCAGAGGATTAGGATGAGATTCTCCCTCCACCTTGTCCAAACATTCCACCACAAGAGGAGCCTCCTAGAGCTACCGTACCCCTAACTCCTCCCCTTATTGCGACAGATCAGGTTATAAGGAATGCAAAACATCTATTAACTCAAGTGGTGACTACATCAAGAGTGCATAGGGCACCTGATACTCATATGTGGGGTGGATTGAGTTATGGTTAACCGAGTACATGACACTTGAAGCTTGGTAAGTTGTTGCCGTTATGGTGGTATGAAATAAATCATGAGCAGAGAGGTTGGCTGCGACTTATTGGTGGCATGGAATTCATTTTCTTAATTTAGTTATATTGTTCTACTATTTTATTGCCTTGCATATTAGGTACATTATTTTGTATTGATGCCCCAAGCCTAGGGCACTGCATTTATGCCTGCAGGTACTAACCGACTGGTAGATCCGGACATTCGCTAATTGGTTGGAGCTCAGTTTTGTTGGTAAGCTCCACTTCCTTCGGAGTTACCATGTTTTGGTTTTGTGTATATATAGTGTTGAAGGGTAGGTCGGGGCCCTGTCCCGATCCTATGTCTACTACCTTACTCATAGAGGCTTGTAGATTGTAGTGGCAAGTTGTGGGTATGGGTTGGCATTATCAGCTGGACGGTCAGTTGTGTTCCTCTTATGTTTTTGGCCTTGTAGGCCTTATGTATATATTATGTGTATTGTGATGGCCTTCGTGTATTATTTTTCCAGCGACCTTGCCTATATGTTATTTTATTTTATTTTGCTTTTAGATTATGACGCTAGGTGTTGTTCGAGCCTCATCGGCCTTGACTTGTCACATGGTAGTACTTGGTTTGGTTTTAGACATTTGCTCAGTTAAGTGAGACAACGGGTGCCAATCGCGCCTCTCCGAGTTTGGGGTGTGACAATCTTGGAATCAGAGCGACGTCGTGTCCTAGGGAATCTACATGCCATCTCTGGTAGAATCTTGATTATCAGTATATTGTGCACCATACTTATAATCAGTAGGCTATGAGGCATATGGGAGTTGTTACCCTTTTTTCTTATCCCTAATCGTGCTATAAGGCTAAGTCATAGGAGCTAGGAGTTGAGTTCATGTTTGTTATTTGTATGCAGGGATGCCTGTGACTCGAAGAACTACGACCGACCATATGCTAGATGTGGCCGCAGGTGAGGGAACTAGTAGGGTACATCCCAATGAGATAGATCCATCAAGAGATTAGGATGAGATTCTCCCTCTACCTTGTCCAAACATTCCACCACAAGAGGAGCCTCCTAGAGCTACCGTACCCCTAACTCCTCCCCTTATTGCGACATATCAGGATATAAGGAATGCAAAACATCTATTAACTCAAGTGGTGACTACATCAAGAATGCATAGGGCACCTGATGGTATCAGGACTACTGAGGGACTCAAGAGTTCGAGGATTTTAGAGTTTCTCACCCTGAGCCCCTAGAGTTTACAGGGACAGATCAAATGGAAGACCCTCCATATTTCATTGATTAGCTTGGCCAAATCTTTAAGGTGATTCATGCTACAGGGATCGAGGCAGTGGAGTTTGCAGCTTTTAGGCTGCGAGACATAGCTATTCTACGGTACGAAAGATGGGAAAAGTTTAGAGGAAAAAAAGAACCTCCAATTAGTTGGACTGATTTCTCAAGTGCTTTTCTGGATTAGTTCTTGTCGCTTGAAATGCGAGAGTCCCGTGTTGATCAGTTCTTGGATCTCCGTCGAGGGAACATGAGTGTTCGTGAGTATAGCCTGAAGTGTGATTCATTGGCCAGGTACGTGCCATCCTATGTGTATAGTGTATGAACTAGGATTTATTAATTTGTAGTAGGGTTGGAACCAGAGTATTAGGGGCTTACAATATAGCTTCTATGCAGGATAATATGGATCCTTCTCGTATTCAAGCTCTTACGCAGAATTTGGAAGAGCTCCAGCGACAACAGTTAAACGTCGAAAGAGTTGAAAGAAAGTAGCATAAAAGGTTAAGGCCAACAAACTTCCTGGAGGGATTTCAGAGTGGCACTAGGCCAAGATATCAAGAGCGACCACCTAGGCCTCCACCGTTTCAGATGCGGGATGATCAGACTGATTCGTATATTTCACTAGGACCAGGGGAGGGTTCTAGAGTACTAGGAGCTCAACAACAAATAAATCATATTGTGCCAAACCCTCCATATTGTTGTCATTGTCGGAAAGCACATTATGGGAGATGCATGGGGAGTTCAACAACTTGTTTTTCATGTGGTCAAGAGGGACATAAGATGAGGGACTGCCCAACTCGGAGGCAGGGTGGTAAGGCATATCCAACTGGTTACGGGGCAGGATCATCATCACCAATTAATCAAATCGAGTAGGGAACCCAATCTTTTATTGGTCAGGGTCGGGGCAAAGGCCGAGCTTTGGCTCCAAGTGGCAACCCAAATCAGATGTTTTCCTTGACAAGCAAGCAGAATCTAGAGCCTTCATCCAGTGGCATAGCATGTATTTATTTTCATTGCTTTCTTGGTCATATTTATACCTTGGTAGGTCCAGGTTGTTTTGGTTAAGTCTCCTCGTAGTTACGAAGAAGTTGGGGTAGAAAGTCCAAGTGTTATGGTATAGGGTTCTTAGCCTCACTCATGTTCTCTATTTTACATTCGAGGACGAATATTCTTAAGGGGGAAAGATGTAACACCTCATACGTTTAAGGTCGTCCTTTGTTCGGTAAAAATGGCTTACGAGCTTAAATTTTAGAATTTTATTTATAACGTAGGACGTGATCTAGGAATGTTGGATTTGAATGGGAATTCAATAAATATATAATCTTTAGTTCCTTCTAGGGCTGGCAGGGGGATGGGGACGAGGACTGGGGGACGGGACGAAGGGGGATGGGACGGGACGGGGGACGCGGCTGGGGGGATTTGGCCGGGACCGGGATTGGGGGGACAAAAATAAGTCCCATCCCTAAGTCCCATCCCGTCCCACTATATATACGGGATGGGATGGGTTTTGGGGGGACGGGACGGGACGGTGGATTTTTTATTTTTTATATACTTTTTTATCTTGAATGAATAACATCTTAATAATATTATAATATTTTGCTAAGTCTTAATCATTACAATTTATTAATATCACGAAATAAAAATAAATACATTTAACGATTAAAGCTTAAATTACTATTGTAATATATATATATTTATTAATTATTAAGTGCAAGTAAATATGATCTTAGAATTTAGATATCTTTACACAATTAATTAAAAAAATCCATTTAAATTAAACATTAAGACACAATTAATTAATAACTTTAATACTATTCACACAATTAATAACTTCTATAATTTCTCATACCAATCCTAAAAAGGACATTTCTAATGAGTCAAAAATTAGATTTTTTTCCAAAAACATTTTTAGCTAATAAATAATGCTTAAGTTTCAAAATTAAAAATTCAAAATTCAAATTTCAATTTGAAACTTCAAATTTCAATTTCAAACTTCAAACTTCAAACTTCAAATTTCAAATTTCAAATTTCAAATTCAACTTTCAAATTTCAAACTTCAATTTTCAATTTTCAAATTTCAAATTTGAGAAGTTCAATTTTGTATTTTAAATATTTTAAAGTAATTTAAACTTGAAATTTTGATTTTTAAATTAAGTATTTTAAAGTTAGTTTAGTATATATGTAAATATGTATGAATAATTGAATATATTAAAATGAAAATGCAAGACAATAGTTATATAAAAAAAAACTTAATAAAACCTTCAAATTTATTCAATAAAATCTAATTGCAACTTAGAACTTAGAAGTTACAATTTACAAATATTAGTGGAGTAACTAATTTACGCAGCCACCTTCTAGGAAGGGTTCTGTTTCAATAAGTTCTCATATGTAAAACTAATATTTGTTACAAATATTAGATGAGTAACTAATTTACGCAGCCACTTTCTAGGAAGGGTTCTGTTTCAATTAGTTCTCGGATGTAATCTAATATTTGTATTCTCCTTTAAAATTTAATTCTAATTGTCGCATCATCTCGACGGTAACATCCTCCGGTGTTGACAAACTTGTTAGAAACTCTTGTGACTCTAATTCATCATCACTAGATCCAATTACCGCATTAATCCAAGCTTCTTGTTTGGAACTTAACTTTGGCAAATTATAATTTCTCCTCTCGGCGTTAATCCGCCCTCTAAATAAAACGATATTTCCAAACTGTCTTCCGCCAATGAATGTCTATGATCGCCAAGTTGAAACCTTGCCGGACTAAAAGCGGCCTCGATGCAACCGATGAAACTTGAATAGCTAGAACATCACGAACCATTTTGCTCAAAATTGGAAATGCAACGCTCCGCCTCCTCCACCATGCTAATAATTCTTCATTGCCATCTTCGTCTTCCACTCAAGTTTCTAAAGATTGATTAAGATATTCTTCAAAATCATCACGGTTAGTAGAATTCAGACCAAGAAAATCTCGCATATAACTTGAAATTCGAGCTTTACTCTGAGGATTAGAAGTTTGACCAACTTCTTGAGTATTTCCTGTAGTTTTATATTTTTCATACAAAAATTTTTCTTATATTTTTATGCTAGACTTACACATTTCACAAGTTGAATTTATTTCCGGTAAAATTTTTAAGGTATCATAAAAAGTGTCAACAAGTCCCTGCACACCTTGTAATTTATAGTTAGGATGAAGTAAAGTAGCAGTTAAAAAAATTTGAGGAATAGAAAAAAGATATTTTTAAAATTTTTCAATCATACCTTCAATTGCAACTCTAAATTTTTCAATTTTTTTGTATTTAAAAAATTGAATTGAAATAGCACAAATATTTATTAATATTGATGAAATAGTAGGATAATAAATTTCAGAAAATATGGTTGTAGCATCATAAAAAAGTCTTAAAAATTCTAATAGTTCATTAGTTTCTTTCCAATCTTCTTCACAAATTCTATCTAATGGGTCAGCATTATGAGCATTAAACACCATTTGTATGGGTCCTCTATATTCGTAAGCAACTGAAAACATTTCGTAAAAAGAATTCCACCTTGTTTTAATATGTCTTGGAATTTTTCTTGGTGGCAAATCACATAGTACACAACGCTCATTAAATTCCCTAATTCTAGCAGCTCTATTAGCATAAAAAATCCAGGCAACAGCATATTCAATTTTCATACAACCACATTCAAATAATGAAATACCATCTTGTACAACTAAATTTAAAACATGTGCAACACATCTAACATGAAAAGAATTAATATCAATTAGACATAATCTAGTTTTTAACATACTAGCAACGTTTACATTATTAGATGCATTATCTAATGCGATAGATATTACTTTATCTATAAGTATGTAATAATCTATAACACTCAAAATATTTGAAGCTAAATATGCACCCGTTTTTTTCTCTATACATTCTTTATAACTTAAGATTTTTTTTTGCAAATTCCAGTTATGATCAATCAAATGTGCTGTAACAGTTAAATAATCACGTCCATTAACACTAGGACCCATGTCCGAAGTTATAGACATTCTACAATCTAATATGCTAAACATACAACGAAGATATTGACAATGTTTACCTTGATATACAAAAACATCAGATTTAACAGTATTTCTTGAAAAACCTCTATAATTAGGATTATAAGTTTGTTGAATATATTCAATAAAACCGGGATGTGAAGGAAAACTATAAGGTAAATCACAAACAGAAACCATTTTAGCTAAATTTTCGCGACCTCTCTTTTTATTATATTTACGTTGTGTTAGTGGACCACCGGGGTTAGAAGGATCTAATGTTCCTTGAACCATGTTAGAAGCCCCTACCGATTTATTAACATTAATATCAAAATTATTAACTTGAATTCCTTTTTTTCTATCGGCTAATGATTTAGCTTCTTTATATTGAATCGATACACAAGATAACAAATGTCTATTTAAGCCCCCCGTCCCACCTTGACCTCCACCTTGTTTATGTTTAAAAGGTTGCTTACATTTATTACAAATAACAATAGAATTTTCCTTATCTAAAGTCATAAATTGCCATACAACAGAAGTTTTAGGGCGTTGATACTTCACCTTCTCCCACGTAGGAGGTATCAGGGGTGGGCGTCCAGAATTTTGCTCCGTTGAATTTGTAGGTTCATTTGGAACATTTGTCACCGGACTAGTAGGTATATCTTCTAATTCATTTTCTCCCGAACCAACTTGTACTTCTTCACCTGAATTTTCATCAAGATAAAGATTAATATCACCATAAATTTGTTGTAAAAGTTCACGATCGAGTTGAGCATTTGAATCAATATCATAAGAAGTATCATCAACATAAGTAGAATCATTTGTATTAAATCTAACTCTAGAAGTACCACCACATTTACTCTTATTTTTTGCCTTACTACTTTTTTTAGTAAAATTAAATAATCTACTAATGCCACTTGGTTCTTTCTCTTTTCCTTTACCGATATTTTTTTTGTTAGAACTCATATTTAATTATATGTAAAGTATAATATAAAAATAATAATAACACAAAAATTAATGATAAAAAATAAAATATAAATATTATGAAACGAATGTATCAAACGTCTGCGTTAATAGCAGACGTTATAACCGATTCTTGAAGCTTGTAATTTGTTGTAACTTGTAATTTGGAACTCCAATTTTTGATAGCAAATATGAGAATTATATATATTATGATATATATAATATGAAAAATTAGAATTGAAATATATGTATTATGAATTTATGATATAATATGAGACTTAAATGGAATAAAAGATTGAGACTTGAGAGATATAAAAAATAGATGAGAGAATATATGATTTTGTAAGAAATAATAAGGGATAGAGGGGTATTTATAATATTAAAAGTGGGTTAAAGTGTATTTATGATAACTTGAGGGTTTAAAGTAAAGTATTAAAAGTGGGGGTGGTAGGGGGTGTTGGGGAAGGGAAAAAACTGAAAATAAATCCGTTGGGGGGCTCACTAGCCGTTGCCCAATGGATATAAATTTTTTTTTTAAAAAAAATATATATAGGGGATCCCGCGAACCGGCCGGTTCATCTGAGCCGGGACCGGGCAGGGTCAATCGGGCCCAGCGGGTGAACCGGCCCTGACCGGTCCCCTATCCCGTACCCCCCCAAACCCGCGAAAACTAACGGGACCGGCTCCAGCGAGCCGGTTCTCGAACTGATCGCGGGCCGGGGCGGGCCGACCCGATCCCCCTGCCAGCCTTAGTTCCTTCAATAAAATGATTTAACTGCTTATGGAAAAAAATTGGGTTAGTGATGATATTATAGTGAATGTATTTGTTTTACAAATGTTCTGTAAATTATTAAGTTTTTTTAACAGAGATAAAAAAAAAGTATAATTATGTCAAGAAATTACTATTATATAAGGTGAGCTTTATTTAAAATATTTTTTTTTGACTAATTGTAATATATGTAAAAAGTTATATATATTTTATCAGAAACCTTCAAAATATTCAAGTGTATACTTAGCGGGATAAGAATAATGTTATATTGGTACATCACTTCCACGTGAAAACGTTAGAGGAGTGCACAAAGTTTGTTCTCATTTAAGACTTACACCTATTATTCAATTCGTTTATTTAATAATAAAGAATTAAGATCAAAAGTTTGCACTTATCTTTCGATATTGGTTGTTTATATTTATCTCTAAGAGTACTGGAATATGGAGAAAAAAACTGGAAAAAGAGTTCCAAAAGCCTCTTTTCACGTTGGAAATTAAAGTAGATTTCATAAGAAAATATCTGGAGCTTTTTATTTTAAGCATCAAAATAAAGTTTATTATCTACTCAAGTCTTTCAAGCTTGGATTCTAGGTATGTGAAGGTTTTTTTCCCTTTCTTTTTGGTATGATTCTTTAAGATTGATGATTTTTATGCTAGCGTGCTATCGAAGAGTTGGTTGTTAGATGTCTATAAATATTGTCGCACGTTTTTTCTTTTTAAACTCATATTCAGATAATATTGATTTGGAGTTAAGTTAAGAGACTGGAGAGGCCGTGTTAGAAAATTAAGATTTGTTTAGAAACTCCTAGATTGGAGATTTTTTGTATTAGATATGTTAGAAAAGTAAGATTTGTCTAGAAACTCCTAGATTAGAGATATTTTGTATTAGATATGTTAGAAAAGTTAGATTTGTCTATCCTAGGTTGGAGATATTTTGTAGTAGATATGTTAGTCTTGATTTAAAATGAGTAGTGATTAGTGAGTCACATAGGTACATAATTTGGTGTGCGATATTTTATTTATTATGTGGTTGTAATTCTCACACTTTATCCATAAATACACCATATGTAATGAAACATCTAGTGAAAAATACTGATCTCAAGAAAACTTAAGGCTTCTTCTTCACTTTCAAATTTTCTATAGCAATTTACAGCTTCTATTTCCTACTATTTACACCTTGTAGACCTGAAGTTCTTTTTCCTTTTCATTGTAGCATGGTATCAGAGCCTATTTCCTAAGGGATGTGAATCAATTTTTGTTTGTTACTCTCATCTACTTTTTGTTCTTTCTTGAATTTGCTTGCTGAAAAAAATTTATGGCACCCGAAAATCAACCAACAACAGTGAAACGACCCAAAAAGTTCCAAAAAAATGTGCTTCGGAAGTTACCGGAAACTTGTTTTAGCTATATCTAAAAATCCATTTCGTTTTTCGAAAATCCGACTTCATATTCTTGTTTAGGGGGTCAAATTGAGTGGGAAATGGGTGTAACCCAAATTTTAGAGCAGCCGTATCAAAATTCGAAATTTCCAAGTGAAGCCTTTTTCGAGGGTCTACTTTGGAGGGTCATATCTCCTAGAACACAAATAATTGGGTGGCCCATAACATATCTATGGAAAGCCCTTTGAGTTAGCTACCCAACGCACTTCGTTTCACCTCATTCGGAGTTCGGACGAAGAAGTTATGCCCATTTTCGTAAAATCTGTCCGGCAGGAAATGCAATTTCCAGTGACCGAAATTACTGTTCACCCGCCTCATTTTTTTTTCTAAGTGTTGGTTCCGTTTTTCCAAAGGGCATTTGTTATTTTCTATATAACATTAATTCAATTTCCAGCTCTAAAACATTTCCCAAAACAGCTCTCCCATACTTAGACACATTTTCTCTCAAGTTCTCTCAAGAACCCTAATCCAAAAACTTCATCAAGATTGAAGAGATTTTGCTCCAAGTTCCAAGCTTCCATTGAAGACACTCTCAAGACCTTCATAAAAACTCAAGGTATGTGGGTTTGATTGTGGAAACCTTCCTTTCCACAAGTCCAACCATTTATCCTCTATTACTACTTCAAGTTTATGGGTCCTTATGTTTATTTATGAACTCTTGAGTATGAAATCACTACTACACACCCTATTAAGGTCTATCTTGCATATTATCATGAAATAGTATTATTATGTGATGTTCATGGTTTTCATGCCTCCATGATCAAATTATGAAGGTTGTTATATATGTATATATATATGTATGTTGTTGGTGGGCTGTTTTATATGAATTTTGAAATTGGTTGGACTTAGTACTCTTGAAACATATGATTTTATTTACATGAACAAGTAGCCCACCATATGTTTGTTAAAATGCCATTTATAGAATTCTTATGAAATGGAATGTCCAATGTACGTCCTATGAGTCGGATGATTATATAATTATTCAAATGATGATGAAATGGATAAATGTATATGATTTTCTCTATATAGTGTTGTGAGTCGACCAAGCCTAGCTCGGGGGGTTGTAGGCCCGGGTAACCGTATCAAGGGGTTGGTACCTTGGTTTCCTAGTACGGGGGTAGTAGGCCCGTATAACCGTATTGAGGGGTTTGTACCTTGGTTGCCTAGTACGGGGGGTAGTAGGCCCGTATAACCATATCGAGGGGTTTGTACCTTGGTCCCTAGCTCGGGGGGTGGTAGGCCCGGGTAACCACATTGAGGGGTTTGTACCTCTTTCGCCTCTCAAAGGGGGTGGTAGGCCTTGGAAATACTATATTGATGGTCACTCACTACACATATACTATGCCCTACTAAATATGATTTTTATATAAGCATCATTATACATATCATCTCATTAATATGCTATCTATCGGGTACGATTATGCATTTTGCCTATGATGTCCATCCATTGTTGCATTGCATTGCATCCATATACTTAGTACATTCAAACGTACTAATGCATACTCTATGCCTACATGATGTCACCATGTAGGGACCGGAGCACCGTCTGACCATCCTCTTCCGCGTGGCTAATTCGATTTTCTATCGAGCTTATTGGTGAGTCCTCCATTCCGGGGCGTTGCTTATGATCTCTTGCTATTTATAAGACTTTTCTTTTTTAATTATGTATTGACTATGAGGGTGAGCCCGGTAGTTTGTCTCGGCCCCCGCTAAGTATCCATGTTTAGAGGTGGTGTTGGACAAGTTGTGTATTTTACTTGAGCTTGACTCATCTATGATATTTATGTATTATTCTTCTTTTTTTTTTCTTGTTCCCTTAGTCCCGATTTCCCCTTGATTATGCTTATTGCTTATGGTCATTTTAATTGCTTCCGCGACCAAAGATGTGTAATGATATGCTATGAGGCTTGTTTGGGGTTCCCTCGGGTTCCCCATTCGCCGGTCACGTCTAAGCCCTAGGCTTGGGTCGTGACAAACAGGTCCTCCGACTTTTACCGGAGAGAATTATCACATATGGGTCATCAAAATGAAGGCTTATCTAAAGGCTCTCAACTTATGGGAAGTTGTTGAGCTTGGAGAACCTGTTGTCCAAACATTGAGAATTAATGCAACTCTCAATGAAATTAAGAAGTATGATGAGTTGGTGACTAGATCCCCACGAGATCTCACCTGCATACATTCAAGTCTTACGGACGTGATGTTTACAGGGACTATGACTTGTGAAACAGCCAACGAGGCTTGGGATAAGTTAAATGAGGAGTTTGAAGGCAGCAGTAGAGTAAATTCTGTTAGACTCTTAGCATTGAAGAGAGAGTTTGAGCTTTTAAAGATGAAAGACTAAGATAGTGTGAAAGAATACTTTTCAAAGCTGATGGAGATTGTGAACCAGATAAGAATACTTGGTGAAACCTTTCCAGATCAGAAAGTTGTAGAGAAGATCTTGGTCAGCTTTTCAGACAAGTTTGAATAAAAAATCTCAGCTATTGAAGAGTCTTGTGACTTGACTACTCTTACAATAGCCGAACTAATCTCCAAATTGCAAGTCCAAGAGAAACGGGTCACTATGAGAAGTGAAGGGATAGTAGAAGATGCCTTTCAAGCAAGGCATAAATTCAAACATCAAAGGAAAGCAGAAAAGTCTAGTTGGATAAATCTGGAGAGGTAAAATCTGGTGGAAACTAAGGTGATTTATCGATAAAAGGAAAATTTCCACCTTGTGGCATTTTTAAGAAGACAAACCACTTAGAGAAGAATTGTTGGCAGAATTCAAAGAGGTCTCCAATTCAATGTAGCTATTGTAAGAAGTATGGTCACATTGAGAAGTATTGTAGGCAAAAGCAAAATCAAAGTGGCCAGTCTTCCCATCGAGTGAATTTCGCAGATGATCACCAAGTTGGAAAATCAGATGAAGAGGTTTTCATGGCCTCACACACATCACATATTTACCAATGTAAATGGTATGTTGATAGCGCGTGCACAAGGCACATGGAGATTGATGAACATATATTTGTTACCTTGGACAGATCTGATAGAACCAAAGTGAAGCTTAGAAATGGCACATTGGTGGAAGCTCACGGTAGAGGGTCAGTAAAATTTCCTACTGACGAAGGTACAAAATTATCAACGATGTTCTTTATTGGCCAAATTTGATTCAAAACTTTTTAAGTGTTGCTCAATTGCTTCATAAAAATATTCTCTTAATTTTAAGGACATACAATGTGTCATTTATGATCCTAAAGGATGTGAGGTAGCTAAAATTAGCATGATTGACAATTTCTTTCCAATTTCATGCTATTCTATTGATACTTTCTCTTTTAATGTTGAATTGAGCGATACTTGGCTTTGGCACAAAAGGTTCGATTATTATAATCTTAGCTCACTGGTGTATATGCAATCAAAGGGTATGGTACTTGAAATACACAAAATTGACATGTGTAGAGATGCTTGTGAGTCATGTCAATTTGGTAAAATGCATAGACGATCCTCTCCTAAAGGAAGCCTTTGGAGAGCTAAGGAAAAGCTAGAATTGGTTCATACAGATTTATGTGGACCAATAAGGACGGCTTCTTTGAGTGGAAACAAGTATTTTGTTCTCTTTGTAGATGATCTGACTCGAATGACATGGATTTACTTTCTTAGTAGCAAATATCAAGGGTTTTATGTTTTCAAAGAATTCAAAGCTATGGTAGAAAGGGGGAGTGGTTGTAAATTGAAGTATATTAGATCCGATAATGAAACTGAATATACTTCGTATCAGTTCAGCAAGTATTGTAAAGATTTGGGTATCCAACAACAATTCACTGTTAGCTACACTCCACAATAGAACGGGGTTTCTGAGAGGAAGAACAAAACTGTGATGGAGATGACGAGATGCATGTTAGCAGAAAAGAAGATGCCTAAATACTTTTGGGCTGAAGCAGTCAATATCGCTGTCTATTTGCTAAATAGATTACCAACTAGAGCAGTCCAAGACATGACACCATTTGAAGGATGGAAGGGTAACAAGACGTCCGCAAGACACTTGAAGGTATTTGGTTCGGTATGCTATGCACATGTTCCTGATGCTAAAATAGGCAAATTAGATAGCAAGACAGAACTGTGTGTTCTGTTGGGCTATAGTACAGTTACAAAAGGATACAAAGTGTACAATGTTAGTAGTGAGAAGGTGTTTGTTAGTAGAGATCTTGTAGTGGATGAGTCTAGCCACTATGATTGGGATCAAGATACTATTGTGAAGATCCAAGGTGGGAGTACTTCAGCTGCAACTCCACATCAGCAAAAAGGTGATAGTCCTTCTAGTCCTATTGCTGGAACAAAAAACAATTTAGATGTTGAATTAACTATAGACTTTCATGTTTTGAAGACCAAATCACTAGCAGAAGTTTATGAGCAATGCAATTTTGCTCTTGTTGAACCATCCTTATTTGAAGAAGCAGCAGACCACAAAGTGTGGATTTCAGCAATGGAGGAGGAACTTGCCATGATTAATAAAAATGATACTTGGGAGTTGGTTGATAGGCCATAAGAGAAGAATGTTATCGGTGTCAAATGGGTCTATCGAACAAAGTTCAATCCAGATGGTTCCATCTTCAAGCATAGAGCTAGACTTGTAGTTAAAGGCTATTCTCAGCAGCCTGGAGTGGACTTTGGAGAAATGTTTGCTCCTGTTGCACGGCATGAGACAGTAAGGTTTCTAGTCGCTCTCGCAGCACAATACAAGTGGAAAATCTTCCATTTGGATGTAAAATCTACATTTCTCAATGGATTGCTTGAGGAAGACATTTATGTTGAACAACCTAAAGATTTTACAATTGCAGGTGAAGAAGACAAGGTGTACAAGCTTAAAAAAGCTCTCTATGGTCTTAAACAAGCCCTAAGAGCTTGGTATAGTAGGTTGGATTCTCATTTGCTGTCTTAAGGCTTCAATAGAAGCCTAAACGAGCCTACTTTGTACTTCAAAAGGCAAGCGGATGGGATGTTGATTATGGTATTAGTTTATGTCGATGATTTGATGTTTACAGGTGAAAATCCTCTTGCGGTTCAAGAAGTTAAAAATGAAATGCTAAAAGTTTTTGAGATGTCCGATCTAGGAGAAATAAAGTTTTTCCTGGGAATGGAGATATCTCAATCTTGTGAAGGAATTTTCTTGTCCCAAAAGAGGTATGCCTTGAATCTGGTAAAAAGGTTTAAGCTTGACAGGTGCAAAGCAGTTGCAACTCCACTTGTTGTGAATGAAAAATTAATGAAGGATGATGGCGAAGAAAGGGCAGATCCAAAAGTTTATTGAAGTCTAATTGGAAGTCTATTGTATCTAATAGCTTCTAGGCCAGACATAATGTTCACTGTCAGTTTGTTATCTCGATATATGCAAAGTCCCAGCACTAAGCATTTTGGAGCTGCTAAAAGGGTGTTAAGGTACATTAGAGGGACGATTAATTATGGAATCTGGTATAGAAATGTGAAGAATGGAGCTCTTAGTGGCTATTCATATATTGATTGGGGTGGATGTTTGGATGATTACAAAAGCACCTTTGGTTACTGTTTTTCGTTTGGTTCAGGCATTTTTTCGTGGAGCACAAAGAAGCAAGATATTGTAGCACAATCTTCAGTAAAAGCCGAGTATGTGGCTGCTGCATCTGCTACAAATCAAGCAATTTGGTTAAGAAAAATCTTGTTGGAATTGAATTTGTTGCCAAAAGAACCAACAATGTTCTATGCGGACAATGAATCAGCCATTGCGATGGCTGAAAATCCGAGGCAGTATGGAAGAACAAAGCATAACAACATAAGGTTTCATGCTTTAAGAGATGCCGAGAAGAATGGTGAAGTTAGATTGGTACATTGCATCAGTGAAGATCAGCAGGCCGATATTCTAACCAAGGCTCTTTCCACTAAGAAGTTTGATTTTCAAAGGATGTTACAAGGAGTTTCAATGAAAAATCTTAAGGAGGAGTGTTAGAAAATTAAGATTTGTCTAGAAACTCCTAGATTGGAGCTATTTTGTATTAGATATGTTAGAAAAGTAAGATTTATCTAGAAACTCCTAGATTGGAGATATTTTGTATTAGATATGTTAGAAAAGTAAGATTTGCCTAGAAACTCCTAGGTTGGAGATATTTTGTAGAAGATATGTTAGTCTTGATTTAAAATGAGTAGTGGTTAGTGAGCCACATAGGTACATAGTTGGGTGTAAGATATTTTGCTTATTATGTGGTTGTAATTCTCACACTTTATCTATAAATACACCATATGTAATGAAACATCTAGTGAAAAAAATTGATCTCAAGAAAACTTAAGCCTTCTTCTTCACTTTCATATTTTCTATAGCAATTTACAACTACTATTTGCTACTGTTTACATCTTGTAGACCTGAAGTTCTTCTCCCTTTTCGTTGTAGTAGGTTGTATATATTATCAAAAGGATCAGATTCTTGTGATGTCTGAATTGATTGTTGCGTTGTGGTTATATTACGATATTTGGAGTACATATATGATGTGTTAAGCCAGTGGAATAAATGGACACTAACTTTTTAGGAGTTGCCTTCAAATTGAATAAAGAACAAAATAATGTAGTACTACAACTATTTGTATGCTGTATCATTTGTTTCCTTTCTATCCTCAATATAAATTACTAATGGGAAATTCTAATGTGTGGTAGCTCTTACTTATAGAAATGCTATATGTTTATGATGAGCTTCCATGGGGACTAATATTTGCTCTACTTCATTTGAGTCGTTATAACTTTGGATATTGACATGAAGTTATCTTAGACATACGTTTCATGCCTTTAAGGCTAGGGATTGGGGTGTACGCCTACACCATATGCATGACATGAAGTTATCTTAGACATACGTTTCATGCCATTAAGGTTGGGGATTGGAGTGTACGCCTACACAACATGCATTCATGCCATTGAGGCTAGGATCGGGGTGTTCGCCTACACTACATGCATAGTTATTGCCTTGTCTTTCAGGCTATGGAGCGGGGTATTCGCCTACACCACAATGCATTACATTTCATTTCATACTTGTATGTGGGGTGGATTGAGTTATGGTTAACCGAGTACAGGACACTTGAAGCTTGGTAAGTTGTTGTCGTTGTGGTGATATGAAACAAATCATGAGCAGGGAGGTTGGCTGTGACTTATTGGTGGCATGGAATTCATTTTCTCGATTTAGTTATATTGTTCTACTATTTTATTGCCTTGCATATTAGGTACATTATTTTGTACTAATGCCCCAAGCCTGAGGCACTGCATTTATGCCTGCAGGTACTAACCGATGGGTAGTTCCGGACCTTCGTTTGTTGGTTGGAGCTCAGCTTTGTTGGTAAGCTCCACTTCCTTCAGAGTTACCATGTTTTGGTTTTGTGTATATATAGTATTGAAGGGTAGGTCGGGGCTCTGTCCCGATACTATGACTACTACTATCTTACTTATAGAGGTTTGTAGATTGTAGTGGCAAGTTGTGGGTTTGGGTTGGCTTTGCCGGTTGGACGGTCAGTTGTGTTTCTCTTATGTTTTTGGCCTTGTAGTCCTTATGTATATATTGTGTGTATTGTGATGGCCTCCGTGTATTATTTTTCCAGCGACCTTGTCTATCTGTTATTTTATTTCTTTTTGCTTTTAGATTATGAACGCTAGGTGTTGTCCGGGCCTCATCGACATTGACTTGTCACATGGTAGTACTTGGTTTGGTTTCAGCCATTTGCTCAGTTAACTGAGACTCTGGGTGCCAATCGTGCCTCTCTGAGTTTGGGGTGTGACATATACATTTGTATCTTGAAATTTTGTAATATGTACAACTAAGGCATATAATACAATACATTAAATGCTTTTATACAAACAACATATTGAATTTAAATATACATATACAAATAACGTAAAAGAAAAAAACAAAAATACCTCAACATCTTCATCCTCTCATTTGTTATTAATTATGTAGCATATACAATTAACTAAAAGTACAACCAATTTATTATCTCATATACAACTTAAATCATGCATATACAAATTGAAAAAAAATAATTAAAACAAGGCTATACCTCAAAATCTTTATCTTTTAGAAGATGTTTCTTGTACCTTTTTTTTTCCAGGAATAATCAAGTCAGAATCATTAACTCTTTTTTTTTTCTCTTCTTTTTTTCTTTGTAGTTATAAACACAAATTTGTTGCATCCTATGGGGTCATCATTGCGAAACTTAAATCTAGTCTCCTTCTCTCCTATATTTGAATCAACACCTTTAGATTTTGACAATGAAACCTGCAATTCCTTCCAAATTTTAGGTAATCCCATCGAAAAAGATGAACTTCCATCTGAATGGTTGTGATTACTATAGCGAACGAATCGCGATTTTGGTTGTAGAATTATGAAAAAATTGGGGAAAACAAAAAAATTATACAAACAACAAAGAATAAAAAATTGATGGAAGTAAAAAAAATGGAAGATACCTGGGATCAAATTTGAACATTATGAGGGTTGATTCAAATTATTCAAAATCTGGATTTGATTCGATTGAGAGATTTATGGGGAGTTGAGAGATTTATGATGGGTTGATAGAATTAAGGAGATAAATTAGTGGGTATGGAGGAGAGAGAGATAGTGTGTAGGTTTGTATAAAAGAAAAATCGGGATTCTACACAATATATACAAAATGGTGGGACTTGACCATAACCATTTTCTTAAACAATAACTATTATCTATAATAATTAAAGCTATAATCACCTAGTATAATTAAGTACTAAATGTCAGCTTAGTTACAGGGGCAACTCAACGTAATTGGGGGCCTAAAAAGAAATTTCAATTTGAGGCCTAAAATATAAACAAAAACTTCGTATACATATTTATTCAAAATTTATTTTTCTTACAATATTTAGATAAATTTTTTTAGTATTTATATTATTTTTTCAGTTATTGATTTTAGGTAAGATTTTATCAACTCAACATTGAAAAACATTCTTTCAGTGAAGCAATTATTATATGAATTGTTGACATAATTTTATAAGTAATAAGTTGACAAATATTAAATAAAGATAAGAGTTAGAACCATATAATCTGATTCAAGAAGTTGATGACTTGGCATACACAATTTTTAATATGCTTGTTGTAATGTTTGAAACTAAAATTTAAAAAGAAATAAAAAAGAATTTGTAATTCACTTTGTTCAACACTTTTCACTATTAATTCTTATTTTTAACAAAGTATAAAAGATGTTAAAGTGGGTAAAATAATATATATATATTTTTATCATAATTAGTCAATTTTTTCTATAAAAATTTAACACATAATTTGTTCTTGATAATATTTGGGGCCCCCAAATTAGACTTAAGCCTTATTTTACAAAGGCAAGAGAGCTGGCCCTGCTTAGTTATATAATTTTTCCAAAGTTTTATTGTACAAATTGAGGTTTTTGTGGTGATTTGTACAAATAGTTATCTAAGCTAGGTTTGATTAAAGATTTTGGATTAGATTTTAATTTTTTTAACTTTATATATATACATATATTTGATTAGATTCTTAAAATCTGATTTTCAAATTTATTTTTCAGAGAAACTTCACTTTTACTAAGAAAAATTTAAATATTTTTTCAAGTAAAAAATGCATGTTAAACATTACTTTAAGTCTTAAAAATTCAAATTTTCAAGTTACAATTTTAAATTTATGACCAAACGAGAGCTAAATTTATTTCCTTTATATATATATTTTTTTCATATCCCTATATTTTGTCCACAATATTATCAATTTATTTATTAAAAAAAAACTATTAAACTTGACCGCATCACTTACATTTTTATTTACATATAAATAGTGAAAATAGAAAAAAAAAACATGAAATGCAACAACAAAACGATTGAATAAATAATAAAGAAGGAATATTAATTTTTTATTTTAAAGTCCGCTATTTTTTGTTTCAAAGGGAAGGCTCATGTCAACGTGAGCCTTGTACATACAATTTACACCATCAACCGTTTATTGAAATTTTACTCAATTTTTTCTACCCTTTTGACTTCGGACTCTGTCCTTTTGAGTGTTAATGTTGCCTTTTTCTTGACATTACATAACTTATCAAAATTCATCACTACAAATATAAACATTGTTTGAATTGAGAATTGAATTAGTCAATTCAATCACTTCATCAAGTCAATGATCTTATCCAAAGTTAATTGAGTGTTTCAATCATCTTGATTCTTGAACAACCAAAAAAATAATAATATGAAAATTCAATAATCATGTACATACATTCCTCTAAGATCCAAAAATTGCAATAAGAATGAAAAACATAAAATCAATATATATACAAGAAACTATAGACACCAAACAACATATTACTAAAAATAAACTATACATACTGATTTCTCTACTCTATAGGCCCAAACATTATATGATCATTTGGTGACTATCAAACTATCAGAAGACCTCAACACCTTTGCTAAACTAATTGGACAAACTAAAACAGAATCTACACATAGACCACCTTTAGTATGTGTACAATCTATTTGTGTCAATGAAAATCTTATTTTCGTTATGATCGTGGGATCCTCAACTACAAAATCTCCCACATGATGATGTATCCATGTACCTACATTGTCCAAATAACAACGCGATATGGCACGTTCATCATTTGATGTTGTTAATTGAAATTGTACTGGTTTTATGTCCCAACCATGAACGTGGTCTGAGTTACAGACTCGACGTCCTAGCCTCTTCGTGACCCTGCCAAGCTGAAGTCTAAAGAATAGACTATATGTCCCTACTGGGAATTGGAACTCAAGGTCTCCATCAACTTCAAGCCACCACATTTGTTGAAGATATGCCACAGTTTGGAACCTATAAGCAAATAATAAGAAAATTGGGACCAATCAATCAGCTTATCATGAACTATAAGATGGAGAATCAAACCCTCACCAGCAAGTGGGTGGAGGATAGAGCTCGTGTATATAAGATAATTTAATAGTGTAGTGTTAAAACAATTAGAACGATTAAGTGAAAAACAAAGTGTAATATAAAATTGAAATAGATATTGTTTATATTAATTAACTCTTGCTTATTACCGGTGCTTTGTTTGTAGTAATAATTATTTTATTGATTTAGTTCATAACTTCATATAGCAATACAAATGTTATATGACATATTTAGCTAATAAATTTTAATTTTTCTTTTATATACACAATGCCGATAAACTATTGAAAATAAAACAAAAATATCCTTAGTTTGGCTTTTAAATCCCAATTATATGCTTCTTTCCTGTTAAGGAACCTTTAAAACTTATTTCTTTATTGAAGCAAACTGCACCTCAAAAAAAAAAAAACCTAGTTGTGTTATTATTATCTATTGCCTTTTCTCCTTTATTAAAGTGTCACTTTTTTGTTCATAAAAAAAAGGGAGCATGTATACGTGACCTATTACACGTTACTCTTAATAAAATGAGTTAGATAATAACACTTGGCTCGATCTCTATCATTTTAGTCAAATAAAAATAGTTTTGTTAATAATAATGACTTATTAACTGTGTATTTTTTCTTCTCTTTAGTTATGATTACTATTTGTTTTAAAGGTAATAATAAAATTGCAATTGTGTAAATGATTAATTAGATCCAATAATTATTTATTTCAACTATTTGGTGCGGGGGGGTGGGTGGGTGGGGGGAGGGGCAAATTTATATATGAAAAAAGATATTTGGCTAGTGTTTGTTCATTTTTAACACATAAATCTTATATATCATATTTAAATGAAATGACTATCTACTTTGATAAGATACTTTTTCCTTTCAGGCAAGATGGCAAAAATAATTGGCTAAAATTTCAATATCTTTAGCACTATTTATCTTTCCAAAAAAGTGGAGCTCCTGCAAATTTTTTTTACTAATTTAACCGCAAAAAGAATAAAAAAAATTAATAATATTTAAAAAGTAAAAATAAATTAATTTAGAAAACATAACATGAAAATATTCACGAGATTATATTTTACTCTCTTTGGATAAGATGATGAGGAGGTCATGTAAAAGCTAATAACCAGATTGGATAATTATGACTACTAATAATTTTCAAAAGTTTTTTACGCCAAAATTTTATAGAGAATTCGAATTAAAATCTCAACAAAAACACAAAATAGGATAATATCTTTTTATTTATGTATCGAGTTTCTTTTAGATTGAGTGAGACTACTATATATAGTAATATAACCCACCTTGATTCATCCGTGGAAATATAATTCCAATATCTCCGATCATCAATGCCAGTAATCCTCATTCCCTTTGAACAAATTGCCAAGCAAACTCCTCCATTATTCCTATCAATCCATATTTCCTATAATCATCCAAATTTTCTTGAGTTCAGACAAATTCAATAACTTTTTTCTTGAATAGTATATTTATATTTAAAAATCTATCAAATAAGAAAATTTCAAACTAACCTTTGTTCCACCATCAAAAGAATTGGACCGGGAAAGCTTAGCAAAAATATCCTTTTTGCGCATCCCGGTCACACTCAGGCCAAGTAATTTCTCAAGAATATACTTATAGTTAGATGGTAATTTGGATTCCCAGATAAAGTCCGCTGAAGAAGCTGCATGAAAGGCCCGATTAATTCGGGCCATCATGCAGATTTCCGGCGGGTTTAAATAAGATAATACTAGAGCAACGCAGGCCTCAGGTATATCTTCGAGTTTTTTTGATTTTGATAATGGATTGCTTAATCCATTTTGTGTTGAGTCAATGGAAGAAGAAGCATTAGCACCCATGGCTCTGAAAAGAGAGAGTAGTTAGAGAGAGAAATCAGGCCTGAGTGGTTGAGTTTATGTGCTAGCTCTAAGTTTAACAATATACTTTCTCTGACTAACAAAATTAAGTATTTTATTTCTAAACTTGAATTTATATGAGGTAGTTTAATTTGATATTATGTTTAAATAAGATTTTTGAAATTTGTGAAATATATATTCATTTAGATAAAACTAACATTTAAAAGTTGAATTGCTATTAAATATAGAAATATGACTTTTTTTTAAGACTGACGGTAAAAAAAAATAAGTCATATAATTTGAGATAGAAGTTTAATTGTACACGAAATTAAAAAAATAAAATGAAATTTATTAATTTAAATTAAAAATATATATTATATTATAAATTTCATGGTCTTACACGTATCATAGAAAGTATTAAATAAAAAATATCAATACTCCTTCCATCTCATCTTTTGCTGTATGTGGGGAATTGGGATTCGTAGATTGTAGTTTTATCATTTATGACGAGGATCGTATGTGGAACAAAATTAGTAGATTCTTATCCATTGCTCTATAGATTATTGGTTAGCTCTTTAATTTACACGCTCCTTAGTGTTGCGTGATGATACCCAATCTATGCATGTCTAACAACATCTTCGACCTATCTCTATTTTATTCTTTATTCTCGATATTTAGAGAGTAAAATAGAGAATGTTCACTCCAATCTCCTTCTATATTACTTTCTATACTCTATTTATAGAGATGTGAATAGTAGTTCTCCAAATTGGCCCATTTGAGGTTAAATTATGAAAAAATTATGCAGAATAACAAATATTTAGCCTATATTAGAAATTATAACTAGAGTTTAAGAAAATTATAATTCGTGGCTACAGTTTTCCTAATTTTGTTATTCACCTGATTTGTATAATAAGTATGATTTGTATAATAAGTTTGATTTGTATAAATCCACAATTTGTATAATTCAGTTCTTGAATGTATAAATCCAGAATTTTGTATATGCTTACCCTAACTATTTGTACACAATTCATGAAAAATTCATAACCATGTTTGTATATTGACAAGAGAAATATACAAATGGAGTTCTAAAAAATTCCTAAATATATAAATACATAATTTGTATATACTTACCCTATTTGTATATTCGCAAGTGAAATATACAAACGTACATAATTATATGAATCACAACCTCCATAGCAAAGGAACTATAGTTATGGAGCACAATTATTGAAACTATAGTTTTAGAACCTTATATGTCTATTACGTTTGCTATTTCTGATTTTTTCTCTTAAATTATTTGTGTATTAGTTTTATATATTATTTGATGATTTATGAATAGAATAAAAGTTATTTATATATATTAATTTTATACAATGTTTGGTTGGTAGGTTTCAAATGTTATATAAAATTAAAGTTATTCAAGTATTAATTTTATATGATGTTAACAATTTTTTTTTTTTTTTATATGATGTTTGATTGTGATTTAGTAATTCTACATAATTTAATATTCACATAACCTATGGAAAAATCTATGTATAATTTTATGTGGGGTAGAAGGTGAAATAAATTATATAAGTATTAGGCTTCATTTGTTTTAATTAAGATTTAGACATTTGAATCTAAATGAACATTTGAATGATTAGATGTTGTCTCTAGATCTAAACACAGAATGATTAAGATTATTTGTTTTTCAATATTTGATGGTAATAGTTATTGTTAGGGATAAGTAATGATGGTGGTGAGAGTTTTTATGTTGGAGGTGGCTGGTGTTGTGGTGACGATTGGTAGTGGTGTTGGTTGATGTTAGTTGTTGGCGGTGTTGATGATTGTGGTTGATGACGTATTTGTGGTAGTTGGCGGCGGTACTAGTTATGATGATGGAGGTGGTTGGTAGTAGATATTGATTACAGTGGCGATAATGGTGATAGTGGTGACAGTGACTGATATGATGGAGGTGGCGATCGAAGAATGTGTGGTGGTAGTTATGATAACGAAATTTGTTGGGAAATTAGCTATAGTAGACGTAGTGGTTGATAGTGATAGTGTAGGTGGCGGTTGCTATAGAGATGAGGCTGGTGATATCAATGGATATAATTATAATAATGTATGATGCAAGTGTGGTAGTAGAACAATAACGGTTAGCAATAGTGGTGGTTATGATAGCAGAGGTGGTTACTGGTAGATGATGGTATGGTGGTTTACAATGGTGATGGCGATGGTGGTGGTAATGGAATATGTGGTTAGTAGGGGTGGACATTAATATCAAAAAATCGAACCGAACTAATCCGGTTCTTCAATTTTTCGATTCGATGTCGATGTTATTCAAAAAATTGATTATTTTGGTTAGCTGTAAGGGTCTCAGAACTTCGGTGTATCAAAGAACCAAACTTATATATATATATATATATATATATCCTTAACTAAAAAGTCAACTAGCAATTAAATCATTCATGACAAATCAAAGTAGCAACAAATTTATAAATCAATAGTTAACTTTAAATATTAATTTTCAAGAGGAACCCAAACATATTTTTATCCATGTACGTCACGTAAAGGAACCCGTCTTTGCCTTGTTTCTCTCGAGAAGAAGTTGGAGGCACAATGTTCTTTACAAAGATAAATATAGTCTTTTAGTTAGCACAATAAGTGTTTCATGGAGAGACACATCGTCCGTTAACATATCTAGTTTTAAATTTTTAAGTGTCTTATACTTCGATTAAATCCTTATTTTATTTTTCATTCACGCCGAAAAACTATTTTAAAAACGCCGAACCAAATCAAAGTTGAAAAAATTGAATTGAACTGAACCAAATTAGTTTGGTTTGGTAAATGGTGCACACTTTTCTAAAATAAAAAATCGAAGAATTGAACCGAAGTTTGATAAAACCGAATCGAAGAACCGAACACTCACCCCTAGTGGTAAGTGATGATGGATGGTGATATATTGAGGATAGAGTGATGGTTAATATTGTCCATACAAGAATACCTTTTAATCATATTACTACGCCTAGGATCCTCGTTAGATGGTATATATTACGTTGATTCTTTCCATGGTCTTTTAGATCTTTCACTTATTAACTCACATTCATTTTTGTATGGATAAATGTGTTCAAAGAACTCAACATTATCTGACTCAATTACCGTATTAACATGAATTTTGGATTATCATATTTGTGAACAAAAAACCGACAAGCTTTGCTATTCATAACATATCTAATAAATACACAGTCCACTGTTTTAGGTCAAATGTTAACCCTCTTGGGTAAAGGAACTTGTACCTTGGCTAAACACCCCCATACTTTGTAATATTTCAAGTTGGGTTTACGTTCTTTCCATAACTTATATGGGATAGATTTCGTTTTTCTATGTGGTACCCTATTGAGTATTTGGTTAGTTGTAAGGATAGCTTCCCCTCACAAACTTTGCAGTGAACCATAACTGATTAACAAGACATTCATCATTTCCTTTAAGGTTTTGTTTTTATGTTCCGCCATCCTATTTGATTGTGGTGTGTAGGGTGCAGTAGTTTCATGAATAATACCATATTCCAAATATATCTCTGCAAAAATAGATTTGTATTCTCCATCTCTATCACTCCGAATCATTTTTATATCTCGATTTAATTGATTCTTGTAACACCCCTCTATTTGAAAGAACTAGAATTAGAAAGAAACCATTTTTTTTGAAAGATTAAATTTGGAAATATTGGCAAGTTATATTAAGTATGAGTTTTTGGTCAACTTCAAACGACCATAACTCTTAGTACAAAATGATTTATATGTGCCATATGATATCAAATGAAAGGTCTTTGAATTATCTTTCCAACGCCACTGAGTTTGCTAATTTTTGAGCTCGTATAAGGAAGATATGCCCGTTTAAAGTCGGGTTATCCAGTTAAGGAAAGTTACCCGAATTTAAGAGGGGTATTTTGGTCTTTTCCCTACTCAATTGGTTTAATTCATTTTTAGTAATTTAATTGGGGTCTAAAATGATTTGGTTTAGTTTACGCTTTGCAAAATTATGTTAGGGCTTCGAGAGAAGAGAAAAGTGGAGAAATGCCAAGGTTCGGCGCGTTCTTCAGTTTCGTTTGCAGATTTCGCCAAGTGTTAATCCCTACAAGGTATGTGAGATCACATCGCATTGGGTTCATTCACCCATGCGCCAATCATGATTTAATTCAGCGTATTTACATTCTTGATACAACATCACTTACGAGCTACAGTGATGATACAACACTTTACCTCACGCTGCCAAGGACCATCATATACCTTACCAGGGTTATAGGACCTAACTCACTAAGTGGATCCACTACTCTATGCTAAAAATCATTAAAGGATTTATCTAAAAAGTATGACCCTTTTCTACCCATGATGACTATATGGTTTATGGGGGTTTTGGGTTCTCTGAACGCTCCCCATATCGGTGCTCAATACTACTCCCAAAATATGATACTAGCTTTTTATGTTTAAAAACATATTTCTTTCTGTGATTTGAGATAATTGCTCAAAAACTTAGCTCAAAGGCTATCTTGGAAATCAAAGTTTCCCTTCTTGCTTAATTATGAAAGCATTTATTTTTTTCTGAAAACTAGCCCGAAGGCTCTTTGGAAATCGAGGTTTACTTTCTTGTTTAAATGTGAAAACATTTTAAACTCTCTCGGAATACATAGTCCCCATATACTTTTGAAGAAATGAACTTTAATTTTACTCGTTACTGAACTCAAAACTCAAGCCTTACAACAAAGTTAAAACATTTGTAAAAAACTTTTGAAAACTTTATGCACTTCTCTTGACTTGACTCTTAACTTCTCTTGACTTGACTCTTTACTGATCTTGACTCGACTCTTAACTGGTCTTGACTTGACTCTTAACTGATCCTTGAATTGAATTATGGATTCAAGGATTGAGATTTGTGATAGAAAAGATCTCATAATGTTTAGGAATGATTTTAGATAGCTAAACATGACAAAAAGACTAAAAAAATCAATATTTGAGGGTGGGTCCGCGACACAGAGACATATTTAATTTTTGGTTTCGAAAACAACTTTTGAGGCAGAATAGTCCGTGACCGCTCCGCTCCGCTCCGCGAAACTATTTTTCTCAGTTCTGGGGAGTGGGTCCGCGACGCGGAGGCATGTCCATATTTCGACTGACAAAATTTCTTCTTCGGTTTCCAGCTCTAAACCCTCTAAACTCCAAGGTTCTTTCCCCAAACACTTAGAATCGATTAAATGTTCAAACTACATTAGATTCTACTCAAAATCAAACCTAAAATCACAGATTCGGATCAAATAACTCCTCAACGATTCCAAAAAATCAATAATTTAATAGAACTTCAACAAACCCATCAAGAACTCAATTTCTAAGCTTTTAAGAACTTAAATTCGCTGAAATAAATAATGATTGACACGTGGGTGAACTAACCCAACACTATGTGATCTCACTTATCTTGTAGGGATCACCCCCTACGAAATTCACAAGCTAAACTCGACGAACTTGATGATTTCCTTGCTTCTCCTTCTCTTTTCTCCTCTTCTTTCCTCTTCTCTAAAACCGTAACTCTTTTCCAAAAGCGTAAAACTGACCAAGTTCAGTTTAGACCCTTAATTAATTCACTAAAATGAATTTAATTAATTGGATAAGGAAATGTCTGAAATACCCTTCAAAAATCCGGATTAGACATTTCCTTATTTTAACAACTCAACTTCCAATGGGAGTATCTCACTCATACAAACTCGGATTTGTGAAATCTTGGCGGCGTTGGAAAGATCGCTCCAAGAGATTTCCATCTATACCTAGAAGTACACCTAAATCATCCTAAGCTAGGAGTTATGTCCATTTGAAATTGATCAAAAACTCATCTTTTTCCTAACTTAAGTAAATTTCCAGATTTTCATTATTTCCAAAAATAACTATTTCAAATTCTTAGCTTCTTCCTAGCTATTTCAAATTGCGAGATGTTACAATATCTCCCCCTTGGGAACATTAATCCTCGAATGAGATTATTCTTAATAGGCTAAGGGTGAAACATGCAACACTCTGTTCAAACACCCACAAGCAAATGCAAAACAACATGCCAACTTGTAAATAAATACTAAGAAAGGATTAGTACCTTGATCTGAAATTTCTCTGGGTTCGAAGAGACGTGGATATCTCTTCTTCATACTTTTCCACCAATAGACTTCTCTCAAGTCACGGTACATCTTGGTGGAACCCAGATGAATGGAATATCTGGAGCTATGAGCTTCCTCCATGATACTCTCTTGGGTTCCATCTACCATTGGTACACATAACCTACCTTGATGTCTCAACACACCATCTCCCCCTTGTTCAAAAGCTAATACTTTTTGCTTATGAACATTTGCCTTCAATTCAAGCAAGATAGGGTATTGGTCTTTTTCACCTTTTACTTCTGATACTAATGATGATTCAGCCTCATTCATCACCACTATTCCTCCTTCTATGGAATCCATTAATCGAACTCCTAATCGTGCAAGTCTATGCACATCTTTTTGCTAACTCTTTCTTACCTTCTTCAAAATGGGCGGTACTACCCATAAATAACCTACTCAAGGCATCATCAACAACATTAGCCTTTCCTGGGTGATAAAGAATACTCATGTCGAAATATTTGAGTAATTCTAACCACCTCCTTTGTCTGAGACTAAGTTCTTTTTGACTAAACACATACTGAAGACTCTTGTGATCGGTGAACACATCCACATGATCACCATAAAGATAATGGCGCCATATTTTCAAAGCAAATACTACAACAACCAACTCTAAGTCATGGGTTGGGTAATTCTTCTCATGAAATTTCAACTATCTGGAGGCACAAGTTATAACCCTGCCATTCTGCATTAACACACAACCCAAACCAACTCTAGACGTAACACAATACACCACAAAACCTTGAGTACCTTCTGGTAGAGTAATTTCCTTGGATAGTCACCCATGTTTGGGAAATTACCTAGGAATATCACTTATGTTTTGTTTTAGGACCACAATATCACCCAACTTTACCTCTTTTCCTCAAAATATACTTGACACAAAAAAACATTATCTTTCTCCTAATAGGATGCCATGTCACATTATTCCTTTTTTATTATTAACATTTTTAAAAATAAATTTAGACAACCCATATTACCTAGTAAAAAAAAATTACATAGCCCAAAAATTTCTACCCTAGTTCTGGGGGATTAGGCAGCAAATCCAAATATGAGCTCTTTCGATTCTTCAAGAAAATATGTGGCTTCCTCCAGTTTTTCAAGCGAGATAATGTTTTTATATGGGCACTAATGGGCAATGGCACCTTTTTGTTGAGTCCGGAGCCAAAAGGACAATTTTTTTTCTTTAAAAAACAAAAAACGACACATAGAAAAAACAAAAAACCAAAAGGGCAAAATCGCTCCTAACAGAGCGATTTTGTTCTGACAAAAATTGACGTCATTCCGCTAAAAGAAATAAAAATCGCTGCCTTCGCAAATATTTTCTCAAAAAAATATTTTTCTTTAAAATCGCTGCTATAGCAGTGTTTTTTATATTAAAAAAAATTAAAAGTAAAATCACTGCTATATAGCAGCGATTTTGTTTAAGAATTTTTTCTTTAGAAAGTTCGATTTTTTTTAAGAAATTAAATTTAAAAAAATAAAATCCTACCCTTGCAGAGAATTTAATAAAAATTAAAAAAAAAAACTAAAACTGAAGCCAGTGATTTTCATAAAAAGAATTGTTTAAAAAAATCTTTACCCTTTCAGGGATTTAAATGAAAATTAAAAAAAAATTAAAACTAAAAACCGCTACCTTGACAACGATTTTTTCTTTAAAAAACTTGTTTTTTTTAAATGGCTGCCGTCGGAAATTTATGTAATTTAAAACTTGTTCTTTATGTTTTTTTTTTATTCTATAAAAACGCTGCTATAGCAGCGATTTTAAAGAAATAATGTTTTGCCCGTCAGGAGCGATTTTGCCCTTTTGGTTAATTTTTTTTTTGACGTGCCGTTTTTGTTTTTTGAAGGATAAAATGACCCTTTTGGCTTCGGACTCCCTTTTTGTTGATATTTTAATTCATTAGAGTAATAAGGTAACTATATTGTCAAACTACAAAGGATATAATGTTTTTAAAGAATTAGAAAAATGTTAATAATAAAAAAGGAATTAAAAAATGTTAATAATCAAAAAGGAATAATGTGACATGGCATCCTATTAGGATAGAGATAATGTTTTTTTTGTGTCAAGTATATTTTGAGGAAAAAAGGTAAAGCGGGTGATAATGTGGTCCTAAAACAAACATAAGTGATATTCCTAGGTAATTTCTCAAACATGGGTGACTGTCCAGGGAAATTACTCCTTCTGGTAAGGTCAACACTAGGCAGTAGTCAACCTCTTTTCCAATTCCTGAAAGTTTTTCTCACAAGCTTCAGACCATTGAAACTTCGCTGTCTTCTGAGTTAACTTGGTTAAAGGAGATGAAATAGATAAAAATCCCTCGACAAACCCTCTATAATATTCTGCCAAACCCAAAAAATCCTAATATCGGTTGGAGATGTGGGTCTAGGCCAACTCTGCACTACCTCTATCTTCTGAGTATCAACTTTAATTCCCTCTTCAGACACAATGCGGCCTAAGAATGCCACAGGCTTAAGTCAAAACTCACACTTAGAGAACTTGACGTACAACTCTCTATCTTTTAAAGTCTAAAGAACTATTCTGAGATGGCTAGCTTGATCTTCTTCATTCCTTGAATAGATTAGTATGTCATCAATGAAGACGATAACAAACATATCTAAATAAGGTTTTTGAAAACTCTATTTATAAGGTCCATGAACGCTGCATGTGCATTAATTAAACCGATCGACATGACCAAAAACTCATAATGACCATAATAGGTCCTGAATGCTGTCTTAGAAATGTCACATTCCCTTACTTTCAACTGATGGTAGCTAGATCTGAGGTCTATTTTTGAAAAACAAGAAGCACCCTGAAGTTGATCGAAAAGATCATCAATTATTGGAAGAGGATACTTGTTCTTGATGGTAACCTTGTTCAACTAGCGATAATCTATACACATCCTAAGGGAACCATCTTTCTTTCTCACAAATAAGACCGGAGCGCCCCAAGGTGAGACACTTGGTCGAATAAACCCTTTCTCTAAAAGGTCTTTCAACTGCTCTTTTAAGCTCTTTCAACTCTGCTGGTGCCATTCTATATGGCGAAATAGATATAGGACGAGTATCTAGAAGAATGTCTATACTGAAGTCTATCTCTCTCTCAGGAGGGACTCCGCGTAGATTATCTGAAAAGACTTCTGAAAACTCTTCTACTACTGGAACTGACTGAATATGAGGTATCTCAACACTAGAGTCATTAACTCGAACTAAGTGGTAGACATGCCCCTTAGAAACTAATTTCCTTGCCTTAAGGTACGAAATGAAATGACCCTTAGGCACTGCTGAACTGTTTTTCCACTCTAAGACTGGCTCATTTGGAAACTGAAACTTGACAACTCGATTTCTACAATCTATTGATGCATAACAGGCATGAAGCCAGTCCATACCTAGAATGACATCAATATCTACCATGTCTAACTCAATTAAATCAGCCATGGTACTCTTGTGATTGATGAAAATGGGACAATCACGATAGACTCTCTCTGTTAGAATAGACTCACTAACAGGTGTAGAAACATTGAAGGGTTCACAAAGTATCTCAGGAATAACATCAAAATTTAAATAAACATAAGGAGTTACAAAAGATAAACTCACCCTTGGGTCTAGCAAAGCATAAACAGTAAAGTCAAAGACTTGGATCATACCAGTGACCACATCTGGCGAATTCTCTTGCTTTTAGCAACTATTGATATCATATAAGCGGTTTGTTTCCCTGCCAGTACCTGAAGTAGCTTCTCGAGGTGCAGCTTTGTCTGGTGGAGCAACTGAACAAAGTTGGGCCCTATTGTCCCTATTATTATTACCTTGCATGTTCTCAGGACACTCCCTCATAAAATGTTCATTCTAACCACACTTGAAATAACCAGTAGAACCCTCACGACAAATACCTGAGTGGTTTTTGCCACACTTAGCACATGCAGGAGGTTTACTACCCCTTTGTACCATACTTCCTTGAGAATAGGCAGGTTTAGCTCTGAAACTCTGGGAATTCTGACTATTGTACTCACTTTTGTTCTTAGGTGCAGGTGCACTAGCAGATGATGGGGCAGGTCCCTTCTGTTTCTGTTGGAAGGAAAACCAGTTCGCACTAGTCTTTTGTTGCCTGAACTTGTTCCCTGATGTCTTAGCCCTCTTATTCTTAAGCTCTTCTCTATCTTTCAGCTTATTCTCCTCAACTTGTTGCACATGGATCATTAGCCTTGCATGTCCATATTCCCTATCAACATCGCTGCCTTGCCTTCCTTACTTGACTGACGAGACAACCCAACAACAAATAAACTAATCCTGCTCCTCATGTCAGCAACCATCTCCGAGGCATAGCGGGAAAGTTGTGTGAACTTCAGACTGTACTCATGAACACTCATAAACTCCGGATTAAGGGTGAGAAACTCTCTTATCTTTGCTTCTCGCAACTCACGGGGAAAGAAACGTCCCATGAGAGCACTATAAAACATAATCCAACTCACTATTGGTGTATCCTCAGCCATATTCTTTTTCCATTTGTTGAACCAGACTCTAACGACACCCTTCATTTGATATGCAACTAGTTCCACCTTTTCAGCATCTACAATATACATAATCTCAAAAAAATTCCGAAGCTCTTCAACAAAGTTCTCTGGATCCCCTGTGACACTTGAACTTGTGAAGCTTGGTGGGTTCATCCTTAAAAACTCATGGATCCTTGAAGTATCAGCCATTTCCTGTCGATTATCTCTCTATCCATCTTGATGGGTCACAACTTGACTTAACATCCGGATAGCTTTACAAAATTCAGAATTGGTGACTTCTCCTTGGGGTTGCACTTCTAGTGCATTAGGTACCCCTTGTTCCTCGAAATTTCTCCTAGTAGGACGACCTCGAACAACTCTTCGTGGAGGCATGATTATCTGAAGACACGCGCAAGCACAAATTAGAGGGAAACTTTTTAGAGATCAACTCTAGCGCACAAAATGAGTGTGAAATAAGTGAGAAATTTTCCTAAATGTTGTAGCCTCCTAATTATAGATGTGGCGTGCTTCACACCGATAAGGACTCTACAGACACTGCTTCATAGACTCCCTAGGACTCTTGAACTTTGTGCAATGATACCAAGTTTGTCACGCCCGACCCTACACCCTGGGCGAGACTGGGACTCGAGAACCATTGCTAGCCCCAAGCGAACCCTTGACCTATTTTACTCATTCAGCGAAAGACTTAGACATAAGAAAGAGAATCCAAATACAAGATAACTCAATATGTCTCAAACTGAACTTATAATGTTTTAAAAATAAACATTTAACTTAGCCAAAGTGGCAACTCAAATATGAACATAAGCCAATAACAAAATGATGACGAATAAACTAACATTTGACTGACTATCTATGAAGCCTCTGAAACAACTGAGATGGATCTCGGGACAGGCCCCCGACATCCTAATGAACTAAATTGATAAAGTAATAAAAAGGGGAACTTCCGGAATGCAAGGAGGCTCACCAACAACTCTGAAGCTTAACTGGATCAACGATGCGTTGGATGCTGATCCTGGTTACCTGCGTCTGCATCATTAGACGATGCAGGCCAACTGACATCAGTACATTGAATGGACGAGTATGTGAGTTGGAATGCTAAACACAACTTAAGCTCGAAAAAAATCTGAAAGGAATTGAAGAACTTACCTGGCTCAACACAACTCAACATAACTGAACTCATTTCAATATAAAGCAGTTTGAAAACAAGTGCAATAGAAAGAAAAATTGTTTAAAACTTGATGTCAACTCTGTGTGTATGCAAGGATACGTATAACTCTGAGATGTATGTAGAAATACAAATAATTTGATGTATATAAAAATACAAAATACTGTTGTGGGAGTTTCTTTAACCGACAACCATCACTTAAGCGCTATAGTGATGATACAACACTTTACCTCACGCTCCCAAGAACCATCATATACCTTGCCGGGGGTATAGGACCTAACTCACTAAGTGTATCCACTAGTCTATGCTAAAAATATTAAAGGATTCATCTAAAAAGTATGACCCTTTTCTACCTATGATGGCTACATGATTTATAGGGGCTGTGGGTTCTCTGAACGCTCCCTCATATCGGTTTTTAGTACTACTCCCAAAATATGATACTAGCTCTTTATGTTTAAAAACATATTTCTTTTTGTGATTTGAGATAATTGCTCAAAAACTTAGCTCAAAGGCTATCTTGGAAATCAAAGTTTCCCCTCTTGCTTAATTATGAAAGCATTTACTCTTTTCTGAAAACTAGCCTGAAGACTCTTTGGAAGTCGAGGTTTACTTTCTTGTTTAAATGTGAAAATTTTTTAAACTCTCTGGGAATATATAGTCCCCATATACTTTTGAAGAAATGAACTTCAATTTTACTCTTTACTTAACTCAAAACTCAAGTCTTACAACAAAGTTAAAACTTTGTAAAAGACTTTTGAAAACTTTATGCACTTCTCTTGACTTGACTCTTAACTGATCTTGACTTGATTCTTAACTGATCCTTGAATTGAATTATGGATTCAAGGATTGAGATTTGTGAAAGGAAAGATCTCGTGATGTTTAGGAATGATTTTAGATAGCTAAACATGAGAAAAGACCAAAAAATCAATATTTGATGGTGGGTCCGTGATGTGGAGACATATTTAATTATTGGTTTCGAAAACAACTTTTGAGGCAGAACGGTCCATGACTGCTCCGCGATGCGAAATGATTTTTCTCAGTTCTGGGGAGTGGGTCCGCGACGCGGAGGCATGCTTATATTTCGACCGACGAAATTTCTTCTTCATTTTCCAGCTCTAAACCCTCTAAACTCTATGGGTTCTTTCCCCAAATACTTAGAATCGATTAAATGTTCAAACTACATTAGATTCTACTTGAAATCAAACCTAAAATCACGGATTCGGATCAAACAACTCCTCAACGATTTCAACAAATCAATAATTTAATAGAACTTCAACAAATCCATCAAGAACTCAATTTCCATGTTTTCAAGAACATAAATTTGCTGAAATAAATCATGATTGGCGCGTGGGTGAACTAACCCAACACTATGTGATCTCACATACCTTGTAGGGATCACCCCCGACGAAATCCACAAGCTAAACTCGACGAACTTGACGATTTCCTTACTTCTCCTTCTCTTTTCTCCTCTACTTTCCTCTTCTCTAAAACCGTAACTCTTTTCCAAAAGCGTAAAACTGACCAAGTTCAGTTTAGACCCTTAATTAATTCACTAAAATGAATTTAATTAATTGGATAAGGAAAAGACTGAAATACCCTTCAAAAATTCGAATTGGACATTTCCTTAGTTGAACAACCCAACTTCCAATGAGCCTATCTCACTCGTACAAACTCGTATTTGCGCAATCTTGGTAGCGTTGGAAAGATCGCTCCAAGAGCTTTCCAACCATACCAAGAAGTACACCTAAATCATCCTGAGCTAGGAGTTATGTCTGTTTGAAGTTGACCAAAAACTCACCTTTTTCCTAACTTAAAGTAAATTTCCAGATTTTCATTCTTTCCAAAAATGACTAATTCAAATTCTTAGCTTCTTCCTGGCTATTTCAAATTGCAAGATGTTACACTTGAGTTGCCACTTTGGCTAGTGAATGTTTATTTATAAAACATTCTAAGTTATCTATTGAGGTTTCAGTTTACTTTTTAAAGTACTTTTATAATGAGGAAGTCTTCCGCTGAGTAGTAAGCCAGGCCAACGGTTCGCTTGGGATCAACAATGGTTCTCAAGTGCCAGTCCCGCCCAGGGTGTAGGCTCAGGGCGTGACAATTCTCCACTTCATTCTTGTATTGCTTCAGCCTTATTATTAAGCAAATATACATAACAATATCAGGTGCAATCGTTAATTAAAGTTATAAAATACTTTTTCCCACTACAAGATGATATTGACTTTATATCCTGTATATATGTGTGAATTAAGTCTAGATGATTTGAATTCATGTCAACAAACTTATAAGGATGTTTAACAAACTTAGATTCAATACAAATTTTACATTTCGATTTGTCACACTTGAAGTAAGGCAGTACTTCTAAAGTAATCAATTTTTGCAAGGCGTTATAATTTACATGTCCCAAATGGACATGCCATAAATCATTTGATTCGAATAAGTAATCAGAAGCAAAATTCTTATTAATACTGTCAACAACCATTACATTCAGTTTTAAAAGGCCCTTAGTGAGGTAGCCCTTCCTTAAGAACATCTCATTTTTATTTATTACAACTTTGTCACTAACTAGGACATATTAAACCCATTTTTAATGAGCAGTGCAACATAAACTAGACTTTTCTTAATAGTAGGAACGTGCACAACTTTGTTCAAAGTCAACACCTTGCTTGATGTCATTTTCAACATTACCTTCCCAGTTCTTGCAATCCTCGCTGTTGTTGTGTTCACCATGAACAGATCTTCATCGAACACAGCAGGAATATTCGTTGCAAAAACTTCTCTTGAAGAGCAAACATGTCAAGTGGCACTTGAGTCGAGAAACCACTCCTTGAAATTTCCAACTAAGTTTCACTATGTGATAATTGCTCTGAGGTCATATGCGTCTTCCATCTTCTCCACTATGTTCGCTTGACTTTTGCCTTTGTCCTTGCCCTTTCTTGGAGCACGATAGTCATAAAACTTGTGACCAACCTTACCACAATTGTAACAGTTGCCCTTGAATTTCTTCTTGGCCTACGCTGACTTCTGTCCATTGGACTTCTTTCTTTTCTTGCCTTTGGTGGGAGCTTCTTCAACAATATTAAGTCTCATGATTTTCGGGCTCCCACGAGACATCTTTTCAGAGATCTTGTTATCTTTCTCAATCTTGAGCCGAATAACAAGATCTTCAAGCTTCATTTTCTTGTGTTTTTACTTTAAATAATTCTTGAAGTCATTCCACGAAGGATGTAACTTCTCAATCATTGCAGCCACTTGAAAAACTTCATTCACTACCATGTCCTCAACAATAAGATCATGGAAAATAAGTTAAAATTCTTGCACTTGTGATCCAATAGTTTCGCTATCTGTTAACTTATAGTCTAAAAACTTTGCGACCAAAAATTTCTTCAAGCATGCATTTTCTGTCTTATATTTTTTCTCAAGTGCATTCCACAATTCTTTCGAAGTTATTAATGCGCTGAAATTATTATATAAGTCATCCTCTAAAGCACTTAAAATGTAGCCCTTATATAGGAAGTCTGCATGTTTCCATTTTTCAATAATCATGAATTTTTCTCTGTCTGACATATTAACAACAAGCATTAGAGTTTCTTCATTGGTAAATTTTCGTAGACCAAGAGTGGTAAGCTAGAAAAATACATGTTGCTGTCATCCTTTGAAATTTACCCTAGAGAATTTTTTTGATCTCTCTGTTGGTGGTACAACAAATCTGCTTGGTGCAACAACAACCACTAAAGTCGTAGCACTGCCAATTGCTATTTCTAGTAAACAAAAATCGATGATTCAGTAAGCAATAGTTGAATTGCAAACTTAATAAAAGTATAAAACCATGAAGGTCTTTGTCTCCACCCACAAACACATATTAACAAATAAAACAATAATTTCATTAAGATTGATATGCAATCTGTATTTTAAATCAATACTATTGATAACAAAACTTTGCAGAAACATTAAATTCCAAAGTTTAAATCACGTAGTGAAGAACAAATATTAATTAATAGAAAGTAATGACTGTTAAAACATACTAGAATCTGTAACAATCGTATGAAATAGAAAGGAAAGAAAATCGAGTCCATTGAATGCATAGTGTCCCTTTAAAAAATTATTACACTCTAGTATTCTAGGTATGAAATGGAATATATCCTCCTAGGATAGAATGATTTTATTCATGTGTGTATTGATACCCAAAATAATGGTGTCAGCGAGCCACTCAACGGTAGTAAAGTACACGAATAATGAATTTTTGCAGAAGAAGAAGGAGTTCAGAAATTTCATAAGTGAAAAGTCTGAGGATTCACATGTATTTATAGTCAAGAAGCACTGATTTCGAAAGGTTGCAACCTTTCTGAAACCACACAACCATTCACGAAAGTTTGCTACCTTTCAAACGGTAATGACTGTTCCCGAAAGTTACAACCTTTCATAACAGTCATCTCCAACGGTGAGAAATTCAAATAAAATGGGACAGACATTTTAAACACACGGATACGAGTTGGGTCGGGTCGTTTCGGCTTATTATTTAACTAATTAATTAAATAATCAAATAAATAATTAAAACAAACTTTGTCCAAAAAATATTCTCTCAATCATTTTTCAAAGCCGAAGCTGAGCGAGCGACGACGACGCGAGGGGGTCCCTCTTTCCAGCCCTTTTAACAACACTAGTAGAAGTGTTTCTCTATTTAAGCACTTTAATTTTTCTTTCCACTACTAATGAGGGAGAAATGTCTTTTACTAAAGCATAAGAGAATCTTTCAAATTCGTCTTTTCATCTTTCCTCCATTTCCCATTAATTCTTGCTAAATACCTAACAATAACTGCATCTCTTGGACCTCTAAGAAGCAGTAGACAGTTGCAAGGGCAAGTGTTGAACCTGAGTACATGTCATTGGCTTGGACCGCAACAAAGATCACATGAATAACCTATATTCTTAGAGATATTGGTGTATCAATGTCCACAACTTTGATACTATTTTGTGACAATCTCAGTGCTCTATACATGACTGTGAATCCTATGCTATATGTCTGAACAAAGCATGTTGAAATGTATTATCCTTTTCTCAGAGCAAAGATGGCTAGGGGTAAGATTATTACTTATTTTATTTGATCTCAGGATCAGTTCCAAAGTTTCAAAGCAAACTAAAGAGTGAATGATCCTCCTTTCACTAGCTTGAGGAAAAGTGTTGGAGACTTTAAATTAACATTAGGATTCAATCGACTAGTTAGCATAAGACTTTGTGTTTGAATATGAATGTATTACATATTGTGTACGTAGTAATAGTCGAATAAGACACAATGATCACAAGTTGATCAACTCTGTATAACAAAATTGCATATATAAAGGGCATTGTTGTATTAATTCAATTATCACGGAACATAATATTCTAGCTTCTCTGTCTACTTTCTATATTCTATTTTTTTTACGAATCAATTTATAGAATTTATTTTTCTTAGTATACGGTGAAGTTTTATGCCTTTATCTATAGTTTAATATCTATTCATTCCTTCAAATTTATCAAGATATTCCTTTTAGACATTTGAGCTAAGTAATGTTCAAATTGAACATACCTCAATTCCTACTATAGTGTTCCAATGCGATATCTTCGATTTAAATTTTGAAACTTTTATTTGTGTTTAATTTCTCATTCGTCTATTATGTAATTACGTTGACTACATAATATATACCATCTTATTTAATTATAGACATTCGCCTCAAAATTCCATACGTTTTCTACGAGGTTGATGCGTATAATCGAAGGTGCATAAGAAGTGGTGCACGGCACGCGACCCTATCTAAGGCAATGAAGTTTGCCAAACAACTTGCCAAGTCGACTTTTGTTAAAGAGTTGCCACTTGCCAAAAATAATTGTACTAAAGAAATAGCCAAAATTATATATAAATTATTTCTGGATAAATATATAAATAGTGCCACCGTGTCCCCTCCTAATAGATTTGATTTTCTAAAAGTACGATGAATTTGAACTTTTCATATTCCAGGTGTGGGTCTTGTAAAAATCACTTTCTTGATATTTGTGGTGAGCCACTTAAACAGCACATATATATCCTCTTGAAAAAATATTGATGCACTATGCCTTTTATATTAAAAAAATTTAAAGTCATATCCACCTTGTGTGGTCTATGTTTTAGAGGTATTTGACGATATTCGAAGCTCCAGTTCTAAGTTTCGGAAATTTGAAAATTTGAGTTATTAACTTGTAATAGGATATACAATTTATTTGGAAAAAAATTGATGTTTTGCAGGTGTGGAAGTGAAATTTATTTAATTTCAAAAATTGGTCTTAGCTGATTTTTGGAATGTTGAAAATATTTGAAGATTAGATTTTCAAATTTCATAACAATCAAGTATTTTAAGATATATTTTTAAAATTTGATTCAAATTTTGTGATCAAACACCAATTAAAGTTTTTAATATTTTGTTCGTATAAATTAATTTAGGTGTAAGCATTAACATGCACTTGAATTTGATTTCATCTGACATATATATGCATTCTAAATTTGGGTGTGCACAAGTAACTACTAAAACTTGTATAAAGTTAAAACACGTATCCTACGTGACATAATATACTCATGTAGGATGCAAATTGCCACATATGACATCATGTAAAATGCATGTGTCTATTTGTTCAACTTTATATCAATTTAAGTGTTTACTTGTGCACACCAAACTAAAGGAGACAAAAATACCATCTAAAATCAAGTTCGAGAATATGTTTATATATATTCACTATATCAAAAATAATTTTTTGCGGCACTTAATTAATGACAACAATTTAATTGCCGCTAAATATGTATTTTTAGCGACATAATTAGAGCTCTTTATATATGTCCCTAAAGTCTTTAACGATATTAGATCCAATATCAATTAATTAATGCCGGTAAAGACTTTAACACTCTTTATTAATTTATGTATTTATTAATACTAAGAGTTATTTTTTGGTGTAGTGGTGATATTTTTAATTTACTAATACTAACCTAGATCGATAAAAAGATCAAAAAAGAAAAATATGATAACAAAAGAAAAAGAATTTGTCCCATTGAGAGGCTAAAATACATAGTTTTTTTCCTGTGCAACACACATTACAGGTGTCTATGTTTTCTTTTCTTTTCAAATTGTTATAATGGATAAAAGGAATATTATCCATCATATCGTATTCCTAACAAAATTGATAAATACCTCGAATCACTGCTAATGACGATTAACGCCTATTACTTAATAATGAGTAGCTTATCATGGCGTATACGTATTTAATTAAATCAGAGGCTGATGCAAATAGGTTAAGTGATAAGAATATGATATTAAATTCAATCTATTTAAATTATATCAAAACCATTTAGCTGCCACAAACACCACAAAAAATTGCCATATACTTTCATTTCATGTAATAGTGTTTGATCAGACACAATTTTAAAAGAAAGAAAATGTTTAAAAAATATAGTCTAAAATGATATTGATATTCTGTATTTATAAATTATTTTTTTACTTAATAAATAAAGTACTCCCCTCCCCCCTCCTTCCTTCAATTATTTTTTCCTATTTTTGTTTTTAATCGTTTTAAAACAGTAAACCCTTTTTTTTAAATTTTATGTCAATTCTTAATTTCAATTTTTTTCATAACATGTTTAATTATAAGATTAAACGATATTTTTATACGTTCTACATATCATTAATGTAAGGCTATATATAATTTCTTAAATTTCATGTCAAATTAAAATTAGACAAATAAATAATTGAATCGGAGGGAATATCAATTCTTTTTGAAATTCACTACCTAAAAGAGGGTGTTAAGTATGGAAGAAGCCAACCCAATTCTGACTTTTGGTGAAAGGAAAATTTAAACAAACAAATCCAACAAATTTGTCTATTGAAAATGAATTTTTTTAAAGATATATATACAGACTTTTTATCCAAAAGAATAGGACCATTTCTTGGCCGGCTAATTAGTATGAGTTGGTCTACTATTTTCTTTTCACCATTGCGCTTTAGCATCCATTGAGGAAAAAGTGATACTTTTTAATTAGCACTATAAAAGTTATTTTATACCCCCAATCACTCTCCTAACCACTAATATTTATTTGATTAACATAAAAAACAAAAATAAAAACCAACAAATGTTTATTTTACTAATCCTTATAGAATATGTTCTTGTTGCTAATGTTTTACTACCTAATCCTGACAATTGCTTATCTGAATAATAGTAGAGTTGAATTTATATGAGGTCAAAGGCATGCTTTTTATTTTAATTTGTCCGGTTCAATCATTAGCAGCTGAAGTAAAAGCTAATGCAGATGAGAAAGAAGGTAATAAGAAACCCGTGTAGAGCGTTAGAGCTCCAATGATAAATATTTGTACTGGATTCGATGTTGTTCGAGTGCTCTAAGCCTAAGATCCAAGAATGATATCGTAAATGAGTGTTGTAAGATAAAGACTTAGTAAAATATGAAAAAAATTTGGAGTAAAAGAAAATAAGTGTGTTGTTGTATTCCTTGGAATCAAGTTCCTTACAATTATGTGTAAACTACTATTTATAGGTTATAAAGGTAATACATTAATCAATAGAAAAACTCCACTCAAGTCCTTTGAGACTGATATATTTCTCTAATTCATCTTCCTTGAACCTTCTCTAGTGTATCTATCACTTTATACTACCATGTATTCAAGACGGTTTTTTACCAATTCAAATAATTCCTCAATTTTTTTTTATCATTAATCCCTCAACTTTTACATGTTTTATTTTTCAACCTTTTCTGGATATCTTATTTTTGTCTTGTTATTTTGGGTTGACTCTGAAGTTTTGATGATTTAACAAACTTTGGGATCTAATGAAGGACCATATATCCCAATAGAAAATGAGAGTGTCCATCTAAGAAAAAAGGCAGTTTTCTAAAGCCTGCAACCTGCAACTCTGCAGCACCTGTTGTGGTTGGTGCGCGTCTTTTGCAGAGCAGTAGACTCTAGGCCAATGACATGCTCTAAGAGTTTGTTCCCATCCTATATTATGTCCATTCCACATTGACACAAACTCAAGCTTTTGTAAATCAGAATTATCAAAAGTAAAAGTCATTGCCTCAAGGAAATATTACTCGAAGAGAAGCAAGGGACCTGATAGAGTTATCATCGTCCTTTGTTGTTGTTAGGGTTTGTATTTTAGTGTTAATTATTGTAAGATCTATTCCTAAGCTATAAAGGAATTGGATAAGATTTTAATCCTGGATAATCATTCCAAAGTTTAGGTAGCGTTACAGTGAGGGGGAAGGGATTAAGAGTTTAATTCCTATATTACTAAACTCTGTAATTTGAAGCCTTGCTCATTAATTTATAGTTAATGGAGTTGAGTTGAAATCTTGTGAGACAGGTCGTGATTTTCTCCTCCCTTGAGCAAGGGGGCTTCTACGTAAAACTCTTATATTTGTTTACTTTCAATTTATTTAATTTCTGCACTGTTATTCTGTCAAGGAACCTAGTCCATTAACTGTTAGTGGACTCATACATTCTATGTTTGCCAATCACTCCCCCAAACCCAACTTCGACTACTCTCCAGTTGGAGGAAACATACCCTCTACTCCTACTTCAAACATTTCTCTGGTTGAAGGACTACAAACCCCAATGAATGAGGTTCTAGTTTCCCCCAGTAGTGAACCATCTTAAAAAATGGCCTCCGATGTCCCTTCCCATACCTTAAATCTCAATAAGTCCCAGAATCCACCCCCCGAAGGATCTATTCAATTTGAGGATCAATTTAAGAAAGAGGTTCTTTCTACTAGTGAGTCTCAACCTGGTTCAGTGCTCCCTACCCTAGCTGAAGGTAAAGGTGCATAACTAAATATTCTTGATGCAGGTGATGAATGGGTGGTTCAAAGTCTGATGAAGATGAAAGAAGACTAGCCAACGACTTTTTTGGATGAAGATCCCCAGTCGTCTGATCCAACTTAGTCTCTTCTTGAGGGTTTCCTATCAAAATTTGAGCAGAACCCTGTTGAGAATGAAGATGAAACCAACCATTGATAACAAGGGTACAAAGAGAAAAAATTCCTACTCCTAAAGTTCAGTATAACCAAGGATCAATTCTCATGTTTTTCCTGAAAAGAAGGATGAAGATGGGGATGAAGATACATTCCTTTGAGATGGAAAGTTCAAAGAAAAATTGTTCCAAGTTCCAAAGGAAAGGAGAAGGTTACTGATAAGGGAAAGCTAAAGTCCAAGTTGTATCCTACTAGGGGCACCACTTAAAAATTGATGAGTGATGCTTTGAAATCAAATAAAGTTCAAATTGAACGAAATAGGAGACAAAAAAAGTTCACTATTATGGAAAGGGACCAATTAACATCTGTTGTACTGGATGAATGGAGTACTACCAAGGAAACCCCCCGTCTGATCATTCACCACATAAGCATCTTCCTCATAATAACATTCCTCAACCGGTGGTGGTGGAGTCCTAGTCAAATAATTCACCACAGTTACCTTTCTGGAGCTCCGCTTACATGCTTCAACACCAACCCAAGTTCTGTCCTTATCTGAACCAGCTCCTTACGAATGTCATCGAAAGATTGACTAGGTGTAGATTGAACTACAAAAGTGCTTTTTCCCGTGTCTAACTTTAGAGTGCTTCATGCTTTATTATTTTGGCTCCAGTTTCTCAGCGATCTCCTCAAAAGTGCACTCACCATATGATCCTCCAGCGATAGTATCAATCACAACCTTACCATTGTCATCTTGACCTCTATAGAAATACTCTTTCAATGACTCATAATCAATACGGTGGTTCGGAACACTTCTTATGAATGCAATGAACCTATCCCACGAGCTACTCACAGACTCTCCAGGTAGTGCCACGAAGTTGTTGAGTTTATCTTTGTGGTTCAGCTTCTTTGACAATGGAAAGTACTTGGCCATGAACACCTTGTGCAATTGGTCCCATGTATCAATCGAGTTGTATGGAAACTCAGAAAACCATACAGTAGCCTCACCGGTCAATGATAGAGGGAAGACTCTCAACCCTATAACATTTATATCCAACTCCGGTCGTCCCACACAACTCTTACAAACACTCCTCAACTTTACCATGTGTCTATGCGGATCTTCCAAAGCCATCCCAGAGAATAACCCCCTTGCTGTAAGCATCTGCATCAAACTGCTAGTCATCACGAATGTATGCCCAGGAGGTAAAGGAGGGAGAACAATAGGCCCTTCATTTCAACGGTATTTAATTCGACCCTGTAATTATCACACCGTCTTGGTTCTGGTGGATCATGCACCCTCAATGCATCTCCAAGTAGATTATCACCATGAACCTGAGCATTCTCATTATTCACTTGCTCCTCAGGCTCCTCTATGAGTGGATTATCACGGACCCCTTGATTATTCATCTTTCTCAAAGTTTTTCTCAACTTTGGAATGTATGGGGTCAATGGTTCGCCTTGACTCCGTGTACTTGACATACACTAGAGTGGAAACCTGAAGAAAACAAAAACAAAAATAAAAGTAAAATTAGGAAATAATTGACTAAAGTTCAATAATGTAGTTAAACTTAATATTAAAGCTTTATTCCCCGGCAACGGTGCCAAAATTTGATACGCTCAAATTACACCTCCCTAAAGAAGTATACATGATCGTTGTCAAATAAAGAACTCAACTTGTAGGTTGGGGTCGATCCCACAAGGAATATGGTTTAGACCTAAACTTAACTTACAATTATATTCGTTTAGTCAACTTATTTTCGAGACAAGTAAGTAAAGAAGGGGGGAGGGTTTGTGAAACAAATAACTGATTATTGTCAAGTAACAAATGAGAAAGATTCAAACTTTGTTGTTATCAATGAAAGAGAGAAACTAGGGTGTATGTGTTTCCCATAAGCTCTTAACGTAGTAATCTTAAGAATAGTAATCATATCCTAGTGTATCACATGCACAGTGGTAAGTTATGTATCCCTAAGTGCTTGATCCGCCAAATAGGGAATTTCACCCCGCACCTTGGTCCGGCTACGTGTGTATAATTTATTAACCCTTACCTTTACCTCAGATTAGACATCACATCAATGCCTGGCTTAGTTTTCCCTCTCACACCAATTGACATTAGACTATTATATAGTATTACACTAAATCTCTATTGATAATTATTTTCTTATTAACTACCTCATTGGTCCGGCAAGTAGCAACAAGGCGAGTTCTAACGCGTGCACTCATTAAAATGACTTCTAAACGAAAGAATGATCCACCAACACTATTTAAGAATTACTTAGTTATTATTCATACGTTGCTAATTGCTCATGGTTCCCACAACCCTAGTTGTGGATCTAGTTACTCATGCTTTTAAGATCACAATTCATAATTATAGAAGAAGAATTCATGAACTTACGTATTGAGTAGAAGAAACCCATAATCTCCAATTGAAATTCAAAGCAAAAATCTTATAAACTGAAATTAGGAAATAAAATTGCCAAAGTTTGCAAGTTAATTCCCAAGAAAATATCAAGAACTAAATTAATACTATGGTGTCTAACCTCCAAAAACGAGGTTTACATACCCTATTTATAGAAAAACTTGTCCTAAACAAAAAAGAAATGAAATAAGAAAATAAAATTTTCTAGAAGCAACTTCGATCTACGAGACTAACCTACAGACCGTGGACTGACTTATGGTCCATAGGTCCCTTCCGTGGCTCAATACTTAGACATTTTATAAGAAACTGGAACCTTCAATCTTCCAGATTCAAACAACAGACTTGCAGGACGGACTGTAGGTCGACGTACGGTCTGTCGATCCCCTTTCGTGGCTTCACACTTAGAACTTTTCCTCAGATACTGGAACTCAAAATCTCTGAATCAATCGACGGTTATGCAGGACGACCCGTGGGTCGACCTACAGTCCATCACTCTCTTTCGTAGTTCCACACTTGGTCAGATTTCCCTGAGGACTATTCCACGCCAGCCCAATGACGAGCTGCGACTGGACCTACGGTTCGTAGGTCACTTTCGTGGGTGGCCACTTTTGCAGAATTTCAGATGTCTCTCTCTCAACATCGTCCAAGTCTATTTCCTGAAAATATAGCATAATAAACATTAGTTCTAATACAAAATGGCCCTAGACACACTCAACTCTTAAGTAAAATGTATTAAAAATACCGTAAACTCACGATATATCAAGTGGGAAAAAGGAAGAAGCTTCTTTGAATAGGAAGTCGACTAAGTCATCTAGGACAATAAAGGATCACACTAAGAAGGTGAGGGTCTATGAAAAGAAGGAGCCTAAACAAAGTTGCTTGAAAAATGAAGCAAAATGAAACAACAAAAATGAAGAGGACGAGTCCTCTCTTGAGTTAGTTGGTGCATCAGGCCCTGCGTCTAATAAGGGACCTAGTTCACTAGGGAAAAAGAAAAAGATTGATAAATTGTTGTCACATGGAGAGAGGATTGAGATTCTAAGTTCTCAGAAAGTGATAAATAGAAGAGTGTTTGATATGGAAATAATGACCAAACCAGGGATGGAAAGCCTGGTTGATGCAGTGGAAATTCAAAGTTGGACACACTTGTTTACTACCCATGTACCAGTTCTGCACAAATCAAAAGTGAAGGAATTCTACTACAGGATGAAGCTAAATGAGGATGAGAGTCTTAATGCTCATATAGGGGATATACAATTCCATGTCAATGAGGCAATTTTGGGAGAATTCTACGAGTGCCTTTTGAGGGTATCATCACAATCGTTGGAAAGTTTCCATCAAAAGACTTTGCGCTACAAATCAACAAACTTCTAAATCAACGTTGTGCTGGTATTCAAAAGAAGTACTTTAAATGTAAGTATTAACTATTCTTCGAATTTGTTAACAAAGGGATGTTGCCCAGATTATAAAAGAGAACAGTCCCCTTTGTTGAGTTCATGTTCCTTATTGAGGCTTTTCACACACACTGGAGTTGATCAACTTACCTGAAATCATGCTTGAGAATATGCACAAGACGATGTCTGTGAAAGATGGAAACATGTTTTGGGGTATGGGTACTTGCTAACTTGGGTGTTTAAGCACTTTGGAATCCCATACATGGAGTAAGGGAAACAATGAAGCAAACTATCTTCATGAACACTCTCATTGAGTGTGAATGTGTTGAAGGAAAGAATGGGAACAAGATCAAGGTATCTAAATAACTGGTTGAAGAGTCATAACACAAGCATGAGTTAGAAACTATGAAAGTCACTTTGGGAAAAAAAAATGTAGAGATCATTCATCTGAAGGTTAAGCTGCAGTCGTCAGAATCTAAGGGACTTGGTGGAGCTGAACTAACAGCCCTAAAACTTGAGAACAAAGTCCTTGCAGATAAGAATATTAAACTTAAGGCAAGGCTTTTCAAGCTTATTGAAGAGGCATATGCTCGCTTATCCCTTGTCCTCAAGTACCTTACCTCCAAGCCTCCCTCTTCCCGACCTCTCTGTCACGACCCGAACCTACACCCTGGACATGGTCGGCACTCGAGAACCATTATTGGTCCCTAAGAGAACCCTCATCCTGGCTGACTACAAGAGGAAGACTAACTCAAGCATACAAAAGCTTAAAAAGTGAATAAAATTCAATAAACTCAACTTTGCAAATCTTTAACTCTAATGAACAACTAGGAATAAAAATAATATATTCAACTCGCCATAAAATAGGCAACTTAAGTCTTTAAAACATTTAGTAAGATAAATGAATAGACATTCTGAAACTATAGTGTCTATCTATGAAGCCTCTAAATGACAAAGACGGAAGTCGGGAAAAAACCCATGACATCCTGACAAAACTGAAAAGTAAATGAAATCCTCCGGAAGCAAGAAGGCTCACCATAGCTAACTCGAACTCCATGTGGTATCAACGAAGCTTCGGTTGATGATCCCGAATAATTGAATCTACATCATGAAAGGATGCAGGCCAAATGACTCAGTACGTGGAATGTATGAGCATGTAAAGGGAATTCTAAAGCATAACATAATCTTGAAACTTGATAAAAAGGGAAACATACTTACCTCTTCTCAAACTTACTCAACTCAAGAAATACTCAAGGATACTCAAAACTACTCAAACTTACTCAGCTCAGAAGTACTCAAGGATAAGATACTCCACTCATGATACTTAAGGATAAAGCAATAGTAAAAGATGCAATATACATGGAAAGCTGTAAAATTGTAGATAGGAACTCAATGTATTGAAAAATACAATAATACTCAATATGTATATAAAACACAATATAGCTCTGTGGGAGTTTCTCTAACCGACAACCACCACTATGAGCCTAAGTAATGATACAACGTCTTGCCCATGCTGCCAGAACTGTCCTATACTTTGCCATCATATAGAACGCCTTAACTAAGTGGATCTACTAGTCTATGCTAAAAAGTACTAAGGAGTCATCTAAAAAGTATGATCCTTTCTACCCATGATGGCTATATGGTTTATGGAGACTTGAGTTATTATGAACTCGTGTTCCCATATCGGTGCTCAATACTACTCCCAACATATACTCAGCTCATATATTTTAAAAACATAACTCTTTCAGTGGTTTAAGATAATTGCTCAAACTACCCTCTTAAAATATGTAACTGCTCTTGAAAATTCTTTCTCAAAACATATCAAAATCATATTTTAATATGATTAGCAAGTCATACTGTATAATCATTGATGGTATATGTAGATACCATACTGCTTAAACATTGATGACATAATCGATTGTCATACTAATCATGCTTTAAAAACTCTTCTCAAATCTAATCTTTTTCTTAAAAGAGGTAGTACTCAAACTGCTCAAAACTCTTTCGAAAATCTCAATTTCCTCTCATCATAAATGTAAAAATATTTACTTTTGGGAATACTTAGTTACCATATATCATTTTAAAGAAAATGAACTCAACTCAGTGCTCAAGTCTTTAAAACAAGTTTTAAAACAATTTGTAAAAAGACTTCTTGAAATAGGGTTCATGCCGAATTATGGACGTGAATGACTCAATTCAAGGTTTCCAATAACTATGCATTGAACTCAATACTTGGAACTCAACAACTCCATAACTCAAGGAGTCAATGATACTACTCATTTCAAGAATACTCAACTCATAGGGTTCATGCGGAATTATGAGCCTGAACTACTCAACTCAAGGACTTGAAGATATTTCTCATCTCAAAACTATTCGACTTATAGGGTTTATGAGGAATTATGGACATGAACAATTCGACGCAAGGACTTCATGGGTAACATGTTATAGTCCCATGATTATAACTATAATCTCAGAGGGGATTAGGAACTCAAAACTCAAGACTTAGAACTTGAAGATACTACTCCTCTCAAAGGTACTCAACTGATGGAGTTCATGCAGAAGTTATGGGCATGAACGACTCGACTCAAGGGTAAAAATATCAATAAGGAACTCATATATATGACTCCTCTCCTTCTCATACTTACTTACTCTTAACTTTACTCAAATCGATGATGGATCTCAAAGGATCCATAATTGAACTCAAAGGCTTTCTTGAGCTCTACTCTTAACTCTCTCTTAAATGTGAATTATGAATTCAAGAGTTATAGTTCATGATATGAAGGATCTCATGATGACAAAGTAGACTCATAAAAAAACATTCTCCTCACTCTCATGCTCACTTACTTGAGTCTTGAAACAAGTTACTAGAAGTTGTAGAAGACTCCAAAAAAGGACTCAAGGGACTTTCTTAGAATGTTTGAAAGAATTCTCAAAACTTAACTCTTAACTCTACCTTGAATTTGAATTATGAATTCAAGATTATGATTTATTTTATAAATGATTTCTAAGTGTTTAGAAGTATTTTAGAATCAAAGAGGAGTAAAGGTACCTTTTGAAAGAACTCAAACAGACGAAACGATGAAGAACGAGTGGGGGCAGGAGACCCTGGCGCTCTGAATGGTGCGGGGCGCTAGCCCCTAAACTTCAGAGGAGTGGTTGGGGAGCTCTGGCTAGCATGGGGCTCCAAGCCCCAACCCAGAAAACTTCGACGACTTTCTTTGCTCGTTTTCTCACTCCCTAACGCGCCTAGAATCAAACGGTTTCTTCCCCAGTCACTTGTCTTTGATTACTTAGCATAATTACACTCTAATCTACTCAAAACAATACTCAAATCACTAAATTTCATCTTAATAAATCATCAAAACCCCAACACAACAAGATTTAGAATGAACTTCAAGAACGTCTATCAAGAACTCATCAAGAACTCTAATATTTCAACTTCAAGAATGAAATTTCACTGAAAATAACATGATTGGCGTGTGGATAAACTAACCAAAAACTATGAAAGCTTACATACCTCTTAGGGATTAAACCCATGGCGAAAATCCTCAACAACATGCAAGAATCTTGACGAACGCTTGATCCTCTCCTCTTTTCTCCTATTTTCTCTTCTTGAACTCTCAACTAAAACCCTAGGCGTATATTAGGATTATAAAGCTAAACATAATAGAATTATACCCCTAAAACATTACTAAAAACTAATTAAATTTGATTGGGTAAGGAAAAGACCAAATTACCCCTTATTATTTTTGGGTAACTTTCCTTAACTGGACAGCCTGACTTCAAAAGGGCATATCTCACTCATCCGAATTCAAAACTTAGAATACTCAGCTACGTTGGAAAGATAATTCAAAGACCTTTCTTTGGGTACCTTGTAGACCATTAACTCATCCTGTACTAAAAGTTATGATCGTTTGAAGTTGACCCACAACTTAGAAGAACTTAGGAATGACTTAAATGAACTCTCTTTAGTTCTTCTTGGAACTCAAGGTGCTACATCTACTGACCTTATAACTCAATAAATTTTAATTTCCTTAGTAAAATCCTACTCACAACGACGGATGGTTCAAGTCTCAGTTTGAAAATTTCCTGGAATGTTACACTCTCCTCCTAATTTATGTCCCTTTTCATTTTGTTACTCAATGGGTATTGTATTAGTTCTCATACGAAATAAGATATACATTGTTTTGAATTCTTTCCTTTTATGTTAATGAATGTCAAATCGACCTTATTTCTACATTCTTGCTTTCATTACTTTGTGCATTTCTTCTTATGATCAATGTTGCCCAAGTGGTCATGAATTTGGTTGAACTGCATTTCTGTCAACCTAGTTTACTGTTTTAACTCTTTTTATGATGTCAAAAGGGGGAAAATTGTTAATGCCCTCACTGTTGGGGATCACTAAAAATCTAAAGGGGACCTGGTTGTCTTTTGATTGAGGCATAGGATCACTGTTGGAGATCATTGAAAATCAAAAGGGGGACCTGGTTTTCTGTTGATTGTGTGTTGATTGATTGATGATAAGTAGAACAGGTGATACGGGGAATGAGATGAAAGGGGGAATAAGTTGGAAGTTCAATATAAGTTTTATAGGGATCCAGGAGAGACTAAGAGTGTCCGTACATGAAAAGACAGTTGTCTAAATCCTGCAACATACAACTCTACAATACTTGTTCTGGTTGGTGCACATCCTTTGAAAAGCAGGAGACTCTCAACCAATGACATTGCTCCAAGAGTTATTGTCCAACCTATATTATGTCCATTCCACATCGGCACAAACTCATGTTTTTGCAAATCAAAAATTTTGAAAGAAAAACCCATTATTTCAAGGAAATATTACTCGAAGAACAACAAAGAACCTGATAGAGTTATCATTGTTCTTAATTGTTGTTAGAGTTGATATTCCAGTGCTTATTTTTGTAAGATCTATTCTTAGGCTCTAAAGGAATTAGATCAATTTTTAATCCTTGATAATCATTCTGAAGTTTACCTAGAGTTAGCTATGTCGGATTCTTGAAGTCTAGATCGACTAGAGCTAGTTTGTTTAGTGGGCAATGGAGTTATTGCTTAGTTTTTTGTTGGGTAACAGAGTTGTTACAGTGAGGAGGAAAGGATTAAGAGTTTAATTTCTAGATTACTAGAGTCTATAGTTTGAAACTTTGCTCATTTATAGTTAATGGAGTTGGGTTGAAATCTTGTGAGACATGTCGTGGTTTTCTCCTCCCTTGAGCAAGTGGGTTTTCATGTAAAACTCTTGTATTTGTTGATTTTCAAGTTATTTATTTTCCGCATTGTTATTCTGTCAAGGGACCTTATCCATTGACTATTAGTGCAAGCATATATTCTATCACATCTTACATAAAAGTATACTATTGAGATCCCTCTTGGCATCCTAACATTAAGATGGACAATGACTGAAAATGAAAAGCAAAAATCCATGATATCCTATTTTCGCCTTCTTTGTACTGCTGTAACACCCCAGAAAACTTTTGAACTAAGATTCGAATCATCCTTCGTGTCGAGTAGGATTTTACCGAGGAAATTAAAATTTCTTGAAAGGTCACTAGTTGTAGCACCTTGAGTTCCAAAAAGAACTAAATTGGTAATAGCAAAATCTGAAATTTTGCAAGTTATGCTTAAGTTATGAGTTTTGGGTCAACTTCAAATGATCATAACTCTTAGTACAAGATGATTTAGGTGGGTTACAAGATAGATAATGAAAGGTATTTGAAATATCTTTCCAACGACACTGAGTTTGCTAAAATTTGAGCTCGCATGAGGGAGATATTCCCGTTTGAAGTTGGGTTGTCCAAATAAGGAAAGTTACCCTAAAATAGTAAGGGGTATTTTGGTCTTTTCCTTACCCAATCAAATTTTATTCATTTTAAGTAAGGTTTTGAGGGTCTAATCCTATTAGGTTCAGTTTTATAATCTTAATATACACCTAGGGTTTTAGTTAAGAGCTCAAGAAGAGAAAAGAAGAGAAAAGAGGAGAAAAGAGGAGAGGATCAAAGCGTTCGTTGAGGTTCTTGAGTTTTGTTGCGGATTTTCACCATGGGTTTAATCCCTAAGAGGTATGTAAGCTATCGTAGTGTTGGGTTTGTTCTCTTACATGCCAGTCATGATTTTTATTTGTGAATCTATCCATAAATATTGAGCAATTTAATTTCTTGATGAGTTCTTGAAGTTTCCTTATCGATTAAGTTTTGATGTAAGATTCTACTTGGGTCAACTTCAAATGACCATATCTCTTAGAATATAAAGAGTTATGTAAGCCATAACCTATTAAATTAAAGGTATTTGAATCTACTTTCCAACGCCACCAATTTCACGTCAATCCAATTTCTAAGCAAAAGGTTATGACTATTTTAGTAACCTATACAGTGCTGTTACGAATTAGCCGATGGGAAAACATTAAAAAGGGTTGTTTTTATTTTTTTACCTCCAAGAAAACCCTAAACAAATTTATTGACTAATAAAAGGCTCAAAACAACCAGATTATCATCTTTTAATCCGTCATTCTCTTTTCTCTCAAGCCCAAGGGCAAAACCTTAAGGAAAATCAAAGTAGAAGACTCCATTCAATATTATTCCAATCTTTTTCAAGATTCTTTCAATCTCTTTTCAAGATTTTTCCTCAAGGTAAGTTTTTCTCCAAGAATTCCAAATTTGTTTTTACTCAAAATCCTCCATAAAATTATGAATCACTAATGAAAATCATAATTCTTGGCCATAGAGTTTTCAAGAATCTCAAGTAATGTTTTCTTGATCGTTTACCTTCAAGCTAGGGTTTCAAGGCTTTTAATCAAGTTCTTCTTCAAGATTCTTCAAGTTCCTTCAAGAACCTTGTTCTTCCAGGTATGTAAGGCTATCATAGTATTGGACTAGTTCGTCCTCACACCTTATATCTACTTTCAAATCAGTAAAAGAATAATCTAGGATACTTTTCCTAGATTTGAGTATTCATGAGATAGGTTGATTTTGAGTTTTTGAGTTCATGTTTATCTTAAAAGTTCTATTCCTAATTATCGAATTGCTGTATTGTTATTGAGATCCTTCATATCGTGAACCATAACTCTTGAATTCATAATTCAAATTCAAGAAAGAGTTAATAGTAGAGTTCAAGAAAGTCTTTGAGTTCAATTGTGAATCCTTTGAGATCAACTGTCAATTTGAGCTAAGTTTTAAGGAAGTAAGTATGAGAATGAGAAGAGTCATATACATGAGTTCCATATTATTATTTAGACTCTCGAGTCGAGTCGTTCATGCCTATAAATTCCGCATGAACTTCATAAATTGAGTACCTTTGAGAGGAGTAGTATCTTCAAGTTTTAAGTCTTGAGTATTGAGTTCGTAATCCTTTTGAGATTATATTCCTACTTATGGGACTACTACATGTTACCCATGAAGCCCTTGACTTGAGTTGTTCATGCCCATTATTCTGCATGAACCCTATGAGTCGAGCAGTCTAGAGATGAGTCATATCATTTAGTCTTGAGTTGTGAGTACTGAGGTTCTTTATTTCTATTAAGATCTCTGAGTTGAGTCATTTATGTTCATAATTCCACATGAACCCTATTATTTGAGTTATATATTTGAAAAAGCTTTTTAAATCCAACAGTTGAGTTCTTAAACTGAGTTTTGAGAAAGTAAAGATGAGTTTTGAGAAAAGATTTTTCTAAAACATGATTAGTATGACAATTGAGTATGTCATCAATGTATGAGCAGTATGGTATCTAGATACCATCAATGTTTATGTTGTATAACTTCCCGAGTCATAAATGATCATATGATAATATGATTTTGAAATGGTTTTTAGAAAGAGCAAAGTTGAGTTCATTTTATTTAAAATGATTTATGGGAACTAAGTATTTCCAAGAGTAAATGTTTTCACATTTAAGATGAGAGGAACCTGAGATTTCCCAAAGAGTTTTGAGCTATTTGAGTATCATCTCTTTTAAGAGATTGATTTTTGAGTAATTATCTCAAACCACAAAAAGAGTTATGTTTTAAAAACATATGAGCTAGTATATTTTGGGAGTAGTATTGAGCACCGATATGGGGGAGAGTTTTGATAACTCACAACCTCCATAAACCATGTAGCCAACGTGGGTAGAAAGGGCCATACTTTTTAGATCATTTCTTAATGCTTTTTTAGCATAGACTAGTGGATCCACTTAGTTGAGAGGTCTTATACCCTGGTAAAGTATAGGACAGTTCTGGCAGTATGGGCGAGATATTGTATCATCACATAGTTCATAGTGATGGTTGTTGGTTAAAGAAACTTCCAGAAAGATATTTATATTTTTATATACACACAATTTACTTGTATTTTCATATACAAAGTTTATATTGTATCCTTGCATACAAACTGAGTATACTGTATTCTTAAATACATTGAGTTGCTTTCTACTATTTTAAAAGCTTTCCATATATTGCATCTCTTATTGTTGCTTTATATTAAGTTGAGTATCCAGAGTTTGAGTACCAAGAGTCGAGTGTCTTATTATTGAGTTGAGCCTTATTTCACTGAGTTGAATATCTTATTATTGAGTTGAGACTTATTTCACTGAGTTGAATATCTTATTATTTAGTTGAATCTTATTTCACTAAGTTGACTATTTTATCTTTGAGTTGAGTATCTTATTCCTGAGTTTAGTTAGTTGAGTGAGTTGAGAAGAGGTAAGTATGTTTCCTTTTTATCAAGTTCAAGCTTATGTTTTGCTTTAGAATTCCTCTTACATGCTCGTACATTCCACGTACTGAGCCATTTGGCCTACATCATTTCATGATGCAGATACATGTATTCAGGGTCATCAACAGGCACTTCATTGGTACCACATACAGTTCGAGTTAGCTATGGTGAGCCTCCTTGCTTCCGGAGGGTTCCACTTGTACTTTCAGGTATATCAGTTGTTAGGATGTCGTGGGTCTTGTCCCGACTTCCATCTTTGTCATTTAGAGGCTTTATAGATAGACAGTAAAGTTTCAGAAGTCTGTTCATTTATTTTGTTAAATGTTTTAAAGAATTAAGTTGTCTATTTTATGGTGAGTTGAATATATTATTTTTATTCAGAGTTGTTCATTTGAGTTAAAGATTTGTAATTGAGTTCAATGAATTTTATTCAGTTTTAAGCTTTGTATGCTTGAGTTAGTCTTCCACTTGTAGTCAGCCAGGATGAGGCTTCGCTTGGGGACCAACAATGGTTCTCGAGTGTTGGCCACGTCCAAAGTGTAGGCTCAGGTCGTGACAACTGGGATCTATCATGATAATTTTTATTATCCTCATAGGTTTTTTGCACACACAAGTATCACAAAGAGTTCATTTTTCCTGAAGGCGAAAACTATTATTGTCTCTCATACTGAGGTTTAACAACATATTAACCATACCCCATGAAATTCATCAATAATCGGGGTCAAGTCCTATCAAATATGATGTAGTGGCGGGATCCAAGTTCCAACCTCTTAAAGTGAGGATAATCAAACAAATTACTTTTGTTGCTTGAGAATCTAATGCACCACCTCAGGAATGAATAATGCTATAATAATTTCGGCCAACTCTCATTGTTAATCACCTTTTATCACCAACAGGACAAATTTAGGAGCCACGTATATCCCTTTATTTCCTTTTTGTTCCTCAGTACTTTCAGGTTCAGACCAAATCAGAGCTTTTAGAAGTCGGCACCCCAGATACCCAACTTTCTCGTAGTCTCTGGTGTATGATCTTCATCGACCTCATTGGGTGCCTGTCACTTCCACACCAAATGCCAAGGTTCGTGCTCCATATTTTAATGTTATATGGCTCTAGTGCCCTCTGAGTCCCTTGACTTTGCTTATACTTGGTTGATTCTTATGGTAGAGCTCCTCTTTGTCAGCGGCATTCTACCTTCTATCTATCAACCATTTCATTAGGGAACTTTCTCCCGACAACAATCATTTTTAAAATCATGTGCAATTCATAGCCCTCAATGATCAGGAAAATGTGATAGCAAATTTCTGCGATCAAGTATCTAGAAACATGTATGAGGCAATCTGATGTCTTATTGGTTTCAAACAAGGTTGACCTTCTGTAACATCTTGAATTCTCAGACTATGGTTTAAACCAATATAAGTGTAAAATTAGATTCAGACCTGATGAATATGGTTGCACATTGGTGAAAAGTTCAAATCTTAAATGTGGGAAGTCGGTTGGATGTGAATTAAGGTCCTAGGGAAATCCTAGCATAAGGTTGCGTTGTAAGCTTCCTTACATATGAAGTTTTTCATATGAGTTTAGGCATGATCTTATTTCAAACAAGTATATCTCCTAGTATATCAAAACTTATGTGGATCATCACCTATTAAATTAAAGATATTTGACTCTAGTTTCCAATGTAATAAACTATTTATCAATATGATATTTGTACACAAAGGTATGCCCATTTTACTGGACACTGCCTTGGTGCACGCCATCTGCGCACCCAAGCTCTCAGATGCTAAAGGTAGAAGCTACTTCCTTGATAAACGTTGCACAAAAGTGCACGTTAGAAACATTATAATAATTCTCCAAAGTCATGATTCCCTCCCATGTTACAAAATTTACCCTAGAAAGAGAAGTTCTCAAGAATCAAACTTTCTCTAAGGTTTATCCATCATTTAAGGTAAATTTGACCATGAAATATTGACAATTTCTTCATCATTACACAAATTAATACTTTCTATTCTTGGAATCCATAGATTTTCAAGAAAACTCATCTCTAGCTAGGTTATAAGAACAAGTTCTTGATATCTTTTCCTCCAAAGATAATACCTTTCTCAAGAATTTGGAGGATTTTAAGGTATGTATGGCTGTCTCCACAAGTGGGAATATCTTGTTCTTCTCTATGAGTTATGTTCTGTATATTTTTATAATATCTTCCATGAATTAGTTAGGGTTATAATGAAATTATGTTCTTGAATTGTTCTTGATTCTTTATGAAACCCCATGAACACTCCATTAAAGCATACTATTCCCGTGAATATTCTTACCCCCGTGAGGTTTACAAGATTTCCTCTGTGAAATTATGAATGATTATGAAAGTAATAGTTTCTACTTGAAAACTAAGTCTAATGATGACCTAATGACGACTTAATTACTTCTTTAAAGCTTCTTAATGATTTCTTAATGTTCTTTCAATGAATTCTTGAAAATTCTTATGTTATGATGAACCCTAGAATTATGAATTATGAAATTCCCTAAATGTAAATCTTATTATGCTATCATATGTTTTCTTGACTACAATATTACGATATGATATACTCCTGAATGCAAAATTATGATACATGAACTGTAACCTTGTAACATGATGATATGAATAAAAATTATGAGCTATAGACCTTGAAAGTTAGAACATAAGTTTTCGGGCTCTAATCCATGAATATATGAGCTTAAGGGATCTAAATGGTTAATCGAGAAGGTATCAGTCTAAATGATGGATGTCTGAAACTATGTTTGCCAACGTAGATTAAGGATCATATAGTTGATTCGACCGATTCTTTCTTTTATACCCCTAGTAAGGGCTAGTTATGGATCCACATGTCATGTACATGTGTGTCTCATACCCAACAAAGCATGATATGTCTTTAACTGACTAAGCTGAGATTAAACTCCATGTGCTCATCTCTAAACCTTCCTATGGTACAATTATGATTGTAACACCTCATAAATCAGACTTGGACATTTCAGTAGAAAAAAGTGAACCACGGAGGGAGTTCACGGGCCGTGATCAGGACCACGGTTCGTCACCCTCATCGTGGTTCACACCCACCTAGAAGTGGTGGATCACGAAGCCCTTCACAGGCCGTGGACCACCACACGAGCCGTGGAAAGGCTCATGGAAGCCAGGCAGAACCAGCCAAGCTCAGGCACCGAACCACGGAGCCCACCACGGGTCGTGGTCTTAATGATAGGCCATGGATGGGTTCGTCTTCTTGAGCCAGTAGACCCAAATCCCAAATGAAGAACCATAGTGGCATTCATGGTCCGTGGCCCTTTACACTGTCCGTGAAGTAGACCGTAGAGGGGGGTTCCTTGAACCAGTAGACCCTGGCCAAAAACCATGAACCACTTGACGGGGTCGTGGTCCCTTTGACAGTCCGTCATTGGCGTTGTGGTCGGCCTCCGACAGATTTTAAGTTGGGGTCGTTTTGGCTTTTTCCCCTAAACTATGTCGTTTAACACCTAAACTATGTTGTTTTACTCAGTTTAAGCCTAGTAATCTAGTCAGAACCTACCCATAATGTTTATTCACCAAAATTCTTCAAAACTTAGAGCAAAAAGATGAGAAAGAGTTGACCAACCCCTCAAGAACAAGAAATAGTTTTCTTCAAGTTCAGCCTCAGAAATCAAAGGATTTTTCTGTGAATTTCTTCACCATGTATGCGGGATTTCACTAGTGGGTTGCTTTCATCCACTAGGTCCCTAGAATTCAATCAGATTCTTGATTCTCTATATCTTGTTTGGACCTAGGGTTTCTAAAACCTTAGACATTGGTTGTGGTTTAGTTGTTATATTATTCTTAATCAAATTGTCATGTTTTCGTGGAAACGTTGCTTAGTTCCTTGCATGAAACTCAGAATCCTAGTTGTGTAGATTCTCCTAGTTCATGAATTACACTTGCTAGGCTAGTTAAATAGATAAACATGCCTCAGATTTCAAATATTACATAGTCAGTACCCAAATGTTGCATTCTCATATTTGCATGTTAGAATATTGAGCTATCCAGTATTTTAGTTATGTTGTGTCATATACATTTACAGTTAGGAGTAGACTTAGCACGGAGTTGGACTAGGGTTCAGCGTACCCTCATAGTCCCAGAACTGCGTGCCCTTGTAGGAGTATAAATCCTCTTAGTGGGCATCAGATTTAGTGATCACGTCAGTCATGCCTTTATACCCCTGACAAGGTATATTGGGTCCTCTCAATAAGGCGCATCAATCGAACTCCACGTTTAGCTCACGTGATTTTATGTCGGTTAATAGTAGGTCCCACAGTCAGACTCTAGATTATTTGACCAGGTTTCAGTTTATACCTCAATATTCAGTCTCAACATATTATGTTCATAATCAGTACTTGGTCATTGCATTCAGTTAAGTTCTTTTCAATTATTATTCAGTATTTATATTCTGTTCAGATTATATCATTGCTCAGTTATGCTTTGTTCAGCCTATACATTTGTTCAACTATCATCTATATCTTGCATGATCAGTATATTCCAAGTACAACATATAACATAACTTTATGCAGCACTTGCACCTTACTCTTATAGTATAACATTCTTCTTATGGTCAGGGGTAGCGAGACCTGAAACGCATACTCTGCGCTACATCCTTTCATGATGTAGGTTCAGGTACTCAGCATTCGGATCACGCATAGATCGATTCTCGATCCGTATTCAGCTGCTTCAGTGGCGAGTCCTCATATTTCGAGGACAACATACATGCATTTCATTTTTAGTCCTTCATTCAGTTTTCAGTTTTGCTAGAGTTAGCTGGGGGCATGTCCCATTAACTCTAGTCAGTAGAGGCTTTTCAGACATAGTACTAGAATCAACTTGACTTGTTAAGTTTATCTTTCAGTCGTATTGAACTCTTAGTAAGTTTTAATATATTCAGATTAGTCGGGTATTCCCCACTTTTAGCTTCCGCATAGTATATGTTTTACTCAGTTATGTTATAGTATGCTTATGATATGCTAGACACAGAGTTAGCTTGGGGTCACTCGTGATCCTAGGTCTCGTGTTATGTCAAGGGGGTAGCCTCAGAGCATGACAATGACTATGTTGGTTTCTATTACTGATCTTGATATGTAAATTATATTTCATTCTGTGATTTTACATACAATACTATTTTCTATTACTGATCTTGATATGTAAATTATATTTCATTCTGTGATTTTACATACAATGCTATTTAACACATACTTACGTTCCTTTTGTCGTGACGTTGCATCTTTTTATTGATGCAGACTCAGACATCTAGACACGTGATCAAATTGCTCGCTAGGTTCTGTATCTTTTGTTATTGGAGAGCCCCTTCTATTTTCAGGTGCTTAGTTTTCAGTTTTCTAGTATTTTATGATTATGTGCTTAAGTTATATCAGGGGGCCTTCTCGCGATAGACATTACTTAATTATGTTTAGTGCTTTCATAAATAGAAAATTAGTTATGTTTCAATTTGGACTTTTGTGTCCTTTGTCAGTGATTTGAGTACAATAACTTACATTTATGCAAAATATTTCTTTTACAAGACTTTTCTCTTCACATATTTTAAACTATGTTTCCACTCATGTCTAGATGTATGCTCATGTTTAATATCATGTTATGAATATGCTCGGACCAACAATAACATTGAGTGTTAGTCTCGCCCAGAATTGAGGCTCAGGGTGTGGCACCTCCTTTCCAAACTAGTTGTAGTGGCCAATTACTTGAAGCCTCTTGTTACGCCCAAAGATCAAGAGAAGATGAACGTTGTTTCTCCTGCACGTCTCCTAAAGGAATTTGTAGTTATATATACATTCGAATTTGTAGTTATTTATAAATTCGTTTTGTAGTTTGATAGATTTTACTAGTACTTTTTACTTTTAATTTATACATAAATTTTGAAAAATAATACACTAACTCGAAAATATTATTTTCTTCTATTTAAATTATAAGTGACCATTCGGAATTTACCATTAGCAAAATAAAACAAGCACTCATTTTTAATTTTTCTTTCTTATTTGATGTTTGATATCCACATTAAAATTTGACTAATTTGAATCTGTGCCATCTATGGTTTAATTTGGAGGGAAATGCTCTCTACCAAATAGTTTTTCATACCCAAGTCTCGAACACGAAATCTCTAATTAAGGGAGGTACAGTCTTATCACTGCTCCATTGTTTGTGGTAGATGGTCCTCTATTTCGTTTTCACCATTGCACTTTTGCTCCAAGTGGGAAAAAGCGCTACTTATTAATTAGCACTTTAAAAGTGATTTATGCCTCAATCATTCTTCTAACCACTAGTTTTTTTCTTTAGATTAAACAAAGGTGAAAAGCAACAAAGTGATATTTTACTAATCCTCATTGAATAGGTTCTGTCACTAATTGTTATTTAATCCTAATTAAATATGTTTTGTCACTAATAATTTGCTTATACTAACATATAGTATAGGTACTGTCGCTTTTTATTTTTTTCCGTTGATTTCCATCACATACAATATATTAATCCTAATGATTGTTCCTCTTCAATGATTCGATAAGGCAATGAGACATTCATTCACTAAGAGACAATTTCCAATAGTTAATAAAATACATTATGTTATATGTGAATTTGACTCAGCATTTGTCTAGACCAAAAAATATTTCCATTTTCATCCACTAACAAGAAACATGCTCGTGGGGTTATACACGTATACATATGTGTGTGAAAAAAAAAGACAAAAAAAAACACATATATATGTATGTGTCTTTAGATTTAGAGGCTTCCATGTTTTTATAGATGTATACGGATACTACCTAATAAATAATTATTTCTTTCGTCTCAATTTATGTATCTAATGATGTTCAGATTTAGAGAGTTAAACAAATTTATATATTTAATTTGGACAGGAATTTTAAGGATTCAATTGACTAGTTTTACACCATTCATATAGTTAATTTGGTAAGGAATTTAAGGACTTATACATTTACTTTAGATTTATATATATTTTCTTTTGTTATGTTCATCAAGAATACACACAAAAGAAAAAGATAAAAAAGAGAAAATGTACCCTGTCAACTGTATTTACTGTACATTTGTGTTTTTTGCCTTATAATAAAGTACTTTTTATGTGCAATAATCACAATGATCAAGAACCAATATTTACCATGATTAGTAGACAAATCATACCAATAATCAACATCAATTAAATTTGGCAAAATAGTTCTATACAATCTAGTTTTAACACATAAACTTACAGGATATTAATTTGATTGTTACTTTAAATTGGTCAAAGTCAAACAATGTTAACTTGCATATATATTACTCCCTTTGTTTAATTTTCATTTAACACAAAGTTTAATATTTTTTTTAATTTTGTGGTATTATATTAAAGATATGCATAATGTACCAAAATGACATTTAATCTTATGATCTCAAAACGTTGAAATATTTAGACAATTTTTTTGAAAAAAAAAAACTAAAAGAAAGTCAGATAAATAAACTAAAACGGAGTACCTTATAGTAATACAGAAGTGCACGATAAGTGGAGAGAATCCTTATAGCTTTTATTGAAAGGGAAGGTACCAAATATAGTTAGGTTAGATACTGATATTTGTAGGATATAACATATGATATGAGTTATGACTATAATACATAACAGATTGATGTCAGAGGCATGATCATTTTTTTTTTAGTTGTTTTTATAGATTGATGATTGATTGTCACACCCCAAATCCGGATGTGATGGCACGTATCCATTCCCCACCGTACACGTCAGCCTAACCCAACCACAACAATAGAGAAGTAAAAATACAAGAATAAAGATAATAAATAAGCGGAAGACTTTAATTAAAATTCAACACTACCCATAATTTGGTTCTCACATGTACAAACCTCTAAATACATAATTCGAATAAAAATATACAAGTCCCAGAGTATAGTTCTTGAATAGAACAAAACTGAAAGTACAGATAACTCAAGGGCACGTCTGAAATGAACCGCTACCTCTCGAGTATGTTCCGAAGCTCAATCTGCTAAAGAAAATACTAAGCCGAATCTGAGAGAGAGTTGTCAACCTACACAATTGTGTAGAAGCAAGGGTGAATACCGAAAACCACAAGTACTCGCAAGTAACTCCAAACTAAGCAAAACTAGCAGCTACAAACAACTCCTTTCAATCCCAACCGAACCACCAAAACTTCAATCTAACAGCAAACCAACCAACCTATACTAAACAAATAATATTCAACAGCCAGAACCAACAGTATATCCTCATCAACCCCAGATCAACAAATAAGAGCAAGTAGATCAACTGCCACATAAGAAGGGTAAACCAATACAATCCACAAATTACAGACAAAGATAAGGCAAATGCGATGCAAAATGTAATAATGATGTCATGTAGTCGTGATGCATGTCTATCCTACGATACACATCTGTTGACGTAATCAGTCCGCGCTGAATACTCAAATCAGAACCCATAGGGGCCACACATGGACCATGTATCACCGCCGGAACCAGATCCCATGGCATCCAAATCGCTAGCTGGAGCTATTCTCAACTGTGTCTCATATCCATCCATCCTCATATCAGTGTCTCAGAACTCATGCAACAGATAGTTCACACATGGGATGAATAATGAATATGCACATGTCATCAATCACAATCATATCACGATCACACCATAGTATTACACATCATCTATCTCAGTCACAACCATATCACGACCACATCATAGTATTACACATCACCTGTCTCAATCACAACCATATCACGACCACATCATAGTATTACACATCACCTGTCTCAATCACAACCATATCACGACCACATCATAGTATTACACAACATCTGTCTCAACATCAAAGTCTGTATCAATCATAGCCTACTCATGCTCTTCTATCCCCTCAATATCAGTTATCACATGACTTATTCAACAAATTCAAGTCACATATAACACATTTAGCTCGTTTTATTCCCCATCTTTCATTTACAACAATTTCAATCAACAAATAAAACTCATCCTCAATCCCCATTACTCCCCAAAGACAATTAGGAAAGTAGTCATGCGTAGTCTAAGAGTTTTACAAAGTTTGGAAGCCACTTGCCTTAAAACGAACTCCAAAAGTTACTTGACTTGAGCCTTTCCTTTCCAAGTATAATCCGGATCACGATAATCTATTCAAACAATTATTCACAATCATAATTCGAGTCCAATGACACCAAAATCAAGAAATTTAGGGAAAAAGGGCAAAACGGTCCAAAAGTCTCATACCGAAAAACGATACCCAAATCTGGAAATTTTTGATGTAAAATGATCCTTAAAGTATTTGGAAGCTAATGGTGAAATCCAATTTGAAAACGGAGTTGAAATCAATTCACAAACTCAATTTGAAGGAAAACCCATGTTCTTAAAGAAGCCTAAATATTCGGATCCGAAACCCCGACTCGAAAATGAAATATTTCTTGAAAAACATCTTACCCATGCTTAGATAAGTTCAAATATGAAATTTCATCAAAAACGGAGTTAAGATCGACCTTGAAATTCTCAATTTATCAAACTTTAACTTTACCGGGAAAGTCCAAATTGTACGCAGTTAATATGATGAAAATAATCGATGAATCAATAATTTTATGTTAAAATCAGTTTACCCATAACATAAGGATCGTAAATATACCTTTTTCATCAAAAAGGGAGTCCAAATCGATAAAACCACAAATTTTCCCAAGAAATTTACGGATGGGGAAAAAAAACAGATAAAGAAATTATGAGAAAACGTCGAATTGAAGATTGAATACTAACCCTCATATTAATTCAAGAAGAAACCCGTAAGAATCACTCCATTCCCATCTCTAGAACTCCCGATATGCTCAAAATACCAAATGAACACAGTCTGAGATTTTTATAACAGTACATGGCTGTTATGCACCAAAAAAACATCAGTTAATCTTTCACTAAAAAGGCCGTAATTTCCTCATACGATAGTGAAATGACCCGATTCTTTTTTTTTTTTTTTGTAAATGTCTTAAATAATAATATGGACCTGCTCGTTCAATCGGAGCTCAATTTCATGCTCGTTTGCCCAGTCAAATATCATTTCTACTCGGTAAACAATCATTTCTTATTTGCGATAAAAGTCCAATCTCGGGTTAGCGAGAATGCACCAAAATTTGCAGACAAGTCTTATAATTCATGCTCAAAATTTCAGAACCTTCGGAATAATTTTTCGACCTTTAAAACTATTAATGAACCCTTTAGTTGTCACAATTTGCTGAAATAGTGTCAAAGCATCCAAGAAACTTAAAAGCTCACCCAAAACTCATTTGGCACTTCCCGAACACAACCCAAATATGCTACTAGCTTGAAAATGATATTTCGGACTCAACGAAATCGTCGGAATTTGAATTCGAGGTCTCCTTGACCTGGTATCCGATAAGGCGTCAAGAAACTAACTTTAGGCTCAAAAACTCGAAACGCACTCGGGGCCTCTAAAAATTCAACCAAGACTCATTCTAGACTTAGAATCACCCCCTGAATCCAACGGTGCCCTCGAAATTCCATTTCAAGCACCGGAACCTCGTTTGTTGACCAAAGCCAATTCTTGATCAAAATTTCACAATATTTTGCAACTTAGGACCTCAAATCTTCGTTTTAACTCCAAATTTGACTCCGTAAATTCTCATAGACTCGTTTCAAAATTCTAAAACTGCTGGAATCGACGGAAATCTGATTCGAGTCTCGAAACTCCAAATGACTCGAAATAGCACTTTTAACCAAACTTTAACTCTTAAAAACTCAACTTTCCAAAAACTCAACTTTTCATCAATTTTCCTTCAAACCAACTTCGAAAATACAATAATTAGGACTCGGGGCAACTTTCAGGAGGGGTAAAACGGTCATTTTACGAAAATTTCCAAAAATGACCTTTAGGGTTATTACATTATTCACCACTAAAAATCATGTTCGTCCTATAACATAAAGTAGAAGAAGGCAAAAATACTCGACGCTATCAACCCCGAGGTGAAATTTCCGAACTCAATAATTACTACTCCAAACGAACCCATTCTTTAAACTTTATCACCAAAAATCCATATATATATAAAATAAAAAAAGGATTCCCAAATCAATCTTGACAACTTAACCCTCAAAGGGTTATTTCAAACCAGCGACTAACTCATAGACTGAATCTGAATCTAAGATCTCAAAACCACAACATATTTACCTTGACAAACCCCTAATCATGTAACCACGAGAGAAATTTTGGAATCAATAACCACAGAAAAATCAAGGATGAACCTAAATCAGTCACCAAGCTCTCACAACCCACGAATCATCATCGACTTTAGAAAAAATTCCATTCTCATTACCACATTTCCACAAGTCTGAGTCATACTAATCTGATGCATATCCATTGAGCACCCATCTTGGAATAATCACGCTTATCTAACCCACAGATAGAAATGATCAAGTATCCAACTGATGATCGACCCATCCAAGCATATAAAACCTCTAAGGATGCAACCAAAACACTGAAGTAGGATCCGTAATTGTAGACAACTCCAGCAATGAAAGAACTAGGCCCACGGGCCACCTAAGAATCGAACCACACCTAGCTGAACCATGCATACAGGGGTAAGATAAATACCAAAATAACCAAAAACTGTAGCCACATACGATAGCCTCTCTATACCTTTCTAAAAGCAAGATGACACTTGTAGAACTTCCGAAAACCTTTCACCACCCCAAAACCACATCGAACCCACTATCTCTGAATCGGCCCACCCACACAAGTATTCTATTCTGCCAAGAGAGCATGAATCGGTCCATCCGATTCACCACTAGGAATCCACCCACAAAAGTAAAAATACGTCTAAGCATAGACAGAGAATCATAATCCAAAACCATGTCTGAAATGAGGTAGGTGGTCACATAAGAATATACAAAACCAAAATTGAACAACCCAAGACATCCCTTCCACGATGTCCATAACACACCTTCCCATTCGTCTCACTTTACAATCAGCCAGTCCGGCCTCATAACAATCATAGACATACTCAATTTATCCATTTTCTCATACTCTTTACAATAATCCATTAAAGCCAGCAATATCAATACTACCAGAACATCATAGTCACACCGGCTAGTTACTTTACCCTCAGACGACCACTAGTATCCAGTCATTCTTAGAAACACATCGTTGCTTCCAAAAATTTGAATTATGATCCTTCGTCCTTCCATTGAAGCATTCCACGATCGATATGGGTCTCACCCAATCGTTAATAATCCAAGTTCCAAATGTCATAGTACCTTTTCATTGAGATAGAATTATTGAATCACGACCAATATTGATTACACGCGATCCTTTACTTACCCAGCTTCAACTATTATTCAAACAATCATATATATCATGCCGAAACTTGAAACAGTTCTTGGTCACTCCAATAATTCTGTATACTATGAGCACACAACCCCTATTTACCCTCAAGGATCTATGTAACGCGTTACAACAGTCTGGATAATTCCATAAATAGAGTTATCAACCCAATTCAAAATCCTCAATAACCATGTAGAGCTATAAGTCCTTCCGGTCTATGTTGCACGGACTCTTCATATTTGCAGGCGAACCCGTCTCGATGCGACACTGGTGCGGGTGCAGGGTGCGTGTCGAATTCAGTCAATCCGATCCAGACACTTTGACCGAAGCCGAAAAAAGATTTGGGGAAGAAAAAATCAGTTTTCGACGACGTAAAAAGAACAAAGCTTGAAAAAATACAGAGAATAGAAGAAAGAAGAGAAAATCAGTTTCCGGCGACGCTCCAACGACGCTCCGGCGACGCGATGTAAAGAAGACAAAGTTGAAAAAGTAAAGAGAAGAGAAAGAAAGAAGAGTTTTTTCTTCAAAAAGTAAAGGAAATAGAGTTTTTTTTTAATCTTTCTTGAAAATGTATATACACATTACATACATCCTTGAATAAAGGAAAGATCAAAAAGTGAAAAGTAGTGTCAGAAAAGCATCCCATCAGCAATCAATTATAAAGATTTTTGGTTGGAAATATATATATATTTCTTATTTAATTTTTTGGCAATCAATTTCAAAATTTTAAAATAATGATGGAGATATCTAAAAAAATTTAACTTCATATTTCTTATTTAATTGTTTAATATATATACACAATACATATATTCTTGAAAAAAGGAAAGATCAAAAAGTCTTCAACAAAAGTAGTGTAACATCCCATCAACCATCAACCATCAACCATCAACTATAAAGTTTTTTCAATTGAGAATATTATATATATATATATTTCTTATTTAATTTTTTGACAAATCAATTTCAAAATTTTAAAATAATGATGGAGATATCTAAAAAAATTTAATTTCATATTTCTTATTTAATTGTTTAGCATTCAGTTTTTGAATTTTAAAATTTTAATTGTCAAAATAAAATTTTAATTTTAAGAAAATAAAAGCAAATAAGATATTTATTTAACGTAAACTAAACAATAGTTAGTGTGTTTTTTTAAAAGAAATAATTTTAATTTAAAAGTTTTTCAATTTGTTTAGAAATTAGAAGTAGGAGTGTAATGGGAAATATTAAAACTCCCTATTTAATTGGATAATTACTTCTTTTTTTTTCAAAATAACAATCAAAATGTCCTATTTAGGTGGATGTTTTTTATATTATTATTATAATTGTTGTTGTTGTTGTTGTTGTTGTTGTTATTTTTTTATTAAATTTTAATTGTTAGAATAAAAATAATTTTAATAAAATAAAACAAAGAAGAAATTTTCACGTAAACTAAACAGATTGTTTAGTTAGTATGTTTTTTTAGAGAAATAATTTAAATAATTTTAATTTTAATTTTTTTTTCAATTTTTTTATAAGTAGGACTAAAAATGAGAAGTTTTAATTTTTAAAACTCCCCTATTTAGTTGGATAATTACTTTATTTTTTTTATAAAAAAAAAGAAATATTAAAACGCCCTATTTAGGTGATGTGTTTTTATATTATTATTACTAATATTATTATTATTATTATTATTATTATTATTATTATTGGTTGAATTTTTTAATTTTCTAAAAAAAATATTTATTTTAAAATGTAAATAAGAAAAAATCTGATAGAAAACTTAAAATATTAAATATTATTTAAATGATCAGTTTTGAAAGAAATTTACAGGGGTTTATAATTTAACGACTTATTAGATGTTAATTTTAAATAATAAAGTTTAACTAATTTAAAATATTTTTCTCAAAAAAAAGGGAAACAAACACACACAAACGTTAATCACCATGTTTAAGTTATTATTTATTCGTAGAGTATTAAATAAAAAGGTTACGTAAAGGTAATTAAATTTCTCTTTCCACAAAAATGGAATCTAACACATTACAAGTTACAACTGCATATTTTTAGAACAATTTTAATTATTATTTTTTTAAAAAAAACTTATATACTTTATCAACTTGTGGAGTAGTGGGAAGTTTTAAAATGACACGTATCATTTTAAATAATTATTTAGTAAAAAATATTTTTTATAATTAATTATTTTAATTAATAACAATTATTATTTTTTGTGGTGCGACACGTAAGCGTTATCACCTCTCTTATTATATATATATATATATATATATATATAAAGAGAAAATGAAATGAAGAAATATTACAATTTACATGTATAAAGAAAATAGGAAAAGAGACGTTAGAAAAGGAGAGAAGGGAACAATATTTTGAAAGATAAATATTTTGTCCATATAAATAGGACGAGTTGGATTGGAAAATGGGATCTAACAATATTATAGAGATTTTTATTTGAAAGGTGCTTTATGTGTAAATATTTACTTGCATGAATTAATTACTGATTAATATTACTATTATTATGTAAATATTTTTAAATACATGCTAATAATTTACATTAAATTTGAATCGAATTCTAATTTGGATTATTTTTTTTATTTAATTTTGGATTAATATTTATATTGATTGATTTCTTGTTTTGGTTTCGGATTCTAGAAAAAAGAAGGGAGAAACCGAAAAAAAACCAAATTATATATATATATATATATATATATATAAAATTGCAAATATAACTTTGATTATGTTTCTAATTATTGACATAACCAAATAATCGAACCGAAAAAATTCAAATCGAAACGAGAAAAATCAAACCAAACCATATCAAGTTTCACGCACAATATCATATCTAGATCAAGGATCCCGTCTTACTAGATCTTTTGATTCTTTCTATCATTACAAGCTTCAAACTAACAAAATACTAGAAATATATATATATATAGTCATATAGATATATATAGTTGCACACACAATATCATATCTAGATCAAGGATCATGTCTCGCTAGATCATTTAATTCTTCCTATCAATACAAGCGCTTTAAGGATCCCGTCTTACTAAATCTTTTGATTCTTTCAATTAATACAAACTTCGAACTATCAAAATACTAGGAAATATATATATATATATATATAGTTTCACGCACAATATCATATCCAGATCAAGGATCATGTCTCGCTAGATCATTTAATTCTTCCTATCAATACAAGCGCTTTAAGGATCCCATCTTACTAAATCTTTTGATTCTTTCAATCAATACAAACTTCGAACTATCAAAATACTAGAATATATATATATATATATATATATATATATATATATGTATAGTTTCACGCACAATATCATATCCAGATGAAGGATCATGTCTCGCTAGATCACTTAATTCTTCATATCAATACAAGTGCTTTAAGAATCTCGTCTTACTAGATCTTTTGATTCTTTCTATTATTATAAGCTTCGAACTATCGAAATACTAGAAATATATATAGATATATATCATATCCAGATCAACGATCATGTCTCGCTAGATAAAAACATTCTATCCAAACGATCTCACATAAATTAAAATTAGATAAAATAATTTTATTTCTATTAAAACTATAAAAACAATTCAAATTAAAATAGTAAAAATATATGTACACAATACATATGATACACCCCTATTGAAAAAAAGAAAAGCTCAAAAAGTCTTCTAATTAGAGTAACATCAAAAAGATGACATCCCATCACCATCAACTAGTCCAAAAATCTTTTCATTGTCACCAACTTTTCCCTCCTAAAACCAAAAATCTTTTCATTTTCTAGTAGAGTTATTCTTTGTTTTTTCATTGAAGTTCACTGTAAGTCTGTAAACCAAAAAACAATTCATCTTCCTTTGTTTAACAAGATGGCATCAAGTAGTCAAAAAGGAAAATATTTTATGAGACCTACAAAAAGTGTAGGAGTAGATTTTGATGATAAACCTCTATGGAATCATGTGAAAGTTATTTCGATTGCTCCAAATGGGGGTGGGAATAGAACATGGTCTTGTAACTATTGCAATAAAATAGTTACGGGATCATATAATAGGGTGAAAGCACATCTTTTGAGATTATCGGGTCATGGTGTTCAAATATGTAAAGAAAGTAGTGGTGATATATATGCGACTTTGAAGATGGAGCATGAACAAGTCGAAAGAAAAAGAACCGTTGTTCAAGTTGATGCAAGAAACAAAGCTGATTATATATCACTTCCGGAGGGGACTGATTTAATTCAACAAAAAAAAAGAAAGAGTTCGAGTAGTGGAGCTATAGGAAAATCATTTGGCATCTATGAGAGAAATACGGCCGACAAATTAGCCGCTAGGATGTTCTACGCATCAGGTTTATCGTTCAACTTTGCAAACTCTCCTTATTTTAAAAAATATTCTAAGTTTCTAGCCGAAAATTCCATTCCCGGTTATATTCACCCATCATATAATAGATTGAGGATAACTCTTTTAGCTCAAGAAAAAACACATATTGATAGAAAGTTGCAACCAATTAAAGGTACATGGAAAAAGAAAGGATTGTCGATTTGTTCGGATGGATGGTCCGATACTAAAAGACGACCTTTGATCAATATAATGACATCATCTAGTGGAGGTCCAATCTTTTTAAATTCAATCAATTCTAGTGGAATCGTAAAAGATGGTGAATATATTGCTAACTTATTTATTGAAGCAATAAAAAATGTAGGTTCAAACAATGTTGTTCAAGTTATTACGGATAATGCAAGTAATATGAAACTTGCCGGTACTATTGTGGAGCAAAAATATCCTCATATATTTTGGACTCCTTGTGTTGTTCATTGTTTGAATCTAGCTTTGAAAAGTATGTGCCAACCTTCGGAAAAATCACCTCACTATACTAATTGTAAATGGATTTTAGAGTTACTTAGTGAAGTGAGTAATTTGAAGAACTTTGTTGTGAACCATGACTTGGCACATGCACTTTTTCAAAAATATTCGGATTTGTGTTTGTTGAAGGTTGGTGAAACAAGATTTGCCTCACACATCATTATGACCACCCGAATTCGCAAAGTGAAATCTTCTTTGGAGAAAATGGTCATGGATGACGAATGGAAGAATTATAAGGGGGATAAGGGAATTGAAGCCAAAACACGTGAAATAAAATCCCTTATAATGAATGATGAAAAATGGGATAGTATTGATTATTTCTTGAAATTTACGGAACCAATTGTTGATATGCTAAGAAGTGCCGATATTGATGGTCCAAAATTACATCTCATCTATGATATGTGGGACTCAATGATTGAGAAGGTCAAGAAAGTCATCTTTGAGCATGAGGGGAAAGATCTCATTTCCGGTCAATCAAATTTTTTTGATACTATTCATGATATTCTTGTGGCTAGGTGGAACAAAAGTAGCACACCTCTACATTGTATGGCACATTCTTTGGTTCCCAAATATTATCATGAATCATGGCTTCAAGGAGAGAATGGAATTCAAAAGCTAGCTCCTAATGAAGATAGTGAAATTTCATTGAATAGAGTCAAGTGCTTTCAAAGGTGCTTTAAAGATTCTAATGAAATGAAACAAGTCTCATTGGAGTATGGATCCTTTTGTAGCGGAAGTGGCTATTTTAGTGAGCCTCACGTGATTGAGGCTATGATGTATGAAGATTCTCTTTCTTGGTGGGCAAATCATGGGGTCTCAGCTCCACTTTTGCAACAATTAGCTTACAAGTTGCTTACTCAACCGGCTTCTTCCTCTTGTTGTGAAAGAAATTGGAGTACATATTCTTTGATCCACAATATCAAGAGAAATAAGTTAGCAACTTCAAGAGCCGAAGATTTAGTGTTTGTACATTATAATCTCCGGTTGTTGTCTCGCAAGAAAGAGAAATATATAAATGGGCCAAGCAAATATTGGGATGTTGGTATGTCTATATTTTCTTTATTATTTTCTTCAATTATTTAGTTTAAATGATGTTTTTTTCTTTTTATATAAAATCTTCTAATATATTTATTCTTTTTAATTTATTTTAGGTGGAGATCAATTTGATATTGATGAGACAACTAATGATCTAACCGAGCTTTCAATAGATGAACCTCAAATTGAAGGTGTGATATTTGAGGAAGAGTTTGAAGATTTGGAAGAAGTTGAAGAAGATGTGGAAGATGTGGAAGAGATAGCTAACTTAATTAAATAACTTGATAATTGACAATATTTTGTTGTTATGTTAATTTTAAGTTATGGATTAAGTTGAGACAATCTCTTGATTTTTGTTAAATAGTATGTTTTACACTTTAATTTGGTGTATTGAATATTGATTAGTAATTATGAATAGCTAAATTGTGGATAATTATCTTGTGTATATCTTAAATTTTAATAATTGCAGTATTTTCACTTTCATTTTGTTTCAAGAGACGAGTTACTATCCATGTTCTAAGGTTAGTTCTTCTTTTCAATTTTTATTGATTCTTTTAGTTATATTTATTCTTTTGTAATTTGTAAATGCTTTTAATGTTTAGTTTCTATTTTGTTGCATCTTTGTAGGAAGAATGAAAGAGTAATCTCATCTTGAAGAATGGAAGATTGAATTCTACAAAATACATGTAAGTTTATCACAACATATCTTTCAAATTTAGAATATCTTCATAACTATATTTTTATAATATTAAATATTTTTAGCCGTATCCCCGCACCCGTATCCATACTCGGATTCGCACCCACGTATCTTAAAATTTGGATTTTGCTGAATTCGACTCTTGGATTTGCATCCATCTCGGATACCCGCACCCGAGTCCGAGCAACTTAGCTTCCGGTTAGACACTCGTAAGCCACCTACCATAAGCTGAACAATTCAAACCAACTCAAAAACTGCAGAATTCCTCATACATCAACGTTTACCACCAACACCAATACCAAGTGTTCAGAAAGTAGCTGATAACACATCATACATTTGTGCTGAACTAGTCCACCTTACATTGTCATATCTAACATAAAAGCAGAAATTTACACAATCCTCAACTTCAAACTAAGGATCTACACGTGATGTCTTATTCCTTCACATCTCTTAACTTATATCCATCGCGCAAGACTCTTGTTCTTCCCGTAAATCATTTATCATTATAGTTTCTTGGTCAAACATCCACCGCATATTACCTTTTACCTTAAGTCAAACTTCTCAAATGAAACTTCATCGAACACTTCTACAATCACAAGTATTTAACTGCTACAACTCAAACCATGCAAAAGTCCTTCCAATGACTAAAAAGTTGATACAACCAATCATCTCTTACCTTGCCAACCCACATCTTGACAAAACCAACCCGATTCCTTTTTAATCGTACCTTCTCGCTAAAATCCTTAATTGCCTTTACACGAGTATACTTGTTAAAACTTTCTTCATCCATGGCTTATTGTTGCCCATTTCTTTTGACTCATCATGAAGTCATTAGTTCCCAATATAATCATAACCACCCAAGGGTCATACCTTGTCCTAGAAACAAGACAGAATCGATTCACTCGATCCACCACTATAACTTTCCTTATAATTAATGCTTAATTCAAGCGTCCATAGTAGCAACCACTTGATTTCTCAATCGAGAATGCAACATCAACCTTCTGACCTGATTAGGTGAAACAGCTGACAACTCAGATTTCTCCGCTTTCATATATCACTAGTACCACGTCATGAACAACCGCTAAATCCACCACTAGAAGACATCAAATCCATTGAGAAGGTCGTACTCAAACAACCTGTTCATTTACACTCATCAAATAGTTGCAAAACATTACCAAAACACTTCATTCTTCGGCTGAAAATGATATGCACAATTTCGTAAGCTCGATCGATGGCAGAAGTAACATAGCCCATAACCCTAACCAAGATGACACGAGTACCGTCGTAGCCGTCGTATAATGACCCTGTAATGATATACACCCACACTATAAAACCACCGTAGAACTTTTGATTTTTGGTTGGTGCAACTTCATCATCATAATATACTACGCAATCCATTCCCTTATGACGAACTTCACAAACTGTAGTTTCCAAAGTCCCAGCACTCTCAACATAGTCATTCTCTTACTTACACCATTTTTCATTGTCTAGCCACTTCCGTCGTATAAGTCACACAAGCACTATTCTCGTTGTTGAATAAATGACTGGAGAAGTAAGACGTTCCTGAAGTCTCTTAATAAATGTTCATATTCCAATACCATAAACTCAAAACACATCACTTGACCACAACCTTACTCACTCGTCTCGAAAAGAATTCCATGTCTGATCACATTACCTTTCCACAAGCCTATCACCTCCGCATCTAAACCAGATCTAACACTAAAATCACGCGATGACACCTAAACTCACACCCACGCATGACCAACCACGAGTCATTACAATGAGAGAGAACAGAGTGAAGTGATAAGAATTAGATCGGACCAAGGACGCACGATAGAGAATCAAGTAATAAAGATCTTTCCTAAAAGTCATCATAGCCTCTCAAAGATAACTACAGACGTCTCCGTACCGATCCTCGAGACTCTACTTAGACTTGGCTTATACACGTAAGACCAATGAACCTAGGGCTCTGATACCATTTCTGTCACACCCCAAATTCAGATGTAATGGCACGTATCCATTTCCCACTGGACACGTCAGCCTAACCCAACCACAACGATAGAGAAGTAGAAATACAAGAATAAAAAATAATAAATAAGCGGAATACTTTAATTAAAACTCAACACTACCCAAAATTTGGTTGTCACATGTACAAACCTCTAAATACAAAATTCGAATAAAAATATACAAGTCTCAGAGTATAGTTCTCGAATAGAACAAAACTGAAAGTAAAGATAGCTCAAGGGCACGTCTGAAATGAACCGCTACCTCTCAAGTATGTCCCGAAGCTCAATCTGCTAAAGAAAATACTAAACCGAATCTGAGAGAGAGCTGTCAACCTACACAATTGTGTAGAAGCAAGGGTGAGTACCGAAAACCACAGGTACTCGCAGGTAACTCCAAACTAAGTAAAACTAACAGCTACAGACAACTCCTTTCAATCCCAACTGAACTACCGAAACTTCAATCTAACAGCAAACCAACCAACCTATATTAAACAGATCATATTCAACAGCCAGAACCAACAGTATATCCTCATCAACCCCAGATCAACAAATAAGAGCTAGTAGATCAACTTTCACATAAAAAGGGTAAACCGATACAATCCACACATCACAGACAAAGATAAGGCAAATGCGATGCAAAATGTAATAATAATGTCATGTAGTCGTGATAAATGTCTATCCTACGATACACATCTGTTGACGTAATCAGTCCGCGCTGAATACTCAAATCAGAACCCATGGGGGCCACAAATGGACCATGTATCACCGCCGGAACCAGATCCCATCGGCATCCAAATCGCTAGCCGGAGCTAGTCTCAACTGTGTCTCATATCCATCCATCCTCATATCAGTGTCTCAGAACTCATGCAACAGATAGTTCACACATGGGATGAATAATGAATATGCACATGTCATCAATCACAATCATATCACGATCACATCATAATATTACACATCATATGTCTCAGTCATAACCTTATCACAACCAAATCATAGTATTACACATCACTTGTCTCAATCACAACCATATCACGACCACATCATAGTATTACACATCACCTGTCTCAATCACAACCATATCACGACCACATCATAGTATTACACAACATCTGTCTCAACATCAAAGTCTGTATCAATCATAGCCTACTCATGCTCTTTTATCCCCTCAATATCAGTTATCACATGACTTATTCAACAAATTCAAGTAACATATAACACATTTAGCTCGTTTTATTCCCCATCTTTCATTTACAACAATTTCAATCAACAAATAAAACCCATCCTAAATCCCCATTACTCCCCAACACAATTAGGAAAGTAGTCATGCGTAGTTTAAGAGTTTTACAAAGTTTGGAAGCCACTTGCCTTAAAACGAACTCCAAAAGTTACTTGACTTGAGCCTTTCCTTTCCAAGTATAATCCGGATCACGATAATCTATTCAAACAATTATTCACAATCACAATTCGAGTCCAATGACACCAAAATCAAGAAATTTAGGGAAAAGGGGCAAAATGGTCCAAAAGTCTCATACTGGAAAATGATACCCAAATCTGGAAATTTTTGATGTAAAATGATCCTTAAAGTATTTGGAAGCTAATGAAGAAAGCCAATTTGAAAACGGAGTTGAAATCAATTCACAAACTCAATTTGAAGGAAAACTCATGTTCTTGAAAAAGCCTAAATATTCGAATCCGAAACCTCGACTCAAAAATGAAATATTTCTTGATAAACATCTTACCCATACTTAAATAAGTTCAAATATGAAATTTCATCGAAAACGGAGTTAAGATCGACCTTGAAATTCTCAATTTATCAAACTTTAACTTTACCGGGAAAGTCCAAATTGTACGCGGTTAATATGATGAAAATAATCGATGAATCAATAGTTTTATGTTAAAATCAGTTTACCCATAACATAAGGATCGTAAATATACCTTTTTCATCAAAAAGGGAGTCCAAATCGATAAAACCCCAATTTTTCCCAAGAAATTTACGGATAGGAAAAAAAACCAGATAAAGAAATTATGAGAAAATGTCGAATTGAAGATTAAATACTAATCCTCATATTAATTCAAGAAGAAACCCGTAAGAATCACTCCATTTCGATTTCTAGAACTCCCGATATACTCAAAATACCAAATGAACACAGTTTGAGAGTTTTATAACACTACATGGCTGTTATGCACGTGAAAAACAGTAGTTTATCTTTCACTAAAAAGGTCGTAATTTCCTCATACGATAGTGAAATGACCCGATTTTTTTTTTTTTGTAAATGTCTTAAATAATGATACGGACCTGCTCGTTCAATCGGAGCTCAATTTCATGCTCGTTTGCCTAGTCAAATATCATTTCTACTCGGTAAACAATTATTTCTTATTTGCGATAAAAGTCCAATCTTGGGTTAGCGAGAATGCACCAAATTTTGCAGATAAGTCTTATAATTCATGCTCAAAATTTCAGAACCTTCGGAATAATTTTTCGACCTTTAAAACTATTAATGAACCTTTTAGTTGTCACAATTTGCTGAAATAGTGTCAAAGCATCCAAGAAACTTAAAAGCTCACCCAAAACTCATTTGGCACTTCCCGAACACAACCAAAATATGCTACTAGCTTGAAAATGACATTTCGGACTCAATGAAATCGTCAGAATTTGAATTCGAGGTCTCCTTGACCCGGTATCCGATAAGACGTCAAGAAACTAACTTTAGGCTGAAAAACTCGAAACGCACTCGGGGCCTCTAAAAATTCAACCAAGACTCATTCTAGACTTAGAATCACCCCCTGAATCCAACGGTTCCCTCGGAATTCCATTTTGATCACCGGAACCTCGTTTGTTGACCAAAGTCAACTCTTGATGAAAATTTCACAATTTTTTGCAACTTAGGACCTCAAATCTTCGTTTTAACTCCAAATTCGACTCTGTAAATTCTCATAGACCCGTTTCAACATTCTAAAATTGTTGGAATCGACAGAAATTCGATTCGAGTCTCGAAACTCCAAATGACTCGAAATAGCACTTTTATTCAAACGTTAACTCTTAAAAACTCAACTTTCCAAAGACTCAACTTTTCATCAATTTTCCTTCAAACCAACTTCGAAAATACAATAATTAGGACTCGGGGCAACTATCGGGAGGGGTAAAACGGTCATTTTATGAAAATTTCCAAAAATGACCTTTAGGGTCATTACATTGATATGTTAGGTAAGTTGATGTTATTATTCTAATGTTCTTGTATCGATCATGTGATACTAATAGAAACATGCAGCTGGCCATGTCCTGGAAAATCTATAAAGTACTTAGTTTTATTTTATTTAATATAGTTGTTACTCATCAAATCTAATTCAATTAGTATTAAACCAAAAATTCATATGAAAAATGACAACAACCATAGAGGGAGTAATATATATATATATATATATATATATATATATATATATATATATATATATATATATATATATATAAAATTAGCTAATAGAAGTGTGCTCTCTCTAACAACTTAAGCTTTTAGATGAGATGGTCACACACTTCAACATGATATTAGAGCACTGTCATCCAAAATTAAAAAGAATTTCCACGTGCTTGACCCATGAAAAAAGAATCACCATCTTTTAGATGAGATTGTCACACAGAGAATTCTTCAATAATTTCTCTTTGAAGACAAATGAAGCAACAATTCTTCTTTGTTCCATTCAACTTGACGTATTCATCAATAATTTCTCTTTGAAGACGAGTGGGAAATATATTATTCCACCAAATTAACTTACATAAAATATTACAGTACTACGTACCTAGGTATTTATATAGAACTATCCTAACATATATCTATTCTAATACTTGTATCGTTATTTTATTTTATTCTATTCATTTATCTTCCTCTCAAATACATGTATCCAATCATACATGTACATCTTTTTTGATATCCTAAATACATAAACTATAACTAAAATATTCATATACCATACAAAAATAATTTAAAAAAAGATCTAATTATCTTCGTTCAGATAGACGTGATAGCATCTAACTACCCAAACCACGTGAATCAAGACATTCATTAACCCAATTACAATATATATGCGAAAGTTAAAACAATTAAAGTCTAAAAGTTGAAATATATATATTATAGAATTAAGGTAATGGTCTAATACATCTTGAAATTTAAATAGTCACGAACGTTATTTAAAAAGACACCTAACCTTTGGCCCGTCAACCAATTGTTTAAAAGGCGAGGCGTGAGGTGAGACGTTTTATGCAGTACGGGGTGAGACGTTTTATTCACACTTCTTCATAGCTTTTGGTGATACCGCCTTGCTTCCGGAGGACTCCATTTTTATTCTTTTAGTAGTATTTGAGGTGTCGTAGTTCTTGTCCAGACACATATCTTGAACAATGGAGGCTTCATAGATAGAAAGAGTTTGATGTTAGTTAGATGTTTTTTTTTCCATGTTTTTCTCCAAGTGTTTTCCTTGAAACTTATTCATGTTAAGTATTTAAGATAGTGTGTTAAAGCTTTTCTTTAAATGATTTAAATTCTCATCTATTTAAGACTTCCATGTATCATATTTAGTCTCATGTTTATAGTTAGTCAGGCCAAGGGTTCTCTTGGGGACCAACAATGGTTCTCGAGTGTCGGCAACATCCAGGGTGTAGGAGGCATGATAAAAACCTTGACTCAGGACTAGACCGCAACTGGTGACTCCACCCTCTACACAAAATTTGAACCTTAGCCTGAACCTAATTCGAGACTTAAATTCCGTCCCAGACCCCGACCAAACCTAGACTCAGATATCAACCCCAACTCGAGATCCGACCCTTAACCCTAACCACATCCTAACCTGAGACTCAAGACTTGACCCTTAACACCAACTTAGAGTTCGACCCCAACCTCATCTCAATAGCTGACCATCAACCCTACCCTAACTTAGGACTCAACCCCGACTCGAGATCTGATCTCAACTCATAACATGAACTGACCCCTACTCAAAAGACGATTTAGGACCTGACCTTGAACTTTGAGCAGGAAGCGGACCCCAATACATACTCGAGAACTGACCCTGGCCTCGATTTGGGACTCAACCCTTTTTTTATTTTTCTCAAATTTCAGCAGTTGTTAAGCATATGTTAAACTTAATTTGTTAAAATTAGCATATTTAAAATGTGTGGTTGTACAAGTAGATAGATTTATAAAATCTTATACTCCCTCTACCCCATTTTATATGACACCCTTTCCATTTTAGTTGTCCTAAAAGAATGTTACCTTACTATAACTAGAACAATTTAACTTTAAAATTTCCCTTTTACCCTTATTGAAATGATTTACAAACACACAAATATCTAAGGATTGTTTTAGACCACAAGTTTAAAAAGTCTTCATTTTTTTCTTAAACATTATGCTAAGTCAAATGGGGCCACCAAAATGGGACCGAAGGAGTAACTTGTTGTTTCTTTATCCCAATTTATATGACATACTTTCATTTATAGTCAGTCCCAAAAATAATGACACATTTCAATATTTAGTAATGTTGTAACTTTAAAATGCTCATTTTATACTTAATGAGATGATTTCTAATCACACAAATGCCTATGACTTATTTTAGAACACAAGTTTTAAAAGTCTATTTTTCTTTCCTAAACTATATGCCCAGTCAAACTATATCATATAAATTGAGACAGAGGAAGAAATATTTAATTGTTTATGAAGTTTGTGGATATTTGGGTAAGAATATTTATTGATATATATATATATATATATATATATATATATATATATATATATATATATATATATATATCTAAATGGGAACAATAAAAGTTGAGTCAAATTATGGGTTGGGTTATCACCAATATTCTGTCCATCTTGACCCAACCTATCTTAGCCCAAGTAAGCTTAGGGAATGATTGGGAATTGACCCATCTATTGGTTCAGACTACCTTAGCCCGCCTTACATCAGTCCAAACAACCCTTTTGCCACTCCTACGTATGGGGATCTCGATGCTTATGGTGGCTGGTAATGGGAGCAAGATACTTCCTCGGAAGTTGATGATAGTGATTGTGTGTTAATAATTTAATTTCATAGTTAACCACAAAAATTTCAACAAAGATAAAATGAATCAAGGAAAATAATGCATTGATGCATCACCTTCACTTGACTTCTTCTACTTTGGAACCAAAGTAGTTGGTTGCAATGCATAGAAAGTTTATTTCCAAGATCTTTTCTTGCTTTTTGATAAGATAAGGATTCTCTTGGAAGAAAGTGTTATCAAAGAGTCAGCAAATGACCAAAATTTGGAATTAACATTAGCAAATTATCAAGTACAAAAGAAACTAGAATGATACACATGCTTCAAGCACTTCAAGTTTGTTGGAATTATGCCTATTGTATATCCTCTCTAATGATTCACCATATAGAGAATCCAGTTCATCTCTAAATGCACCACTATCTATGTTGTCACTAATATGTCTACACCAACATCTCTAGATGCACCACCATCTATTGTGTCACCAACATCTCTAGAAAGTAGTATTGAAATTCTTATTATAGTGACAACATAGATGGTGGTGCATCTCGAGATGTTGGTCTAGACCCATTACTGACAATATAGATGGTGGTATATCAAGAGACGAACTGGATTCTTTGTGTTGTGAATCCTTAAAGAGGAAATATATGTCACACCCCAAATTCGGGTGTGATGGCACGTATCCATTCCCCACCGGACACGTCAGCCTAACCCAACCACAACGATAGAGAAGTAGAAATACAAGAATAAAAGATAATAAATAAGCGGAATACTTTAATTAAAACTCAACACTACCCAGAATTTGGTTGTCACATGTACAAACCTCTAAATACAGAATTCGAATAAAAATATACAAGTCTCAGAGTATAGTTCTCGAATAGAACAAAACTGAAAGTAAAGATAACTCAAGGGCACGTCTGGAATGAACCGCTACCTCTCGAGTATGTCCCGAAGCTCAATCTGCTAAAGAAAATACTAAGCCGAATCTGAGAGAGAGCTGTCAACCTACACAATTGTGTAGAAGCAAGGGTGAGTACCGAAAACCACAGGTACTCGCAAGTAACTCCAAACTAAGTAAAACTAGCAGCTACAGACAACT